>OZ023243.1:18582478-19132478 GCA_964006365.1 Trididemnum miniatum | reverse complement strand
CAGCCTCTGTCCTCTCCACGTTTAGAAATCCTTTACATTTGCGTGACGTAACTTTTGTTTTTACCAAAGTTAAAGCGTTTTTTGTGATTGATTTTGATTTTCTTGTAAGAAGAAAGCGCTATTCGTAGAACGAAACCTAGCTCTTAATAATTGCCTCAGTTTCCCTTTTTTTTTTGATTTACTAAATTCTACTACACTTATTCCAATGAATATCTTCACTACTGTTCGACTTGACATTGCATTGCAGTTTCTTCCCTGTATTTGTGGACCAAATTAGCAGCTCTCAGTTTAGTAAACTATCAAGAACATGGAAATAATTACTGTGCCTATTTAATACCTTCGCTAACAAGTCACTGTACATAATGCCTTTGATTACGTTTGTGCTGGGGTTGAAGATGTTGACGTAAACGTTTGCGTACCGGCACATATATAAATTTGGAGGCGGTAGATTTCCCTCATCAATTGTGCGTTTATTCGCTCGTGTTCAGTGTAGCTTACAGTCATACTTTTTTTATATTTTTCAGAATTCTTTAGGTAATCTTAAGCATGAATAATTCAGCAAATTCGCACTTTGATGCTGCATTGTCGAAGCCAACTGTTTCTGAGAGATGCCGTGAACTGAGCAGGCTGATTGATGAGTGTAGCACCAAACTGTTGCATAACAACTTTGTGTCAATCATTCACCATATTTTTGGTATTAACTGTACTGGATGGGGAATATTAACAGCCAATCCCCGCCTCCAATCAACAGAATGCCGAGCAATGAAAGAATTTTTGTGTTGCGGGGGCGCTTTGTTTCGACTTTTATATAAATTACAGAACGAGAGTATGCTCTTCCTTTATGACTTCCCTTGTTCAATGCTGCCAACGAACTTTGTCCATTCTCCAGGAGAGAGTCCTGCTGCAGTGTGGAAGACCTGCTCACCCTTGAACAATAGCAGTCAGTTTGGTACGACACTTTACAATTCATCGCAACTTTCGAGCGTCCCTCCGGTCCAACCCAGCATTCGTGTGTCTGCTTTTGAGTTTTATTTTTATCATTTTGCTTGTTGCATTGTAAGGTCACAGTCATCATATCACCCACAGGTTAACTACAGCAATCTTCATCAACTTCCTCCATCCGTGGATGAGAATCTTTACTACCTTCTAATTGATGATTATCTCACACATTTTATTCCTGTAGACGGCACGTGTTTGCAAACGCTGCAGATACCTTCCACCAAACCCGGTTCTAGTCTTCTTTATCCTGGTGTCACATCACTGCTTCGCAAATTGGAAAGACCTTCCAGCACTTTGGGAAGTGTAAGAAATGAAATGTGGCGCTCAGATATGGTTGTTCATGTGTTTGTTGAGTTCTGGCTTGGTTCCTGTGTAACAAGACGTGATCAAAAAAACACGGTTCCACCTTCTGAAGATCTTATTAGAGCAATCCGGCGGCTGGTGAAGCACTTGCATTTTTTTAACAATGTAACGAATGTATCTTTGAACCAATCTCACTTTAATGACACATCGTTAGATGTTTTTAAGCACAACATTATGTATAATTGCCTTCAACCTCGTCTGTTTCATTTTCTTTGTTTTTGCTTCAAAGTGTGGCCACTTAATAGCAGTTTTCGTGTTGTCCTCGAGACTTGGCTGAGTTTCATCCAACCTTGGCGATACACAGACATAAATAACGTGCAAAAGACCACAGAAATGAGATTGAGCTCAGACCGCGAGATTGCAAACATGTGGTACCACTTCATCAGCAATAATTTGCAATTTTACACGCAGCTCTTTTACGAGTCTATCAACCGCTTTGTAAGAATGGACATCAGCAAGCAAGCCAATTCCCTTCTTCTGTACAGAGTAGCAAAGATTTTTAGTCAACCCAATTTGTTTGAAATGATTGAAGAAGCTGAAGCTGCTTTTTATGGTGAGAAGCAGCACCAAATGACCTCGGCTATGAGTTTTTTCAGCACAAGTCGCAACGAAGCTTCTATTAACCCCTCAATTTGCCTTCTCAGTTCGGAGGAGATGCGCAGAGCTGTAAATCAGCTCTTGACTGTCTGTAATCAAGCATTAGGAACTGTTAAAAAATACAGCAGCACCCGCCCTGTTGATTTTTCTTCTCATTTTCTCAGCCTCATCGGCTTGGGCGCTCTCACTGACATTGGTAGTGATAATTTATTAAACGCAAACTGGAAAAAATCGCAACAGCAGATCGAAGATTCGATGCAACTGCTTGCTAATTTGTTTGATCTATCCACCTCCGATTCGGAGTTGAATTTGCACGCGCGTGACAACATAGGAAATCCTTTTGGACCGGATGCACCCGACGTGTCATTGAGTCAAGAAGGAAAAGCCATCCTGTCGGAGTTCGGTCGGTATGAAATAGTCAACAACATCAAGAAACTGCCTGTGTATCCGAACACCAAACCTGAATTGCAGCCAATTCGCAGTTTTGAAAACGCCTTTCTCGTTCGATTGCTCTACAAACTTTCCTCTGCCATTAATGAAGCGTATGGTGACAATTTGGAGCAATTTTGTTCTCGGCCGACTTTCTGGGGTAAACTGGCCAAGAATTATCTTACTGTTAGTTACGATCTCTCACCTACTTTCAAAGTTAAAGATTGGCAAAATAGACGCGCTCAAGTGGACTTGAGGATTTTGGCTCACTATCGAACCTTGTTTTACATTGTTGTCTACTTCTTGATATGTAAGCTCCTTGGTGTGAGTTTCATACGTGCAATCCTAATGGCTGCCTCATTCCTTGTTTTATTTCTAATTTTAAAAGCTGCAGTAAGGGAATATATGCCTCGAACTGACACTTAAAATTACGTTTTGTTCAATGCAGCCCCAAATTTTGATTCAACTTTTGTGCGCGCTGGAAGGCGAAAATGCAAAAGAAAAACGAATTTTAAAAAATTTGGAGTTGGTGAGTTTTATCACATCACGACAGATTTTTTAATTTTATTGAAGTCCAGCTTAACGAGTTTTCAATTGAAATTAGTTTCAATTTCTACTTAAATAACGCTCGAAATAGTGCTAAATATGTTTTGTGAAGCATGGCTATGCCTATACCAAGAGGCAGTCCCTAATTTATTTTGATGCAGTCACTGCCATGTGATCTACTAACCTCGACTCGTTTATTGTTATTGGTGGAATTTTCACGCAATTTCTAATATTGATTTTGAGCTTTACGATTACATCTTGCTGGAAATATTATAAACACGCTCCGTGATTGTTGTCTTTTTAAAAATCAAAGGCAGTTGAGTTGTTAATCTTTTGTTATCTGGTCGATGAGTGTAGAAAGTGCTCGTCAACGGAATGCACGGTATACCCAAGTGCATACCAAGACATAAGAAGGGTATGCAAGAAAAGGTGTGGTATAAGGTACTATGATACCACCTCTGCCGTCATTTGGCAAAACCCATTAATTCCAAAATTTTGAAATTTCGTTTTTTTGCTTTTTTTCAATCGTTGCTTCAATGTCCGCTTTGTGCGCAAATATCGAGTTTGTACTCCTAACCGATTTCTAGTTATCTGTGGTGGCAAAACCCATTAACTCCACTTCTGTACAAAAAGTCGAAAATTTTAAAAATTATCTGGCAAAACCTGTTAACTCCACTTGTAATTGGTAATTTTGTTATTGCGTCATAAACAAAGTTTAATGCATTTCTCAAAAATTTTCATCTCACTAGTGAAAAAATTGTGCGTAACAATATGAAACAATAATAATGGTGACGTAATAGCTGATTGGGTTCAAAGCAAATTTCGATAAAATCGAACGCAAGATTTCTACACTGTTTATACATTCATTGATTAAAATTATTAACATTAAACTTTATTATTAAACTTTCATGAGCAAGCTCTTTCATCAAACCAAAAATTTAAAAAATCTACAATCAGGAACATTTTTAAAAAAACCGGAAAACCAAAACTTGATTTTCTCGAAAAGTGCAAAAGCAACAACTAAAAAGCAATGTCCTTCCTGGCCTACCGGACGGGAAGTCATGACGACTTCCTCTTGTTGGGTCAGAGGCTATAACGGCACTCCATCGCCTACAGTGCAAAGCACTCCAGTAAACAGTAAACTGGAGTGCTTTGCACTGTTGGCGATGGAGTGCTGTTATAGCCTCTGACCCAACAAGAGGAAGTCGTCATGACTTCCCGTCCGGTAGACCAGGAAGGACATTGCTTTTTGGTTGTTGCTCTTCACCCTGGCCACGTAAAGAGTTTGACTGGAATGGTGACGTAGCCACACGAGTGGATTGCGTACCACAAAGGTTAAATTCTTTAAGAAATATTTATGTGAAGGGATGAGTGATCCTGTTAAGATCATTCGTCTTGGAAGATGAATGTTTCTTACCTGAGGGCGGCTGATAAAGGCTAATAGGCAGAAGCAGCGCTGTCACGCTCTACGGAAGTGCAAAAGTGGAGATAATGGGTTTTGCCAAATGACGGCAGACCTAGATCAAACCAGAGCCACTAGCGTGTTTTTTTTTGGGGGGGAGATAAAGGGCAATGCCCCCCCAAACAATCTTATAAAAAACGAGCCGAAATAAATGTAACTTAGATATATTTGAAGGTTATTGTGGAGCTGTGTTACAATGGAGTATCAGAGGGGGTAGGGGTTGGGGTCGGTTAAAAAATAACATTAAAATGCAGAGATTATTATTGTAAACTAACTTTAAAAGGCTATAGAAATGAAAGCGGTAGGCGTTAGGTATCGTGAAATAGAATAATTGCGTAAGCGCCTATAATGTGCTTATGTCTTGTTCGTTACCAGGAGCGTATTTAGGGAGGGGGGACATTGTGCCACGGTCCCCCCTTTTGACTCTCCCTTTTCGTAAAAAAGAACAAAATTAATGATGCCAAGTGACAGAAATATGCCAGACTCTATGATGGTTTCAGTGGCTTATCGCCAGGGACGAATCTAGGGGGTAGGATTAGGGGTATGTATCCTCCCACTAGCCATTTTCAAAAATATTTTTGATGTACACAATTTTTCTATGATTTTGAAGCTTTTAGATAGCAATAAGCCTTACGTCTTGAGCACGCTATACCGGTAGGCCTAATGAAAAATGTGCAAACAAAATGCATCATAATGGGCGAAACACTGAAAATGGGGATAAAAAATTTAAACAAAATTTGACTGAAAATTATTCAAAAAGCGCTTAGATAGCCATTGCAGCGTGTAAATTTTCAAAAATTTTCCGGGGGAGCATGCCCCCAGACCTCCTAGAGCCTTTCTTGTTTTTCAATCAGCTTCAAACTTGTTCTGCCAAAGAAATTCGCTTGAAAAAAAATGTGAAAATTATGGCCCCCTTTTTTTTTTTAAATTTTCGCTACGCCATTGTTTATGTAGGCTATTATTTTATGAAGGGGAGCGTCGTGATTATTATGTTGTGAAGGAGGCGTAGTAACACAAAGTTTGAAAACCAGTGCTCTGATATATGTGCTTACGGGCGATATTGCAAAGCTCGCAATCTTAAAACATGCTAGAATTGTGCAACAGAAAATTATTTTTAATGAAAGATTTCAGCACTGTAGGATTACGCCTAGCCCTAGAGTTTGTACCACCTTTGTGTCATATTATGACATCACTATTGTTGCTTTTTTGTTATGTTCTGTTGTTGTAGGTTACTGTGTATTCATTTGAGCTCAGCGGTTAAGCGTAACCTGCTTTATTAGTTATTGTGTGACAGCGTAGTTTTGTTAGTTCAGTTATTTATTTATGTTCTTTATTGCAGAGTCGATTCAATCATTTTCGAGTATTATATTTATGCTTCGAAAATTAGTGATATTTCTTCAAGCACGTCCAGAAAATCTCAACACACCACAAAGAACAGGGTTTCTCGTCTGGGGATGCTTGCACTCCTTGGGGCGCGAGGAAGCATTCCGCAGGAGGTTCAAAATTACCGGCTTATAGATTTTTATCTTGTATTAAGAGTGCTTTTATTTTCGGTTGCTCTTGTCAATTTTTCAGCGCTGTTACGCTCTTGTAATATTTTTTTTCCTTTCTTTTTTTTGTGTTGTTTGAATATGGGCCGTATTCTTGTGCTTGAGTTAAAGAATAAATAAATAAAATAATAAATATGTAATTTGCAAACGTCTAAGTCAGTGGTTCTCAAACTTGTCGGAAGTATCGAAGCCAACAGGTGTCATGCAAGCATACATCGAACCCTTAATTATAACCAGGAGCGGATCCAGAAAATTTTAGAGGGGGGATGCAGTTTTGAATTAGGCTGAATGTTAAATGAGTGCAAAGACGTTAGACGTCTAAACCGGAAAAGGGCATAAGCTCTTTGAAAATGTTTCACGTCAGGGGCGTATTCAGAATATTCTTAAGGCGGTGGAGGGTGGCATAAAATTTTTACATTTTTTAAGCGTATTTTTTTCCGGAAAGTTAATTTGAAGCAAATTGAGAAACAAAAATATGGCTCTAGGGGGGTCCGGGGGCATGCTTCCCAGGAAAGTTTTCAAAAATTTAGACACTGTAATGGCCATTTTAGAGCTTTTTGAACAATTTTTATGGCAATTTCTGTTTAATTTTTCTGCCTCTAACTCTAAGTCCTTCACCAAATATGATACATTTTGTTCGCACATTTTCGATTTATGCGTGCTTAAGGCGTAAGGATGATTGTTATCAAAGAGGTTTGAAATTATGGAAAAATTGTATTTATCAAAAACAGCGTTGAAAGAGTACGATGGAAGGATGCATCATTCCACGCAGAAATACTCATTTACTACAACTGTATGCCTTTTTGCAAAAACTTATTCTGATCTTAGCCGAACCCCTGCCACAGCCTCACCGAACCCTTGGGGTTCGGTCGAACCCAGTTTAAGAACCACTGGTCTAAGTGGCGTAAAACCCTTAGCCTCTTTGTGGTTGGCTACAATGAAGCTCTAACAACAAAATGCGTCTGATTCAGCGAAAGAGGAGTGACTGAGTTACCTATCCTGTAGGCCTACCTTGCATTAGCGACACTTTCAAAAAGGCTAAAAATTCCAACATTGATAGCTCTGCTGGGGGTGCTTACAGCGTTCTCCCAGACCCCCCAGGTGCACATCTGCTGGGTTTTTGACGAGCCATTACAGGAAAATGTTTATGGTCAACAACACACGAATTCATTTCAGCCCCAACCATTACGAACATTTGGTTTGCGCGGCTGATTACAGTTGCGTATTTTGTGAGGGATGCAAAAACATATCAAAAATTTGAAAGGGGCGCGGAGTATAAAAATGGTTGGGAACCGCTCTACTCTAACACAATACAAAACAAAAGAAAAAGAGAGTTCAAAATGCTTAAATGTGAACACTTATGTTTAAATACATGAAGTTACTAACGACAGTCAACAGACAATGATTAGCGTAATTACCAGAACCGACTTTCACGTTAAAAGATCATCTGTACTCCAGCTGAAAACTCAGCACGTGATTCAGCTTTATTGCAACTTTTTAACTTGTCAAAAGTTGGCCCCCTTTTATAAATTCTAAATACGCCACTAACCATCCTGCTAACTTTCAGCGTAATGGAATTTTATGTAGCCTGCAGGGCGGAGTCGGATGATTTTGGCGTTTTGTCAGCATTACTTCGTTCCATATCGAATTATTAGCTAGCCTAGTTACTGCAGCCTCTCGCAAAGTGTATTTGAAGCCATGGGTGCAAATCTAGGGGGGATGGGAGGGATGTACCCCCCCAATAATTCGGCTGCATCCCCCCAATATTTTCATGCCCTACATCAGCGAACTAGATAACTTCACATCAGCGAATTAGATTTTGGTTTTCACTTCATTTTGGGCAAGAAATTGGTCATCTGGGAAGTGATGACCTTTTCTTTTTTTTTTTTTGGTCTTCACTTCATTGCACTTCACTGTGGTGGGCAAAAATTTGGGCAACCGGACGGGGGTGTTATATTTGCTAAATCATTCCCCCTAATCTCGAAAAATGGCAAAAAAATGGTCAGTATTGCAGAATCACCCCCTCAATGCTCTACCTAGATGTGCACCCCTGCTTGAAGCTTGTAGTTACCGGTAGGTAAGTGGGAGCAATCAGTCAGTTACAGTACCGTTAAATGTTGCAATATTACGTAATCACCGTGATAATTAAGAAAATTAACCGACGGCTGTAATAGTCCCACTGTCTAGCAGTGGCGTACGCAGGATTTTTCAATGGGATGAGTTACAGTGACGTCATATCGTGATGACGTAAAGATATAACAATTTTAGTAGCTTAGAGGTATTAAAGTGCATCGGATTGTAATGTTTTTATCCTAAATTGCGGTCAACTATGATTAAGCTATATAATGCCATAAATAAAGAAACAACCAAGAAAATTTCCTTCACACTTTTACTTGATGCTTTGCGCTTCACTAAGGAGAGAAAAGGTTTCAACGAAGCTCAAGCTGTCAGGCCATGATTAAAAATTTTAGTTTACCTCATTTTCAGGCCACAGAAAGATTAACTGACTAAAGCAGGCTACCTTTTGCTTCGTCTCAAACAGGATGTAGCCAGGGAGGTAAAACAGGTTAATGCTTCCCTCCAAAAAATATTTTTTCAAGAACCAACAGTGATATAAACAACGCGTATAAACCTTGTTATAAACATTCAATATACGCTCATGATGAAGGGGGCAGTTTATCCTATAACTGTTTTGAAAAGTGAAGATAGAGGAGCACGAGAAAAAACTGTCCTTCCGACCGAAACGTTTTTAAACTAAAATAAATTACGCGCAAGAGGAATCTCTGATCATGCGATTACGGTCAAAAACAGCGTCAATATTATCTAAGCATTTTTCACCCAAATCACAGCGTTGATATCATCAGATACTTTCAAACACATAATTGGGGTGTCTATGGAAAACGGAACATTCCAGCTCCTGAGCAGAGCCGTAGCAGCCGCCCCCCAAACCCCTCAATTGGGGGGCCCACACTGCCAAAAGGGGCCTCCAAATTGTCTTAAAGGAACCAATGTTGCATCAATTCAAAAACAAAATTTTGCTTTGCAATTCGCGTTGAATGAGATTTTTTACGCTCAGATTCTGCATTGCAGCTTTGAAACTCTTCGCTGTCGTTTCCTTTTAAATAGCGTCATAAACTGCGTAATGATATCATAAAGAACATACTGTGCGTAAGAGTGCGCGTAGGACATGAAAAAGGAGGCCGGTGCAGAGTTGGATCCAATCATTTTTTAATTTTAAATTCAAAATCATAAGGCTACTTTTGGAAAAATAAATTCAAATTCACTAACACCTTGCGAGCGATTTTAAAATTTCTTTTGTTTATTCGCATTTTTATCTTCCTATCACGAAAAAGCGACGGGGCGCTATACGAGCTCGCTTAGGAGTTGCCGATCATCGTGTCTACCGCACTTAGATGGGGGAATCCCGTTTAGTGCCTTTTCCTACGGCACAATAAGCGAACTTGACGGCTTGCTTCGCACTATCCTTGTTATGCTAAACGTCAAGCAAGAAAGCTATAAATACCAATTTTCAAGTCATTGGTTTGACCGGACTCGGAATCGAACCCCAGAGTTTACCAATGCAGAAATAGACACTCTATCCACTTGGCCATGCGATCAGTAAATTAAATGCAATCCTATCCTAGTTTTGTATCAGTAACCATAATCTGACACCGAATACAAAAGTCCATTAAATAAAAGAGGTTTTGCTAGTTCGGCAACGTAGGACCGGCGCCAAAGGAGGGCCATGGGGGCATGGCCACCCTACTTAACAAGGTTGCTTTTTGAAGACAATGGCTTTTGTGCTTAATTTCAAACTTTTGATCCCCCTGATAAACGCTTGGCCCACGTAAGTCGACTGCTCTGGCGCCGGCTCAGCGGCAACGTCTGCTTGCCAAGAAGGGAACAGAAAAAGAGAAGGAAAATAGAAAAAGAGAATGTTTACTTACGATGCAAATGTTAAACATCTAGCTTCCAAGGAAGAAATTTAAAGCAAACTTTTTTAAACAACTGGTGGACCAGGCTATTATGTCGATACTAGAAAGTTTAGATGACACGTGATGTCGCGTCCGTCTTTTCATTGCTGTTTACACCCAGCAGCTTCGCGCATGAACAGCCATTGTCAGCAATACGATCTGGCGTTACACGCACGCAGGTTCCGATCCTTTACAAGTAGTTCGATTCACGACTGGAGTGTATTGTATTTGATATGCAGTATATACCGGGTGGCTGCTGGTTAGAACGGCACAAGCTCATTTGACGGTCTCCCTTCAATGCCGTTAAACGTGCTCGCATGCCTTGCTCCTCGAGTTTACAAAGTGCCTTGTTACTGTTACCAGTGCTGCACAAAGCTTCAGAAAACTGAAACTTATTAAAACGTTTAATAGATCTAATATGGCATATAAGCAGACTATCTTTTTACTTTTCATTGATTGGCAATTTTATCCACCTATCACAGAAAGCTAATCCCGTTGAGTGTTTTTCCCAACGGCTCAACAAGCGAACTTGACGGCTTGCTTAACGCTATTCCTTTAATGCTGAACGTCTAGTAGGGAAGTTGTGAATACTGAATAGGCTACTACTTTTTAAATCATTAATTTGACTCGACTGAAAATCAAACTCCGAGTCTGCCGATCCAAAAGCAGACGCTCTATCCACTAGGCCATCCGATTGGTTCTTCACTGGCCATGTTGTCAATCGAAAGTTAATGCGCCCGATCTACAGATTATGATATGCTTTCATAAGAGCATCTGCTAACGAAAAAGTGCGCTCTAGCTAAACGATTTTAATGGTAATGGATAAACGAATGTAACAAACTTGTCTTAAAATTACACCTTTTATTTTTACACAGTACAACGCTATGTTTTACTAATGCATTCGCATTGTGGTGAGATACTTAGGCCTAGCTGTTACCCCTGGAAAAACCGAAAACAATTTATATCGAAAGCTTAGTATAGGGGCCCTTGAAAGGGTTTTGGGGGGGCCCAAAGTTGAGCTGCTACGGCACTGCTCCTGAGACAGTTACGGTGCGTAAAAACAATGTTGCCTCCCCCCCCTGGGCCTCTTCAAATCTTTCGTTGGTCTGATCTTCCTCGGCAGTATTTTTATTTTGCTTTTAGCACTTGGGGCAATGTCAATTTAGTTTTTTATACTTTAATAATTTTTCAACAAACCGGGCGGTTATGGCGCAGTGTGACAGATGTCGCTATCGATGGTTTGGGGTTCAATATCCAGGCCTGTCAAATCGGACGTAGTGTTGCCAACGGCTCGCCACCGCTGCGACGTTTCTTCGGAGCTGCGTTGCCCAGGCGCTAAGCCGCGGGATCGTGCCCCACCACTTGCTACCTCGTTTCAGTACTGCAGCGAATTTATTGAAGCGAGTATAATGAAGATTTGATTTGACATAAAAAAATAAATTTGAGTGCAGCCATAGTTACTGCAGATACACCGCATTTAAGGAAACTTCTACTCATTAATTGCTTCACAGCAGCATCAATGACAAAAATGAAGTTCAAACAAAACACATCAGAAAAGTGGGATTACCGGTATTGTAGCATCGCATCGTGATGAAAGTTTTTCGAGATTGAATCAGAAAGTTGGACAGAACAGAAAAAACGTGATAGCAATTTCGACAAGCTCCGCATGAAGAAAAGTCGGTTCGTTTCAAAACAAAAAGTTTTCATTATTCTGCAATCGTCAATGGGTGGTGTTTATTCCTGACCCCCTCCTCCTTTGCGTACGTCACTGGGCCCGCGACTTTGCACCTGGGCAACACAGAAACCTCGTAGCGGTGGCGAGCCGTTGGCGACACTGTGCCGAATTGACTAGCCCGGGAATCGAACCCCAGACATTCCGCACCGATAGCCTGTCCGCTTAACAACTGAGCGAACGGCCGGTACCGGTCCAGAAATCAAACCCAAAACCTCCCGCGCCGACAGCGATGTCTCAACCACTACGCCAACTGGCCGGTTTGGTTAACTCAAAATTATGACATCGCAAGCGGAATATCTGCGTGCGTTGCAACTTGCAACCATTCTCTTCCAAGAATTCCTTCAGCGCTAAAACGTTGTCTTGTCCAGCCATGGCCGTTGAGAACAATCGCTTTACGACATCACAACACGACTCCAGCTTTAACAGTGTCCATTGACCTTGCACAGGCTTGCATTTTGAGTCCGCCATTGGTTCAAGCGCTACGTTTCACAAAAGTTTAACTAGGCTACCGGTATTATTGCATCACAATAAAAGTTTCTCGAGATTATATAAGGAAGTTGGATAGCCTACAGCACAGAAAAGCACAATCTCTGAATGTAAAAAAGCGGATCGTTGCAAAAAGAGAGGTTTTCATTTCTTTTCTAATCGTCAGTGGTGGGGGTATGTCCCCCGAAACCCCCGCCCGTGCGTACGCCAGTGCTGTCTAGTCATGAGTGTTTTTGGAATACTGGTTCACTACGGGGTGAAAAGAGCAGTTCGATCAGCTGGCCGAGTGGTTAAGTGTCCATTTCTAAATCTGACTCTGATTCGATTAATTAGGCAAAACGAATGGCGCAATAATTGTAGCCTTTCACAACCCGTGAACGTGAAGGCGTTTCAAAAGATCCTCAAATCCAAATAAAAGTACGGAACAATGTTCATTTGTAAGATTAATATTGGCCGTTATGACGTGTTTCGTACCAGGGCTGCGAACTCGATCGAATATTATTGGAGTTCAAGTTCGAGTTCAACCTATTTTAGCAAGTCCGAGTTCAAGTTCGAGTTCTCTAAATTAATTTTTAGGAGTTCAAGTTCGACAAAAATAAGCTTTTTCGAGTTCAAGTTCGAGTTCAGGCAGATGAATATCCAAAATCGCGACAACTTTTTCACCGCCGGTGCTCATGCAATGAAAAAGATAAATATATAGGTCGCAATGGCATTAACAAATAAACGACATGCAGCTTTTCTTTTGGTAAAATCGTAACTTCAATTTACACGGATTGTGACTGCTTGAACTACAAACTATATTTCGTAGTGATCTTTTATTTCTTTTCAACAATTTAAATATCTTTCTAATGAACTCGAACAATTTTATGCGAGTTCAAGTTCGAGTTCGGAAAAAATATTTTTTCGAGTTCAAGTTCGAGTTCAGAAAAATTATTTTTTTCAGTTAAAGTTCAAGTTCGAGTTCGGCAAAATGATCGAGTTCTTTCGAGTTCGAGCCCTGTTTCGTACATAACGAGAGCTTTGTGAGTTTCGTTCGAATATTTCAAGGGGCAGCTGCAGGTTAAGAAATACTGGTCAAAATTTGTTATGAAAGTCTGCATATAGCAACTGTTGAAATTCTAAATTGCAACGTGTCATCACAAGTTGTGATCACCAAGAAAAAGCACCGTTTAATGCGGTATCAAGTAAATTCCACCCGAACAAAACTCCAACAGGAGCAGAGAAATAGGTACCGGCAGTAAGTAGATCCTTATTATAACAATACCAACGCTTTCGCAACTTACTGTATCATCAAGGGCGGCATCTCGTCGAAAAGTCAAAGGGCAGTATACACCACTGGAACCGCTTACTCGGAAAACTTAGGGTTTGCAGTGAAAGGTTTCTCGTCACGATAAAGTAAATCAATTTCTAACAATTTCCTTTTTCCGATGATGGAGTCGAGTACTCAACCTTCGAATACGAGTATCGAGTACTTGCTTTGAGAATCTTTAAAAATGAGTACGAGTACCTGTGGTTGACTTCGAGTACGAGTACTGGTGTTTGACGTCGAGTACGAGTACCGAGTACATTTTTCGCACCTAAACTTAGCCCTTTAAAATCAGTTGCAGGCATTTGCTGCATAAATTGGAACCACTTTTCTTGAAGTTGTTTATTTAAATGTTCATTACCACTATGAACACTGGTTTTAAGCTCTTTATAGTCGACATTAACTTTTACGGAACTTTTGAGCAGGTTTCGACGAAAGTTTCTGTTATATAGGATTACCATACGTCCTTCTTTTGGAGAACATGTCCTCCTTTTTAACCAAAAGAAAATAATGTCCACCGAGGACGCCAAAAAATGGCCAAATGTCCTCCTTTTCGGCATTATGAACAGTGAAAGCATGTCAAGTCATTCTTCCACGAAAAATTTTGGAAAGTTTCAGTGCAAACGATACCGCCTGCGGATGTGATGTTTTTCTTTGGGGGGGGAGGGGGGGTCAGGGTCTTCACTTGTTTTTGGGCAGAAAAATGGACATCTGCGGACTTGAAGACCTTTTTTTTGTGGTCCCGAGTACTAAGCCACACACCACAAAGTTACCTTTTGAAAACATAACATTTTTTTGATTAAACCTATTGAAATATCAGAAATTCCTCTTCATCCCTGCACTTCAAACCGTAAATCGTAAGCAGTGGCCTATGTTTTTATTTATTGCCCCCACTTGTTTCGTGAATTTGAGATTCTAGTTGATGATGTTGCAATCATCGTTTTTCTCCAACTGCTCATGTATCGATTACTTGCATTTGTTCTAAATTTAAGTTCTAAAGCGAGCATGGCAGGAAATTTCATAAATCTAACAAGCAGTTATCGTACTTTTACCCTTGTAGCCACGTCGATCGAGCCAGGATTCATGATGGTTATCTGGAACTAGGAGTCTTTACGGCATTTTGCCGTTTTCAACTAATTCCTACCCCGTGTCACGGTTTTTAAGCACCTCATTACCGGTCCTGCTAAACACCGCAAAGGACTTCAAATTGATGTACTGAACACCGCAAAGAACGTCAAAGGACCTTAAATTCATCTACTAAACACCGCGAAGAACAACAAAGGACTTGGAATTATACCATAACAAAGAACTACAAAGGACTTTAAATTAGGATTATACCATAACAAAGAACTACAAAGGACTTTAAATTAGAATTAGGTTAGGGTTAGGCTAGGGTTAGGTTAGAGCTAGAATTAGATTAGGGTTAGAGTTTTAGGGTTCTTTGTCGTACTTTGCGGTGTTTAGTACATCAATTTGAAGTCCTTTATCGTCCTTTGCGGTGTTTCAGTCCTTTGCGGTGTTTAGTAGGATCCCCTTATAACCTTTTTCAAGCGTTCAGCATGCACACCACTAACAAAGTGACAAGCGACGTTAGCTGATACTAATTACTTCCTTTTCCATATGCCGGCTGCCTGGCAATTTAAGCTAAATGCATACCATGGACGCCCGCTGGAGGGGAAAGGAGGCACGGACACGACGTAAAAATCAAGCGTATTGTATTTCCAGGTAACAAAGCGCTTTTTACAAAGCTGTTTGCAATAATTTCGCGTCAGCGTGTTAAAAAATATAAAGACTGAATCAGAGAATTGTTATCAACCTAGCAGTTACCCACAGCAGTCTTGTCCCAAACTGACGTTCTAAGTTTATTCACAGTAGTAATACCTCACGCTACAAACAAAAGTGAGCAAAAATAAAATGAAAATATACAGTGATTTGGGCTACTGCGATGTGGATTGTGTGTGAAACCAACTTAATGTATTATGTGTCTACAATAATGCAACCATTGTTAGACGCGCGCTTGTACCTTACAAAATTTCCACAGCTTGGGTTTGTTACGCGTGAGCAGAGGGTAGATAGCTAATAAGCTTACTACTACTAATGCTACCTATACCTACAGTACGCTTATGTTATTTCAAACCTCGCAGTAGGCCACAGTTTATGGAATTTTTTAATAGTTTAACCATAAAAAGAAAAGCCAATAGCCCAATATTCGAATGGATATTTTATATTTTTATAAAACAAAGTTTATCTGCTCTTGGTGTAACTAAATTGATTCAAAATTATCCTACCAACCCACAAAAAACTAATGCCACGCAAATGCACTATTACTAATTTCCACAAAAACTAGAAGCCTAAAAATCAGTCTTGATGAACAAACGTTAGCAAAATTCATAAAAACCATAGTGGCCTACTCCGCACAAGCTACGACACAAACCGCGATTTGTGTGAAATATTGTGTCGGCGTGAAAAAACTGTTGGGATAATGTTGATGATTTGCAAAGCACAAGAACACTATAAAGCCTGAACATGAACTTTATGGGGCACCGTTTGGAAAAAAACTATTCGTTTTGTGAACCATGTTTTTTGAGCTTATTTAGACCATAGTTTGTCCGATATGTATATTGGAAATATCCTACTTATATATCGAACAAAATGTACTCTAAGTCGGACCAAAATACACGCGCAAAATAAGTCGGACAAAATCGTTTTTTTCCAAACGGCGCCCCATAGAACTTGCAGAAGTCATTGTCCGGAGTGCTTATTGACTCAAGAGTTTCTTTCTATTTCAGTAAAAACCACAAATAAACAAGCAGAGGAAGGTCTTGTTGGTGGTAAAACAAATTCAAATCACCCATTTTTGGCACTTTTAGCAGCTGGCAACTCCGTTTTGTGATTTTGCGTTTGCATCCATGATTCATCATCTTCATCCAACATGGATTCATTCTCAATACTATTTAAGCCGGAATCATAACTCATCTGCATCTTCTTTTCTCTCTCTTCCTTGTCATCATTCAAATTATCAATGTTTTCTTTCATCGCCTCGCCGCCGACGCCATAAAACAATTCTTTTAGGGCGTTCTGGATAATTTGATCAACAAAAATTTCATCGAGATGAAGCTAGAAATTTGAAAAGTCAGCAAATAATACAGTTTCTCAAACTTTTTATAAGCGGAACATCAAATCTTTTCATTTTTACTCTTAGTCATAAAACACTTATGTCCACGAAGTACATTTTAATCAACTCACTCGCAGAACATTTGCAGAACATTAACGCACTTGCGGAAATTGCGGCGCGCAATTTTTATCGAACAACGAAAATGTAAAATCTTTATGTAAAATGTAAAATCTTTAACACAATGTTCGGAAAGTAGTTGAAGTACCAGGGCCGGCACTAAGCTCAATTAACAAGCTTAATTTTTTGAAGACAGCGGCTTTTGTGCTTAATTTCAAACTTTGGCCCCACCTTATAAGCACTTGGCCCCCCTAAGTCGACTGTTCTGGCGCCGGCTCTGTGAAGTACCCTCAGCTAATATTATTGTGGACCATTTAGCATTGCTTAGGATCAGAGATTCTTAACTTTTTCCTCACTAAGTACCCCTGAGTCGTAAAACAATCAATCCGTACCCCCAATGAGCTGACTCCAAACTAATGGTCCCTTGTTTAAGTCATGGTTTCATTATTAAGAGGCAAAAATGTTGATTACCAGTTGTGAAAAGCAATGGACTTTGCATTGGTGCATCGCAACAGCGCAAATTCAGACCAAAGGTAGGTCTACGCACTATTTTCAATCAACATACATTTTTCTCTAGTATAGGATGTCATACAACAACAACACATCAAAACTTGACTGCCATCTTAACAGTGGCGTCACCAGGAGAAGGAAGGACCGGGGCTTTGGCCTCCCTCTATTGGATGAATGAGACTTTTGGTGTTTTTTAGAAATCGATCACTGACAGCCAATGAAAACAGGGCTTCTCATCGTCTATATTTTTCGTTGACTACGCACCTGCATCCCAGTACCCCCAGAACTTTTCTTGTAAACCTCGAAAGGTTCGCAAACCCCAGGTTAAGAACCTCTGGTTTCGACTACTGTATGTACCAAAAAGTTAAAGATAAATGTGACTAGTTGTTTATCTGATTGTGTATACAACATTCTCATGCCGAGGGTTGAAAAAGTTACTTTTAAGACAAACTGCAGCAAGTTCACATTCTCAGAACAGCTTTTTGATGGTTTATTAAAATGTTATAAATTAGGGGTGTCGAACTTTTTGACTAACGGGTCATATCTGCTTCTCAAAAATTGTCGCGGGCCAACATTTAGTACCATGGCGACATTAAGCGATTGTAAAAACGATTTGAAAAATCATACTTTATTTTGTATTATTTCGTTTCTTGCTAGCCATACTCAATGCAAAATTAAAAATCAAAGCAGAATATCATAGCACCAGAGCTGGGCACTCGGTACTTTAAAAGTAACGCGATATCGATATACTACAAAATAGTAACAACGGTACCCAGTGGTGGCCAGTAACTACAGTAGTTACTTTTGTACTTTTTTAGTAACTGTAACTAAGTTACTTTTTTGAAAAAGTAACGAAATTCGTAAGTAGTTACCACTTTAGAATTTCAAAAGTTACAGTTACTTTAATGGGGCATCTTGGTCAGCTAAACAAAAACGGAAAAAAATGTTTAATTTCACTCCATTCATGATAATGAGCCTGGTTCTTTGACGAGCCTACTGAAACTGAGACCAAATTGAAAAGAAAAATGATCAATGTACTGAACAAGGCAACCGACAATGCTCTACTAGAATCTTTGACAAGTATGCACAGACACCGACCGTGATGCAAGCTCAAGTGAGTTTTTTTGGCTGTTTGTTCGCGCAATCAAAACGACGAATATCTAGCGATGTCGATGAAGTAGAGGATCGAAGTTCTTTTTCGCTCCGCCCTCACAACAGGCCCGCAGCCAGAAGAAAATACTAAGGGCTAAGGGGGGAAAACTTTTTGCAAGGAGGGCGAGAAATTTTTTGGTAAAATTGATTTAAAAGAACTACATCCACTCTGTTCCAGACTAATGTTTACACTTCTATCATGCTTTCTTAAACCAGTTTCAAAAAGGAAGAGTAGCAAAGTACTTTTTTGTTGCATATTTATCCTCTTATCACAAAAAAGCGATCAATGCGCTATACGAGCTCGCTCAGGAATTGCCAGCCATCTGTCTACCACACCAAATGGGGGAATCCCGCTAAGGAGTCCTACTAAACACCGCAAAGGACTGAAACACCGCAAAGGACGACAAAGGACCTTAAATTGATGCACCAAACACCGCAAAGTACGACAAAGGAACCTAAAACCCTAACCCTAATTCTATCCCTAATCTAACCCCAACCCTAGCCCTAACTTAACCCTAACCTAACCCTAATTTAAAGTTCTTTGTCGTTCTTTGTTATGGTATGATTCCAAGTCCTTTGTTGTTCTTTGCGGTGTTTAGTAGATCAATTTAAGGTCCGTTGTCGTTGTTTGCGGTGTTTAGTACATCAATTTGAAATCCTTTGTCGTCCTTTGCGGTGTTTCAGTCCTTTGCGGTGTTTAGTAGGACCTCTCGCTAAGTGTTTTTTTCCGACGACACAACAAGTAAACTTGCCGGCTTGTTCTCCACACTATCCCATTAATGCTGAGCGTCTAGCAGGGAAGCTGTGAATAGTACCAATTTCAAAGGCATTGGTTAGACCCGACTCATTGGAATCAAACCCAAGCCTACAGCTACCGAGGTGGACGCTCTTACCACTCGGCCATTTGAGCTGTCTTCACAATCTAACAGCAAGGTCAGGAGCGTATTTAGGGGGGAGCCATTAAGCCATGCCTCCTCCCCCCTTTTGACTCTGCCTTTTAGTAAAAAAAACAAAATTAATGGTGCCAAGTGACTAAAATATGCCAGACCCTTTTGACAGTTTCTGTGGCTTATGGCCAGGGGCGGATCCAGGGAATAGGATGAGGGGTATGCATTCTCCCACCAGCCATTTTCAAAACTGCTTTTGATGTATGCACTTTTTCCTTGATTTCAAACCTCTTTGATGGCAATAAGCCTTACCCCTTAAGCACGCATAATCGAAAGTGTGCGAACAAAATAACAAAATGCATCATATTTGGCGAAGCACTCACAATTAGGGTCAAAAAATTTACACAAAATTTGCCGGAAAATTATTCAAAGAGCACTAAAATAGCCATTACAGCATGTAAATTTTCAAAAATTTTCCAGGCGAGCATGCCCCCGGACCCCCCTAGAGCTTTTCTTGTTTCTCAATCAGCTGTAAATTTGTTCTGCCAAAAAAAATACGCCTAAAAAAATGTGGAAATTATGGCTCTCCTTTTACAATTTCTAGCTACGCCACTGAGAAAGATTTGACAGCGTATAGCTTTGTTGAAGGCTATTATGCTCTAAATTTACATGCAGCCTAATTCGAAAAAGTGATGAGCAAAGTTTTTGTGCAGAAACAATAGATAATACATCATCGGCTTGCGGGCTTGGCGGTTTTTTTTTGACAAATGTTCTGCACAAGAGCCGATTAGATGTAGCGGATTTTTACTTCGTGAAGCAAAACACGCATCGGCACTCTAATTGGCTTAACACATCGCGCAAGGAACAATTGTATTCATCTTTCAGGTAGGCATGTAGTTTTGGCCTGGAAGGAGCGTTTTCTTACAGATCATCTGGTAAACGATCCTGATGCCTGTGCGCAGGGGTGCAAGTATATGTTGAGTATTGAGGGGGATGATTCTGCAAAATTGACCATTTTTTGCTATTTTTCGAGATTGGGGGTGATGATTTAGCAAATTTGACACCCCCGCGCGGTTGCCCAAATTTTTGCTCACCACAGTGAAGTGCAATAAAGTGAAGACCGAAAAAAAGGTCATCACTTTCCAGATGACCAACTTCGTGCCAAAAAAAAAAAAGGTCATGTAGTTCGATGATGTGGGGCATGAAAATATTGGGGGGGATGCAGCCGATTTATTGGGGGGATACATCCCCCCCATCCCCCTCTAGATTTGCAGCCATGTTTTTGCGGAGAACAAACCGATGTCGCTGAGGTCAAGCTGTTCGATGTGCTTCGCGATGACAAGGAAAGCAAGAAGCCTTGTTGGAGGAAGATCTTGAAGAGAAAAGAATTCTGGTGACAAACTTGTCCGTTTGGTTGTTAGTCCAGCAGTAATCCAAGAAAATAGACCTCCCCATCAAGGTCATGGCTATGGACGAACTTTTTGCAATGCCGGATTATGACACCACACATAAAACCGAAGGAAAACTTTTTTCTTTCCTTGTCCAAAAGGGACGTTAATGAAACAAACATTCGGCAAAAACTTAATTCAACTTTGACGCATTAATTTTCCATCACGCATTTAGCAGATACTTACCAGTTTTTGCCGAGTTTACTACACAATAAACACCAATATATGCCCGTATAAATAGCTGGTTTTCTTTTTTTTTATGGGATGGGGGCGAAAATTTTTTCAGGGGGGCAGAGCCCCCGTGCGCGCCTCCTGGCTGTGAGCCCGTCTCACAAACTGTTAATGCAAACGCCTTTCTGCATGAAGATTGAAGAACTTATCAAACTTTTAATTCATTACAACACTAGCTCTTCTTTCTGGTGCTGCAGCTGAACGATTTCTCAGCATTGGAAAAGACATTTTAAAGCCGAAGCGCTGTGGGTTTAGATAATCACTTTGAAATGTTAGCGTTTTTGAAAGGCAATTAATGTTATTACTGCAGCGTATATCATCGTATCAGAATCGTACTTTTGTTTGGCTTCAATCCCTGGTTTCAATACAAAGATGAATGACTTTGGTTTGAATACACAGTTACACACCATGGAGCTCTACAATTCTACATGTTATGAATTGATAGCGGTTTTTTGGTTTTTTGGCATGCACGACAGTAACTGTAACTTGTAACTGTAACTAGTTACTTTTTTAAAGTTGTAGCTGCAACTAAGTTACTTTTTTGCGAAGTAACTTGTAACTGTAACTACTTCCTTTTTAAAAGTAACGTGCCCACCCCTGACGGTACCGCTATGAACGGTACATTTTTAAAAAGTAACGACGATAACGATATTCGGTACCGATTTTTGATACTTTTCAAACGAAAACATTTTTCTGCATTTTTTTAAGCAAAATTTTGCCTTAGATGTCCATTACCTAAAACGTGTAGGCCTACCGATAGTGACTACTTTCGATCTGAAGATGCTATGCTTTTGAATCGACTTTTCACGTGACTTTTCATGAAACGCGTAGCGAAAATGTTGTCTTGTAGTAGCTCATTGCCAATGATGAAAAAGTTTGTCAGAAATCCTTATCACTTCCATTTATGTCAATTCTACCTTTACTTCCGTAGTTTGAGGTGGTGTGTCAGAATTATTCCACCTTCGCAAGCCGTCAAATGTTCTAGCAAATGTTTAACCGTTCACTCTCGAAAAGGAGCTTAACAAGAATATTCTTCCGGGGGGCTGACTCAATTAAAGAAAGTAAAAACCATTTTTTTTAGAAATCAATGCTTTGGAGCACTTACAAATATACAAAACAAACCTGAGTCTTCCTGTTTCGGGATTACGTCCCTCATCAGCGATATCAATCAGTGGTATAACAATTTTATCACAGCAGAACAGCCACAAATAAATACACTTTTTTCGTGAGATTTTGTTGAGGATAGGACTATGACCTTGAATTTTGTATGTTTTAAGATATTTTTTTGCAAATCTGGTTGTGTTTATTTAAGTACAAGAAATTTTCCGCTCTTGCGTTCAAAGTTCATTCTAAAATAAGTTACCCAATTATCGAGTAAAACAGTACGACGGTACCAAAAATGGTACATTTAAAAAAAAGTATTAACGTTACCAATAACGGTACTGAAAAAGTACCGCGTTATAGTACCATGGTAAAGTAGTGCAAAGTACGCAGAAACACGAACGCGAAATTACTCAAGTGTGACAGAATGCTTTATTATAACAATATGATAAACACAAGTTTAATGTTTAATCAAACTAAACATTTGAAAAATGGAGTGTGCGTACTGCACGTTCGTACATGCACGTGCTGTAGTTTCTGTTATGATTGGCGGGACCCTTTACGAAATGTTATTTAAGGACTCCTATCTGCAACTCACAATATTGTGTCGGCGCGTATAGACGAACTGTGTAGAAAGTTTAATGGGCCATTTTCTAAGCTATGGGGGCCACAGATGGCACGCAAACGTGCAGTGTCACTATTTAATAACCTTAATTTAAAATTGTGCATCAACAAATATCCCTAACCTGCTGTTCAGACAACAACTCACCCTGATTTTTTGTAGAGAACATAAGCATAACCAGTAAAAAACGTTGTTACAAATAGGTATAGCACTCAATGTGCGTCCCTATTTTTACAATCGACAGCAGATTGTACAGCTTAGATGGCCGAGTGGTACAGAGCGTCCGCCTCTGGAGCTCTAGACTCGGGTTTGATTCCGAGTCTGGTCAAACCAATGACTTTAAAATAATTGGTATTCACAGCTTCCCTGCTTGACGTTCAGCATTGAAGGGACAGTGTAGAGAACAAGCCGGCAAGCTCTCTTGTTGTGTCGTTGAAAAAAAAAAACACTTAGCGGGATTCCCCGACCTTGGTGTGGTAGACAGATGTCTGACAACTCCTAAGCGAGTTCATATAGCGTATTGATCGCTATTTCGTGATAGGAGAGTAAATATGCTACTAAATACAAAAAAAAGTTATCGAAGTGATAGAATGAGCGTAGCAAAGTGAATACACTACTGAACGCTGACTACAAAAGCTTATTAATGCTGTTGCCTATTCAAAATGCTTAAAAAGAACTGATCCGAAGGTGTAAATCTCGTTTTTCCACGACGCACAAATCCGTTTTGGTTTTGCCGGTACACAACGTTATCGTTCGCATCAGGTTCCAGCACACTCATGTTGGTAAAAATCATTACGACTAAAATTTCTGTTGTTTTCAATTTGTAACTTAGATGAAATACTATTTACCCAACGCGATCAACAATTGATAGCCTTCTAGTTTTAAAGTTGGTATCAGTGCTACCGTGACCGTAGTTGCTTGGCGAAGTGGCAACAAGCGCTTGCATTAGGGTTCGAAGTTTAATCAAGTCACAGTAAAAGCCTGCCGAATGAGTATCAGAGTCATGCTACTGACTACAGTAGAGTGCTTTAACGCAGCTGGGTCGCTTAAATGCAAGTTGAAATGAGGGGAATCACAACTTAGACACGCATCAGCATATGAAGTGAGTAAAATAAAATATCTTAAGCTGTTGTGGTGAACAGGAAGTATGCCAATATATTACCAAAAAAAAGCGGAAAGTTTATCATCTTCACAACAGTTTTTTCAGATTTTGTGCTACTGACCTACTGGTTAATGTGATTTGTAAATTAAAATGCTTACCGGCACAGCAGAAGGTGGGGGTTGATTGAACTGGTTGATTGTTTGCAATGTGTCGTTTTTGGTTGGCATTCCAGGCAGAGGGAGCATTTTTTCAATATCCTCATCATTGCTAAGTGGAGAATGTGCTCGTTCATCGGGCTCACTTGTAGCTAAATCTTCAATTTCTTCGCAATCTTTCTCTTTCTCCGCAATCGTAGTTGGTAATCGCGAGGAAAACATCTGATAAAAGTTTCAACGATTGCGTCAAAAAAAACACGCATCTTGCGGTTGATATTAAACACATCGCAAAACACGATTTCAAGAACTGAAAGCAAATTATAGGCTACGCTACCTATCACCCTGTAGTAAATAATTTAACAGTTCAGATGGCCGAGTGGTAAGAGCGTCCGCCTCTGGAGCTCTAGACTCGGGTTTGATTTTTAGTCGGGTCAAACCAATGACTTTAAAATTGGTATTCACAGCTTCCCTGCTTGACGCTTAGCATTGAAGGGAGAGTGTGGAGAACAAGCCAGCAGTTAAATTTACTTGTTGCGCCGTTGGGAAAGACACTAAGCGGGATTCCCCCATCTCGGTGTGGTAGACAGATAGCTGGGAACTCCTTAACGAGCTCGTTAAAGCGCTGTGATCGCTTTCTCGTGATAGGAGGATAAATATGCAACTAATGCAATTAGTGATGTAAATTGTTTTTTTGCCTTCGTTTTTTTTTTTTAAAAAACGTCTTTTTTTCGCGAAAAAGCATAGCTGAAAAAACTTGTTTTTTTTTGGAAAACGAATTCGAATCTAGTTTTAAGCAGAATTGTTTGGCCGCCATACTGTTTATTGTTGAATCTTCTTGTAGTGATGGATCTAACAGGGAGCGCAAGGAGCGACCTTTTCGCCCCCTAAATCCATCATGGATTGCGTGCTTGTTGTTACTGAGTACCAGGAAGGTGTTGCCTGTTTTACTTTCTCAATGCAAAGAATAAGAAATAAAAAGGAACAATCGCAATAGATAGATTAAAAAAAGTGCAGAATTGTGGATAGATTATCTGCTGTTTTTTTATGAGCATAGAACAAAAGAAGCTGGGACAGCATATTAACGCGGTACCGTATAAAATTGGGTGGTAAGCCTGATAATTGTAGATTGCATTATGGATCATACTTGGTAAGTTACTTCAGAGTCATTACAGTACCAGCCAAACAAATTAAATATGTGTTAACACAAAGACTACGGTATATAATGTTAGACTATAACTAGGCTAAAATGAATACCGGTATATAATGTTAGACTATAACTAGGCTAAAATGAATACCGGTATCTTAAAAATCAGAAGCGAAGGTTGATGGTACACATTAATGCACTGTACAGTATTTCCTCGATCATCTAATGAGTAACTACAGTATAGTTTTTTTCAGCTGTTTCAGAGAAGATAGGTTCTGGTTTAGTTTACATCTATTCTTTTTGACTTTAAGTCTTCCATAGCCCAAAGTGCAAGCAAGCTGAATAGGCTAAATGAAGGCCTAAAGTTTTGGCCCTATACCCTAATTTAACTTAATTTAATATTCAAATGCACAACGTGGTGACTGGACTATATTTTGGGAGATCTGAAAGTTTAGCACGGCAGAACCGTGCAAATGGCAAAATAGACCAAGATGATGAGCTTGAAGCTACAGGTAGATACGCATTACTCTGCAAACTACAATGAAGCAATATTACTATACTACCTACAGTCATGTTCAATATGTTAAAGCGATTTGATGCTGCTTGCCAAGCTTAAAAACAAACTCGTTTAAATTTCAAGAAGGAATGAATAAAAAAAAAACAACAAAAAACGAAGTAAAAAAAACTGTTTTTTACGTCACTAACTACGATACATAATGTAAAAGATAGTTTAATACTCGAAAAAAAAAAAGTAGTTTTATTCGATCTTGAGTCTTAACAGTTCACGACAAGATTATTTTCAAAACTCTGAATTTGGCTACGTTTAGGAAGTTACAAACTGCACCTTTTGTATGGATCTACAAAAACAAAATAAAATTAAAATTAAAGAGTAGAATTAGTTTTTAATGCAACAGTGCAAACTGCAATACACCATACTTGCTATCAGCCCGGCAAAAATGGAAAAACTACATTTCTGACTAAATTTTAAAACAAAGTCTTACTTGTGGAAACAAGGCATTTGGTTTCTTTAATCTCTTCGTAATGTGTTCCTCCCCTTCACTGTGCCCCTCTGTTCCTGCGGAAGACGGTGGATCGAAACTGATGCTGTGGCGAATTCTTCGAATCCCGCTGGCGACATTGAAGCTGAACGCGTGAGAAAAAAATGGTGGACTTGATGACGACACAGAAGAGTCGTGAGAACGAAACCATTTATGACGGCGAGCATCTTCACGCACCTGCAATGATGTGTTTATTTCACTTGGATCTGTGTGGAAAAATTATACAAAGACGATTGATTTTTTTTTTTGGTATTTACTGTATGAGCATTTTTATCCTCTTATTACGAGAAAGCGATCAAAGCGCTATTACGAGTTCTGCTTGGTAGTTGCCAGCCATCTGTCTCCCAGACCAAAATGGAGAATGCCGGTGAGCGCCTTTCCCAACGGCACAACAAGTAAACTTGCTAACTTGTTCTCCACACTCTCCCTTCTTAGCTGAGCGTCAAGCAGGGAAGCTGTGAATAGCCTTCAAATTTTGAAGTCATCAGTTTGACCCGACTCGGAGTGACACTTAAGTCTACCGCTCCAGAGGCAGGCGCTTTTACTACTCGACCATCTGAGCCGTAAAAACGGATAATGCGAAAAGGACGAAAAATTGCTACGACATTCTTTGGTGTCCACGAAGGATAAGCTATGATCACATACTGGTAAGAAGCTGACTAATAACGACGATCGCTAACGCGACTAATTGCTACCGCCTTGAGTAGGTTTCATTTTGTCCTCTTTTTTGCGAGAGGGAAGGCATTGACAAAAGCTCGCGCAAAAGTTGCTGGTTTAGCCTTCCAAGATGGGATTCCTAGCCCTTTGACTTTCCTAGCTATAGAGAGGTTGGATTTCACACTACACTTTATAAATACGGTATATACGTAATTGTGTATAGTATCACCTCTGAATTGCACATGCAATGGAAGATGAATAGAAAGAAGCCTTGCATGGAGTTAGTGATGGCAAATAGATATTGAAACACTAAAGTTTCTTTGCTCAGCGATAAAAGTCCAAACAACCAAGTTGTCCCCAGAAGAGGAAAAAGAAATATGCTTCCTTTTACTGCGTTCCTAAAACGTTAGAAGCCAGAACGTTAAAACGTTAGAACACTGATGATGCTTTCTCAAAAAATAGAAGGATTTATGTAAAGGTTTTACTATAGGTGACAACAAAATAACGTGCAATTCGCAAGCGAAAAGCGACATACTTTAAAACAGGATGAAAATTTTTAAGGATTTTCAAAGTTGATAAAGCTTATATTTACATCCTCATCTGGAGTATCAAGTGCCTTGTTCAGTGTAGATCAGTAATGAACTACAACCAAATAAGAGCAAGCTGACCTGTACGTAGTAAACAAAAAGCAGTGGTCTTTTGTTTGAAATCAATTTGAATAATCTGACTGAAAATAATAGTAAAAATAATCGGCACATCGAAGTTTTCTTTTGAAATTGCGCAATAGGTTTGATGAGAAATATTTTCTCTTTTGAGTAACAAGCGATGCGATATAATGCACACTAGCTTAAAATGAGAAGGCTTAACTTAAAACTCAAAAGGCTTTGTGTATTTTTCCCAATAAGCATGTTGCTTTGGAGCAGTACCTAGACCGTATAGAGGGAGTGGGGGATATCGGGGATCACCCCTCCAGACATCTGACCATTACCCTGGTGCGTAGCCAGTGGGACAAAGTTCTTTTTTACAACACAACATTCATTAAAAGCCTTTAACCGTCCAAGGAAAGATATTTTTGAGATCGGCCACAGAAGAATTTATATAACAGCTCAGATGGCCGAGTATAAGAGAGGCTGTCTCGGGAGCTGTAGACTTGGGTTTGATTCCAAGTCGGGTCAAACCAATGACTTTAAAATTATTATTGTATTCGCAGCTTTCCTGCTTGACACTCAGCATTAAAGGAACAGTGTGGAGAATAAGCCGGCAAGTTTACTTGTTGTGCAGCTGGAAAGGCACTTAGCGGGATTCCTCATCTTGGTGTGGTAGACACATAGCTGGCAATTCCTAAGCGAGCTTGTATAGAGCATTGATCGCTTTCTCGTGATAGGAGGATAAATATGCAACTAGATCCAAAAATATAAAAAATACCTGTTGCAAGTTTGCCCCCTCACCCGAAATAAATTTGAATCCAGGTAATATCAATCCATTAAAATACCCTGTGTCATAATGGTAACTGACATATGTAGGAAACAAGCATATTTGCTCACAAACAATTTTAGGTTCGATAGTGCTTTGGAAAGTCTTGAAATACAATCCCAAAACAAAGTCATCGATTCAACCTAATCAAACTTTGATGCTGTGTCCTTGAATATGATGTTTCAAGATGATTAATATCTCCACCGGACGGATCATACGACGATAAAACAACAACAATTAAAAAATTCAAAGTCACCTCAGATCTTTTGATGGGAGAATAACTGATTGATTAAACACAACACCAATTTTTTTTTTGTTTTACCTCATTTTTGACAACTTCATATTGCTGGATTTTCCAGGTCGAATTTTGATGATTACTCTGACCACAGTGACGAGAATTATCATGTTGATGACGATCACTAGCAGAGCAGGAAGAGCGAACGCCCAGATTGAATTATCACTAGGAGAAAGCCAGCAACTGAAAATGCATTTATAATAATTTGGCGTCAGGGCAGCCAAGAAAAATTTTGCACAGTAACAGTTGAGCACTAAAAAACAAACAAGTCCCAAAATTGAAGTATAATTACACATTTCCCTAGGTTCCAGTGTATCCGAACTGGAGTAGTTTCATCTATTCTACTCAAAATTCATTCTGTCATTCTCAAATTTACTTTTGCTGGAACCAACTTTTCGAACTTCTGCAGGGATGTTTGAGATTGTAAAATTGATGAAAATCAATACGACCAGTTCTGGTTAATTCAAAAGACATGATTTATGGGAATATTGTTTTACTTCTGAACAAAGGAAGCTTTCTACAGAAACCTATTAATGTATTAAAAACCGTCCTTACCTTGACTAAATACCGAATGACTTCATCTTGGGAAAAGGTGCAGCCTACTGTATTCATTACACTAAGCACGGCACTCAACTACAAATTTTGGAAGTTATCACGTTTAGGAATGAACAGTGGTACTGCAGTAAACCACCTTTTCACATGGTCAGTAGGTGATGAACAGCGACGTACGCAACCACACAAACACATCTCACGTTTCATGCTTTCCCAAGTGTTTGCTCAAAATTCCCATTGACAAGGCAAGTAAAATAGCGGGGATTCCCCAGCCGGTCAGCAAGTAGTACTTCACTCGACGACGAATTGATACAAACACAACCACAACTTGAGAATATAGATGAACTCCTGTGACAATACGTCAAAATCACAAAAACGGAATACCACATGGTAATAGAAGAAAAGCGATTACACGCATTTCAACATCAACAAAAAACATGCATTGACCTCTTTTGGATATTTCCACAATTTCTCAAATGCACTCGCTGTAAGACAAAAATCTGGTTCATTGTGCTTCGACCAGGACGAAGCTGTTGAGGCTTAGTTGAGGGCAAACTGTTAAGAGCAAACTATTCTACAACATTTCTTTTTAAGGCTGTTATTTTAGGGCAAACTATTCTAGTTGATGACAAACTATTTTACAGCATTTCTTTTTAATTAAAGGCAAACAATTCTACAACATTTCTTCTAAGGCACTTGGCACATAAACCTTACCCGTGACAGTGGTAAGAGAGATGACCCTGCATAGCTCTATTTTGCAATACTTCACGTCGATGAACGTATGTTTTGCATGTTCCTTCCTACTCTATTATTTCATTTTTAACATGAGGGTGAAATAAAGCATAATGTAACATGTTCAGTGTTGTACTCGTCGAAAAGATATTTTTGCACTTGAGTAGGTTGCCCACCGCCCGAGCAAATTTGTATAGAATGTAAGGCAAATGCTGTTTATAGTCACGGTGATTGACACTATCTATACACAATTACACGCATGTATTCAAAACTTGTAAATAAATTCATTTTTGTTTAGTTGTAACCATGTCAAGGTCAGTCCGGTCGGTATGAGGAGAAATACCCATTACATGAGATTTAGTTAGGATCAAAAGTTAATTTATTAACTAGCATCCACAAAAATATTTTGTAACTCTATATTTAAGCACGCTGAGATTCAAGGCGTCATGAACTTCAGTCATGCCCTGAAACGCACGTATCATCTGCAAATAATGAAAGTGAATTGGTGGTGCAAGTGAATAGATCATTTATGTAGATAGGAAACTACAACGGCTCTGGCACTGATCTCTCAGGAACTCCGGATGTAGCCCCAGAAAACGTAGCGTTTTGAGGAAGCCCCAGAAAACGTAGCGTTTTAAGGCGTTTTGAGGAACCGAAATGGTTTCTCAAAATTGTGCGTCGGCCTCTAAAAATCTGCATCTACAGTAGTGTAGAAAGTTGTGTTTTAAGTTATTTGCGGTCTTTCAAAATTGATTAACGGCTTCTCATGCAAGTCGAACCTTACGAAAAACACTGTTTTATGATTCACTGCATTAAACGCCTTTTGCAAGTCAATCCTTGGCATGCAAGTGAAGCCGTTTTTATTAATGGAATTATAGCAGGAAGATAAGCTCACTTACTCAATGGAGTGATTATTTTTACGACTGACATCGGTATTGAGCACTTTTAAATATATACCATATATTTCAAAAAACTCCCACAGATTTTTCTCAATCCAAAAAGTACAAGCGTTTGGAATAACCAAAAACTCTGTAGGTAAGAAGGAGATAGAAGCGAATAAAAAATCTTTAAACAAAACCATTTTGTCACTGAAATCTATCAATTTTTTTAACAAACAAAAATTTCTTCACTTGAATATTCATAAGTATTGTTTGATGGAACTAGCATAATTGGCTATGCCAAAATAACAAAAATCGAACATTGGTAGCCGCAGGAAGAACATAATAATATTTTGCTGCCCCTGGTTTTTGAAAAACATGAGAAATAAGCATGAAAGACTGATTGATGCAAAACACAGATACTTAAGACAGTGAACTCCTTCTTTTTATTTTTCATCACCAAAGTGGGCACACGTGACAAAACACTAAATTACAAACAGAAAAAACATAAATACAACAAGCCCATCAAAAAATGAATCGAAATACAGGTCAAAATACATTTCAGATCATGAACCTTTACAAACAGTGGAAAAGATTTCTTATTGCACATTTGTAATTTTTGTTATTTCTGATTTTTTCGGCCATATATCTGGTTCGAAGTTTAACATCTAAATTAATACCGCTGACGTTCAACAGCGCATTGTCGTACACCAGGCTGTTTCTATGCATCCATATTGAACATTGGCCACACTTGAAAACAAAACAATTTGTAGTTTGTTGATCACTGGTAATTTGTCCAAAAACTATTCTAACATCTTATTCAAATAGCATGTTTCGGCTTATCAGGTCTCATCAGTGCAGTTGGTGTGACCGACATTTACTCAAGGCAATATATACCTGAGATAAAAGTTTTTGCTAGTGGTTTGTAACTATATATACCAGTCACCAAAACCTGCAAAAAAACTCTCTGCCCAACCCGCTCACCCGTGAAAAAGCGTGGGACAAGGCAGGCACTGCGTCACGGGCGAACGGGTTGGGCAGAGAGTTTTTTTTTTGCCTGGTTTGGTAACTGGGATAGTTGCAAACCACAAGCAAAAACATTTATCTCAGGTATATATTGCCTTGAGTAAATGTCGGTCACACCAACTGCACTGATGAGACCTGATAAATCGAAACAGTGCTCATTGTCTGTAGTGTTGTGTATATACCAGCGAATTTGCATTTGTGTTAGAGATATTTTATTTTGTTCAAAGATGATCATAAACTCCCAGACAAAGTTATTGATATGAAGTTATTGACTTAAACTAGTTCGTCAATTTTAAAATCAGATGCGGTTTTATTGTTGTCGAAAAAATTTAAAACTTTTTTGTTTTTACAAAATAGTATAAGAATGTCAAAAGACAAACTTATTAAAGTTATACTCATCAACTAATCTAAACAGCAAAAATTTAATAGTTAGCACGCATAAGAAGAAGAGGTACTTGCCTAAGCTATCATCGACTTCCCCTCTACATACTGACACACAATGAGAATGATGGACGGGTGCTGACTCAGTGACTTGTCGTTTCCTACACCGGTGGGCGGAGTGTTAAAAGCAACGCTACTGGCACGAGACGAGACGTCATGAGTTTGATTACCGGGGTGATCAAATCTGACGTAGCACGGCTTGCTACCGCTGCGACGTTTCTTCGAAGCTGTGTTGCCAGGCGCTGAAGCCGTTTAGCTCCCGCCACTCGTTACGCACCTCCACCCAATTCCGCGTGAATAATGAAGATTCGACTTCTTTTTTTTTGAAGAACCTGCTTCATTATTTTGATCCGATGAAGCACTGTAATGTCTATGGGAAACAAACTGTTTCCAGTAACTTACCTTCAACTAGCATCCAAGCTAGCACTGCCATGTTGAAGTAGTACAGAAATATTGTCATCAGTATGCAACCTGCCTTGTAGCTTTCTGCCAATTCCTCGAAAAGAAAAGTAAGATCAGCTAAACCAACCGCCACTCCAAGATTAAAGTGAATCTTCATGTTGTCAGTGTGAAACCTGAAGAAAGCGAAGGTGCATTAATGAAACCTCTTATCTGCGTGTTTCTGATGGCAAGATTGAACTTTCTGTGCTTATGAAGCATTGACTGTCAATCAAGATTAGCGATGAGAACGATGAAAATCGTAAAATAAAGTGTTATTTAAATTAGCTAAAACCGGCCGGTTACCTCAGTTGTTTAGACATTGCTATCGGTGCGGCAGGTCTGGGTTTGAATCCCGGGTGGGTCAAATCGGACTCAGTGTCGCCAACGGCTCGCCACCGTTGCGAAGTTTCTACGGAGCTGTGTTGTCCACACGGTAAGTCGCGGAGATGGACCCCGTCAGCCCTCAGTCGCTACACACTTCGGCCTATTACCGCTAGTATAATGAAGATTTAATTTTTTAGTTTTGGATATCACGTCGACATTATACGCTTATCACAATTACTACTTCTACTTCTTTATTTCATCATATTGGATTCGAACAGAGCACCGTTTGTCAGTCAGGATTAAGAGCATGAAGGTTTGAAGTTTAACTGCTAGATTCCTGCGCAGGCCTGATAAAAGTTTTGCTGCATGATGTTTTCGAAAGTTCTTTGCTGAAGCGGAAACGGCAGACCACTTGTTTTCACAGAAACACTGTAGCGCTGTTCGCTATATTGCACCTCACCCAAGCCCAATGATGAAAACTCGGCTGAAATAGTCAGTAATTTTTATTGGGCTCTCAAAAAATACAAGGTCACAATTGCCCTGTCCACATGTCCAATTTCAGTGGGCTTTAGACCCGCGGTTTGGTTCTATTTTCTACATCATTATCAATTTGCTGATGTCCACTGACATTTGGACGCGAAAATTGGACGTGTGGACACTGAACAAAGTAACTTTACAATAGGCTACGCCATTATACGTACTTGAGTTTGACAAAAGCTGCACACATAATAATAACTCCAAGTAGTGAGAGAACACAACCAACTTTCGAAATAACAGATAAGACGTGTAGGTGGAGCTTGCTTATCTCATCATCAGTGTTGTAATCAACCATCTAAAAATTTTGTGATACCTTAATTTTAGCGAAAAAAACTTTTCAATTAGCAAAGTTAGGCAAAAAAGTTGGCAGAGAAGCTGCCACGCTGAATTTGTTTGTCGAAAAATTTCGTTTTGTGATCGTGAATCTTGACGCTTTTTCATGTCCAACCTTAGGTAGGAAAAACTCAAGAAAAGGCAAATCGGTTTACGCTTTTAATACATTTTACTGATACAAATTACAAATATTAATTAATAGGAACTGCTATTTCAAACACACTAATGAATTTTTTTGTCATAAAAAAGCAACTTACAAATAAGATAGAGTAAACTTTTTTGTCTTGAATGTCGTCACGCATTAAAAAATGTTCTAAAAATTTAATAGCGCCAATAGAAAAAACTTCAAAAAGCAGTCACGTTTAAAGAAATGCAAAAGCAGCGATGGGATTCAAGTTTTTTGTCAGCCGGCTCTATTAAAAAGTTTTAGTTTTAACCAGTTTTGTACCTACGAGTGGTATAAGCAGACTATGGTACAAGTATAAACAGCAATGCTGGCAGCTTCGCTGATGCAATAAAATTCGTAGACGGTTCTATAGAACCGATGCAAAACTGGCTGAAACCCACCACTAGGTAACCGCGCAGCACGCACGTTCATGTTGCTTTATTCTGACCTGCAGTAGCACGGCAAAGCTGGTCAAGTGAGTGCAGTTGCAAACCGTGTGTGTGCGGTTGAAATCCACCATTGAGCAACCTTCTTTTGACCATACACCTCCATCATTTTTGCTGCAATCACATACCTCTTAGCAGAAACGAAATCGGTTAAATGCACTCTGCTTAAACGCATAAATCGTTTTATTGCTTAGCAATCTGAAATTTGAAGCGAAATGCTATTAGCCTACATGAAAAGAAAAGACGTAAACGCATATTTTGGATACAATCTTTTAATTTCATCTGTAGGTCGTTTATCTATCATTTACGGTTAAATTGATAAAACTTTCATTCTTTGTTTTCTTTGCTTTTGAAAATCCTCTGTTTATAGTACAATTTATGGAATTTTTGAATACAACAATTTAAATCTATTTAAAACACTAGACTTTTTGGCATAAGCGCGAAAAGTAGGGGGTTAAAGGGGGGGGGGGGGGTTCATGCTCCCCACAAGACATTTTTGATCCCCCTTGGTACTTGGGTCAAATTCGCGAATCTGTAGCCCGACAGAGACGGTATGTACTTACTGCACACACAAATCTCCAACCCAACCATGCGGGTCTGAAGTTCAAAGGCCCCGAAGAAGTTAACACGGTCTAGTATTTCAAGTCCCCCTGTTATAAAAACTTGCAAAATGTAGGGTTGCATTCCTATTGCCTAACATTAACTGCAGTGTCTTTAACAGTAATCACATATTCAGCTTCTTTTAGCGTCACTATGATAACGAAGAAGTAAATGAATACTTACGTGTTGCCTTCTTGCCAATATACACAGAAGACATTTTCTTCTCCATTTCTTTTGGGCTGAGAGGCGGATTGAAGTTGAGTTTGATTGCTCAAAGAAGTGTTGGTAGCATTGGACGCTTCCGAAATTCTACTTTTCAATTTTGGTGCATGGACGTGCTTAAAGATTATTGTTACTGGTTCCTCCTCAAATAATGTGTTCGAAGGTCGCGGAAAAACACTTGTGGTTAATACAGCGCTGTTCAATATGTTAGTGCTGCTCATCTTTGAGTTCGAAAAATATTTGCTAAAAAGAAAATGTGGAGTAACAAATGCTAAACAAAATAAAAGAAATTAAATTTTCATTATACTCGCGTTCTTACCCCGAAGCGAGAAAGAAGGGGCGGGGCCCATCTCAGCAGCTTAGCGCCTGGGCAACACAGCTCCACAGAAATGTCGCAGTTGTGGCGAGCCGTTGGCGACTTGGACCGACCAGGGATTCGAATCCCAGACCTTATGCACTGATAGTAACGCCTTAACAACTGAGCTAACCGGCTGGTCATGCTGATCAATAACATCTAAAATTATCATTAACTTGAAGCACGCAAGTGATACAGCATATGCATAAAAGAAGCCGAGATCAAAGAAACGAAATTGTTTAGAAATGCACGGAGCATGTCGCCAAGAGTTTTCTCAACTTCTTTTCACGAACATAACTTATACACGACATTGTCAGCAAATACTGTAAGTACTGTAGTTAAAGCTTGAGATTGGATTTCGCAGTTACGTTTGAGGAAAACTTAATTTGGCTTTACTTTGCTTCTTATCGAATTCGTAAAATGCTGATCGATCATTTTCTTGCAGCCGTAGGGATGTTGTGGGCTTACGACGATGGCGAATGGTTGGTTAGAACTAAGATTAGGTTTGTAACAGTAATTTTCAAGGCTACCCAAAATAAAAAGATGTTTTCAACACTATTTGAATCGATACTAAAGCTTCATTTTCACGGCAGTCATATAATGACAATGGCATGATCAATTGATCATTAGATTCAACTTTCACTCAATCTTCTTTCGTTCACCATAAATAAGATGACTCACCACGATAATACCTACTTTAGGAAAAAAGCAAGGGATAAAAATTCAATTAAAAAGCTTTGAACAACGGCAAATCGTGAACTAGTTTCAATTTCTGAGTGGGACTTTTATTGCCTTCTCGTGACAGGAGGTTAAAAATGAGGAAATTAGTTTATAGTCTTCTGAGCGAGCCAAGATTATTCTAGCCAATATCCTAATTAGAATATGTACACAGTAGGTTACACACTATTGGGTCGAACCAACGCGTGTATAAACGGGAATGAGATGATCAGGCTTAGTAAAGTCTCAGCGTTTTTTACCAGTGAGTCAAATTCAATACGACAACACGTGTGCAGCTCCAATTAAGTTTTTAAAAATTAGCTTCTTTCACAAAATGTCGCCCAAAGTTTATTTTCGGTTGCTTTGAGTTTATTTTAAGAGCTAACCACGTACTACGTTCAACAGACATTTTTTCAGCAGATATTATTGGCGTTAAAATATTACCTGTCCTCAGTAAATCGGGTCGGCATTGACTCCTTTAAATTCTTGTAGCGAACATTCGTGACGACGGATTTATTTCCCAGAGCAGATCGTGGCAACATTATAACATCTTGGAAATAATCGCTTTCATCAGAATCTTTGCCACCTGTCACACATGTACAACCATGCTTCGCTGTCTCAGAAATGCAAAGCCGAAATGGGGCAGCCACGGATGATGTACAGGGATCGTAACTCCACGAGGGTCATAACATGGGTTTTAACAGTGGTTAATGACCAGCTACTGTCATTCTGCTGGCAGTGCTTATTCATGTTGCTTTGTAGGTACCCTATACCAATGATTCAGTTGGCGGCTGATGTTGTTCCAGTGTGACGTGGAATGAAAGTGATCAGTGTTTTTTTACCACGTTTTGAGGAACCGAAATGGTTTCTCAAACTTGTCCAGTGGTTTGTCAAAATCTGCTTCTGCAATAGTGCAGAGAGTTGTGTTTTACGTTATAGATTCGATTGGCGGCTTTTCAACATCACTGAATAGTTTTTCAAGCCAAACACTGAATGTGATGATGATGTCACTTCTTAGATGTCAAATAAGTTATTGCAGTTTTGAGACGTTTTATTTTGCGTATTGCTTGAATTGCTGTCAATCCCTTGCGGATGTCGAATAAGAAAGAAATGTGGCCGAATAACAGCAATAACAATGCTATGACTTGGTCTCTGCTTCTATTAGTTGATGTACATTGAAATCAAATTGGCCTACTGCAATGTAAATGAAGCGGAAATCGTGATTGTTCATAATGTGATTTTTTTAAAATACGCTAATGTAGAAGTAAAAAATCGAAATAAAGCGCTTTGTTTCCTTTAGTTTTTTAGCTCATATAATTCATTCACCAACTTCAAATTTGGAAAATTTGCCATTGCGATCTTTGAAAAGACATTAAGCAGGAGTTCTCTGATGAGTTCAAGTTAGAGTTAAAAAGTCCGAAGACTTGTTGACTGAGACCAGATTTACATTGAGGGACTTTAATTACCGGGCCCATCCCAATGTGGGTAAAGATGCACTCGGCTTGGTGATTACGACGGTTTACACAGCCTAGAGTAGTCCTATAGTCCTAATACAGATATGCAAGAGGAAGGTTTAAAAGTGCATTAGTGATTAAAGTACTCCTGATGTTGGTATTTGGTACAGATACAAAACACAGCTAAACTGACAGTGACATACATACCATCCGTATTAGGAGGATTTTCGCCAGCCGGAGGTCGCATATGGCTGCTTGGAAACACATAAGTTTGCGTGTCTAATGGCAGCTGGATGGCACTACCGTTGCTCGGTCCATTTTTGTTTCGTAACAGCTCGATGATGGTTCGATCAAACTGACTCGTTGGTTGCTGAGACGAAGCTACATCCAACCAGACAACTAAACAAAACTAGTTCGTGGTAAAAGTGCAGAGAATATTAGCAATATGTTCCAATATAAGCTATAGACGCCGCTTAATAAAATCAAGAAGGTCCAATCCTGAAGTGGGTTTGGAGCCTAATTAAGTTCCGAGTTGTTACACAGTCCAGTTTTAAATAGTCGCCTTCTTTTGTTATCGTTTTTGAAATATTCAATACAGCTTTATTGAATTTGCTGAATTGAGACCTTTAACATAATTGTACTGAATCAAATTTTAGATTTAATTAAAAAATTTCAAAATATTTGCTATACTTTTGTAATTTTGTATAGGCCTGATTGGTTTATCCTTTAAATTGTGAAAAATTGTTTCGAAGGTGTGGCAAATTCCATCAAAATCTTGATAAAGAATCATTTGTTTTGGACAAACGATTGAGTGGAGACTGCGCATGGCTTTACGTACCGTTGCTTGCAGGATATGCCTGTTATTGCCAACTAGGATTGAGTCATCAAAAATTTGGATAAGTTGTTATATCGGTTGCCCTACCCTTGCTAACGTCTGCTAACAGTGTAATAAAACCGGTTGCGAGCAAAATTTTGTACAAATGGCACACCTATTCCATCAGATTTCGACGTGATTCCTTGCTTCGAGCTTTGTGCCGATAGCAGCTTCGCGCTGACTCGTTCCGTCAGTTTCTCGGTTGATGTCACAATGGCTGAACTTCCCGGTGAAGATGGATCCTGCAAAGAGCAAACAATGAAGATCAATTTTATAATTTCTCGTTAAGTTTGTCAACCGTTCATTATTATTCATATATTTGACGGCAGCGTGGCGCAGTGGTTCGGAGCGTCGTTTTTACGACGACCATGATCGCAAGGTTATTGGTTCAACTCCCAACCTAGTCACGTTGCTGCGTCCTTGGACAGATGCTTCACAATGATTATCTCTGCTTGACGATGATTGACTGCTTGACGATGCTTCACGATGATTATCTCAGCAGATTAAAGAAGTCAGAAGAAAATTCAACCGAAAAACTTGGAAACAAAGGCGACTCCTAAGCGAGTGTGGATTCGTCTTACGCTTAGCGCCTACGCCGCTTTCTCGTGATAGAAGGATAAAGATGAAGAAATCAATTAATCAATCACATGTCTTAATCAATCGGTGGAGAACGAATGGAGAGACGGACCCTGATCTTGAGACACTCATGAAGATGTTGATTCAGCTAACATTATGATTGATAAATAGATTTGGTACTTTAATTTTACTAGTTAGCCGTGCCATAAAATATACAGAAGGCTGATTAACCATAATAACGAACTTTCAAAAACTTTTTCATAGCTGGGTCTGTTTTCCAAAAAATTTTTCGAATGCGTGGTGATTTTTCAATTTTAGCATATAGCGGTTAATTTTGCAATAGTTTTTATTTATGTCCACAAGTTGTTCAATTTTTTTTCGATATCGGACAAAATTAGTAAGTTCGAAAATGTGAGCCATATTAAACCAAAGTGGTTCATCTATTTAAAACTGCATTTACCAAATATAATCACAGCTTGCCGAGTTTCTAGTAAAAACTTTCTGGTAAAAACTTGGCAATCAGCGTTGAGCAGCATTGAATATTTAGTTCAATTTCTTCAACCATTAACCGTACTCGGTACAGTGAGTGCTTCACGCTTGCAGCTATCTTTAGGCAATCCACCTACGTGTTGTTTGAAATAAACTGTTTCCAAATGATTGTTTTTAATTAAATTGGTTGCCGACGAAAGTCAACTTTATGCTAAATACGCGTGTGTGTACCGGTAACATATTGTTTGACCTGTATTTCAATAACGTGGATTGAATGCAAAAGATGCAGCTTAGTACTCGTAACAAGCTAAAATTAGCCAAAAAAAAACAAGCAAAAAGCTTCCTGGATTGGCCGGTTCGTGTTGAGACATAAGATGTCCGTTTGTTCTATTCTAACTCAATCCAATCACCGACTAAACGAGATGCATGTATGTTACTACGCCGTAGTAATTCTGCGTTTGTCAAATCAGGAATCCAGTTGGATGAACTTTGTTGAGCTTGAGAATTTTTTACGAATGCTTTCAGTGAAAACTGCGACGTCATTAGTAATTAATGCATTAAATTTTGCCACGAAAATTTATTTTAAGTTTGAAAAGTATTTTCACATACGACAAGCCTATATTTAACTCTTACCCTTTTGCAGCTGTTTCCAGCTGACTAGAACTAGGTGATGGTGTTTGTAACAAAATCTAATACAACAGTTTGTTAAAACCGATGTATCGGCTTACCGAAGAAAAATCAAACCTTTATTGTACGCGCGTTATTACGCCAAAGCGTGTAACGAATTGCGGGCTTCATCTCCGCGACTTAGCGCCTGGGCAGCACAGTTACGAAAAAACGTCGCAGCGGTGGCGAGCGGTTGGCATTTGTGTTCGATCTGACCGGCCCGGGAATCGAATCCGAGACTTTCAGCGCCGATAACGGTGTTTTTAATTACTATGATAGCCGGTCGGTACCGATATATATAATATCAACATAAATCCGAGCGTATCATTAAAAAATACCGTGCTTTCACTTTACAAAATACTACGGATGTAACCTTTATTTCACTATCCTGTATTTTCTTTGCAGTTTTTGCACCGACACAGCGACACGACATAACTTTTTATCGATGAAAAATATGCCGCGCTCACAGGGTCAATATGAGAATCGGACATCGTGAATTTTTACATCGATCATGCAATTTTTTCCTGTAAAGTTGCAATCGCACTAACTAAGAGGTCTCAATGTTAAGGAGACCTTTTTTATTTGTTTAATTGTAACGTCATCATACAACATAGCATGTGATGCAATAACAAGAGAAAACAGAAAGTTCTCAAAGTGATGGAGAAGCCTCAGTCAGTGTGACTGCGTCTTAAATGGTAATACAAAATTACGTTATGATTAAATTTATCAATGTTTGATTCTGTTGAGTGATGTTGGAAAATACTAACTATGATTTCAAGAGATGCAATATTTGCGTAGAAAATACTCAAATCGAGAGACATAAAATTTCCGGTATATTTAAAAATCAGTATGATGAATGCGATATATTAATATGTAAACAACATGCTTCTCACGCGAGAAGCTTGCATTATTGTACTTTGATGTGTTGACACAGCTATAATTACAAACTGCATATTATAATCTTAGTTTGTTCTTTTTGAGCAAATATTGTCTTCAAACTTTTATGCACAGTGTTGCTAACGTCATAAATACGTCATATTCAAGGCACGAAAAAGTTAGCTCATAATTATTCAAGCCAAAAGAAATCTAATAAAGTCATATTCTTGCTGACTCGGCAATACTTTATAATTATAATGGTGCTACTACACCGAGTCTTTACTGAATTAGAGAATCCTCTTTTTCTTTTTTTGAAAGACGTAAGTTTTTAAAGTGAAAATTTGAAAATGATACGACGAGTAGGGTTAGATTGAATTTGAATTTTAAATTTGAATCCGCTGGGGCCAACAAGTTATCCATGAGTTCGAGTTTTGATGCAGCTTTTTAAAAAACGGTGAATCTGAATTGAACATCTTTTTTTAAAAATCTTTAAATTTGAGTTTAAATTCAAATGTTTTAATTAAACATTCGATGAATTTAGATTATTTTGAAATGAAAGTTACACAGCATAAGTAGCGATTTGCAATTGGTTGATGTCAGAACATGTATAGCAAACGTTCCGTAAAATTCATCCAGCCAACAGGAAGTTAATGATGGCTAATGTGACGCTTCAGGGTGTTTTGGAATTACTTTGGTTACAACTAACCCTTCTCATATTTCTTCTTGATGCTTTTTGATTTTTGCATGTTTGATTTTTTTGCAGATACAATACTTAAACCTACTTAATTGTGCTGATTCTTTGAGTAAACATATTTTGAACAACTCGCAAGAGCTACTTGAAAATATATTTTGTTTCACAACCTGCGTGTAACAGCCTGGTTGGTCAAGTATGGAGGAGTTTAAACTATCAAGTTTTATGAATTTTGGACCGTATGGTGAGACTTGTAACTATAAATACTTTACTTGTTTTTTTAAAATAAACGAATGTGAATTTAAGTTATGTGAAGTCAATAAATTTGAATTTCGTCTTTTTCAAATTCATTGAATTTGAAATTTCAAATGTAAAAGAATGAATGGATCCTACTTTAACCACGAGCATGTTGCTGGATACGAGTTAGATTTGCCTCGTGCTTTTAGGCGTCCTCTATCTTGTTTACGACTTGCGCTGCTCGCTGTTACAACTGAACGCTCGGTAGAATTCAGCAATGAAAGATAATTGGATGAAGTACGGCTATTTAATGGAAACTTACTAGTTACAACAACAACACTTCAGCGAACCAGTCTGAAGAAATGATTGCATTGGAGAGGGCTTCAAGTGGAACAATCACCTTGTCTACATTCCAGTTTAGCGGACCAAAATCCGCGTGCTTCCTTCATCACAATTAAATTTTTGATGTCATAATCACTTTTTTCAATTATGACGTCTAAAATTTGATTGTGATGCAGAAAGCCTGTAGTCTTTCGACCCACTAAAACCTGATATGTGAACAGGGGAAATATGTTTTCCCTTTGATTCGGAAAGATCTTAATGAAAAAATGAAATCTCCATTGCTTGGCCCGCCAGCGATATGTTAGCAGCTGATGGAAGTGGTGCTCACTCAGAAACGACATGTTAATAATGAAATGACTTGTGTTTGGATTGCTTAGGGTTGGTTGAGCTTAAGATAGATCGCTGGTTGAAATCTGACAAGGTTAGCTGCTATTTATAATGCAGAATGCTATGCTCGACTTTTGAACTGACGCATCAGCTACCGACTCATTGGAGTCATAAGGAGTAAAGTTCGCAGACTTAGATTTCCGTTTGCGTCTGAATTTCAAAATACATAGCTCTACTGACAAATGCAACTTGGGCTGAAATCCATTTCTTCCGTGCAATCGCTAGTTGCATTTATCGATGCTTTATACGCAATGCTTCTTCGCATAAACTCAAAGTCCGTTTAGGTGATTGCGAGTACGCAGGGAACTCAATTACTCCGTCCACATGCCCAATTTTAATGGGCATTAGACCCGTGGTTTTTAGTTTTAGCTTCTGCATCATAATCAATTTTTTGACGTCAATTTAAAAAAAAAGTGATTATGACGTCAAGAAATTCATTATGACGCAGAAACTAGAACCATGAATTGCAGGGCTAAAGCTCACTAAAATTAAACAAGTGGACCTGGTAAAAGTGTCAGTCTCAACCTTAAAACTGCTTAATGAGTCCCCAGCATTACAAAAGTGAATTGTCATAAAACTATAGGCCTAACTTGGAGCCAAAACGTAAATGCTTATACGTAATGAAAGAGACTTTTACGTAAATACCAGACCTTCAAGTCATGGAGCAAAAAAAAAAAATCTTAAAACCGTTTTGGGACGTTTAAGCGGACTCTCAATTCTGATGGGTCATGGGTATCGTCTCACGAAAACAAAATTGATTTTTCGTTTCTGCCAAATGAATGAAGTTGCATTCCCCCCTCCCAATGAACTACCGTGTTCGCATTAAAATTTTGTATTTGAAAGTTCCCAGAATAATTTCAATAGTTTGCTTACTATTCAAGAAAGATACAGCAAATTTACGCAAAAAAAGTACAAGTTTAGAAAATTTAAAATTAAGAGATAAAAGCGTTTGTTAATCCATATCAGACTCGATGCAGGGTGGTTCCTTAATTTGTATTCAAAGATTATTTTTGAAATAAGGTTAGCATGAATGTACCACCCCAAAAAATTTATTATTTCTAGTCGACTTCATAAGCTAACCTCATGCAAAACACGCGGAATGTTGTTTACCGATATTTTAGTCTTGGAAGAGGTGTTATGTTTCCAACTAAAATTACTGCGGTTTTGTAAATTATGCACTTGACTTTCACTCCTGCTTGTTTTTTTCGTGAGGAATTTTTATGCTTTGAGCACAACTTGGAAATAATAGAAGGATAATAAATCGAGCTAAAACCTCTGTTGCCCAGCCAAATTGTTTTTTTTTTTCTAATCGTTTATATTCGGAAAACGCAAAAGCTTCTCTCTATTCCCCCCAAAAGGTATAATAACATTGCAGTAAAAGAGGTGTGCGATGTAAAAGGATCAATCGTCATAGATCTGCTGCAGACCAGGTTGAATTGAATCTATATTTTATTGTTCGCATGATACTAATGACTTTTTTCTGCTAGGAACTTTCATCTTTGGCCTCTGTTTTCTGTCGCATTGGCGGCGACAAAAAAGTTTTGGGTCAAGAAATTTTTCATGCAGCTGAGCAAGTCGCAAAGCTAGCCGCGATTTCAGTAAAACTTAAAAATTTGGAGTAAAATGTGATCAACAAGCAGAAGCTTGTTCTTTATTCATGAGCTTAATGCATGAGATAAATTAATCTTTAAAAACTTTATACTTTCCCAGTCCGGTGACCAAGTTTCTATTTCTCGTGGGTCAAAACCTGTTTTTTTGCGTCACAGCTCAATTCTCCACACCATAATCGAAACACTACAAAAAAAAAAAGTGAGAAGCCCCGGATTTTGATCCACGAAAAATAGACCAGCAAACAGAGAAAAAATGACTCCAGATACAGTAAGGATTACCTGCTACGACCAAAGCAAGAGATTATAGTCTTGATTACGAATGCCGGCACTGTTAAAGACAATGACTATGGTTGGGTAATGTAGCTTAACTTATAATGAAGGTTACAATCTAAACAAAAAATACAAATCTCTACAAACATAAGATTTAACTGTATCGAAAGCAAACTTTAAGCAGATTTAAAACGAAAAAAATTCCAATCGTTTAGCCTAAGGCTGAAGAAGACGAAGATTACTTCCGCTTACTAGCAACGTTTGCAAGGTCTTCACTGAGCAAGAAAGTCTAAACCTAATTGAGTTAGCTTGAAAACACAAATTTGTTGGTGGAACCAGAACCCACAAGGAAGACTTCTACCGGAAACGTAGGCAGCGAAAAATTTTGAAGGGCAAAATGATTGTACGATGGGCAAAAATTGCGCGAGAACGATAAGCATACACTAAGCCCACTTCAGATTAATATTTGCCAAAGGTGGGGGCGATGCCTTGGTGCTTCCTTTCTTTGGTAACGCTTCTGGCTCCTGCAGCGTAACATGCTTCATACATTAAGATGACAGTTAGAAGTAGTCAATGCAGTATAGGGACGCAGCATAGTATCAGAAAAGTGCTTAACTTTTTAATCGTTTTGTGAATAAAGAATTCATTGCAGCTTGCAAAGCTTTGAAATAAGATAGTGACTTGTACTGTCGACTCTCATAGAGATTAAAAAGCAGAAAGAAAATGATTGATCTGCAGATCCACGAGTGAGATAGCATTGTCGAAAACAATCTTGGGTTGTTGAATCAACAAACTCTTACATGAGACTAGAAGATTTGTGTTATTTTCTCCTTGGAATTAAACTATAGATAAAATTGAAATATGTTAAATTCTTATAAAAAATTTTTCAAACCGTTCCCAATGGCTTCAATATCTATTTTCATTGAACTTCAATATCAAAATCGTTTCAGAAACTAATCATAAGCTATTAGAACAACTCAGATTAGCTTCTGTAGTTTGCGGTACATGCTTTGCTTGCATGATTTGTTAGCGACTATTATTGATCTTAACATAGTAGCACTTGTTAAAACGAAAGCAGGTTTATCCACGACTTTCTCATCAAGGGAACAAATCGCATATGCGTAGTTTTGCCAACACAGAAAGCGCATTGACACGCACAGATAGATGCTTTATGAGGCATTGGAGTGGGATGGACCAATAACAATGGTTTGGCGGAAATCATGCACCAACGCACTAGGCTTATGTTTCTCAGAAAACACCATCGCACCACTTACTTATTTATGCTCACTAATCGCAGTATTGCACACAAAGCACTAACTATGCTCACATTTACTGCTTACAAAAGCTCATGTTTCAATGCACTTGTTGCAGCTGTAATCACCATTAAAGTGTTTTTGTGTATATAGCAGCTATACAGTAAAGTTAGTCCATTGCTCTACACACAAAAACACTTGATTGGTGTTATACTTTCTCGCAAATTCAATATGAATAAAAAGTTGTTCTAAACAAGATTAAAAAATTTAAAATGGTTTTTGTGTAGAAATACTTCATTATATACCGATTGAAATGGCGCGAAATAACCAGTGGGGTTAATTATCTGGTTAATTTTTATTTACAGTACTAACAAAAGTTCTTCAATCTACAGCAAAATTGTGATCATGAAACTGCGGTAACTTGATGAAGACAATAAACACTACAACGACATGGAAAACCTTCTTTGTTCAAAATCTTCATTACGTCGAAGCGTGTGACGAATGGGGTGGCCCGCATCCGCTGTTTCGTGCCTGGTAAACACAGCTCGAAGCATTGCAGCTCCTACAACACTGCGCCGATTTAACCGGCTCGGGAATTAATCCCATCATCTCCTACGCGACTCGAAATATTTTGCACCAACCGATCTAAATCGATGTAAAAAGTCCCCAGAAAATTATCAAAACTTGCTGTGATTCATGAAAACTGCAACATTTTTTAAATTTTAGGGTTGTTTGATGTTTCAATAATGATGCTTCCCTATTGTTTAAAAATTGGGACAAATATGTATTTTTATGGGTAGTTTTGCCACAGTTCTCTCAAGAACAAAGCTAAATCGTTGTTTGTTAAAGAAAATAAGTACAAAAGGCAAAGTTAGGGGTCTACCGTAAAATAAACTAATGTATTTACATGACCGAGAACCGTTTATTTTACTACAGACCTTACCACATCGTATATATTTACAGAAGCATAGAAAACTCTAAAAGGATGCGTTCGAAGTAGTTTATTGCAGAACAATGTAACAGATGCTCATATGAAGACGATTGAGTTACCAAGGCCAAAGCCAGGTAAAGAATTCAAGGACGAGGTATTTATAGCAACAAAAGCAGATAAATACTTTCCACTTCAACTAAGTTATTGTCATAAAAAGAAGTCAGCGAACGCCCACCATTTACAAACGAGCTGCGTCACTCGAAAGAACGATTAGTTTAGTTTGCAAGGCTGATTTAGAATATGTTGATTTGATGATTTCAGGTACGTATTTGTTGAGGTGACGACAATGAACAAAAGATTGCCGCCATTGAAGCAAGACAGAAGCAGGTTACACGGCTAGCGTTGACAGTAGAAAAATTGGTGTAACGAGTTTTTTAAGGTGGGTTTGTCTGTTCTAATTCAGCACTACATGATTTTCGAACCTCGTTTTTTTAGGCAATGGCTATTTTTACAGACCTGTAACGTGAGACCAGGGAGTCGAGCTGAATCCGAACCGGAGTTTTATAAACCGGTTTTACGCTATTTTTGTCGAACCTTAACCGACCCAAACCGCATTTTTCAAAATCGCAAAGAGCGAACCGAATAATGTGAGTACTTGCGAACCTTAACCGAAACGATTGAAAAAGCGGCTCGTTCCGTGAAGTCACTCGCGTCACTTTGAAGCTGGTTGGAATTCAAAATAATAGTCACTTATGCAAGTAATCTATACATGGTGAAGAAGTCTTTTACGTTTGATATACCGAATCTCGTAGCACACGCGTAACAGAGTGAACAAAGCGCTTGAACACTAATCGCTACCTGTGGATTGAATAGGTCGCCAGTGTCAGAGCATAGTAACAATTTAATTATCTCGAAATTAGCTTTACTACAACTATTTTACGCATTATATTGGCCTGTCAATGCGAAGAAAAATTGCTTTGTACGTTCCAATTTTTAAATTGTTTTACCAGAATTATGCCATGTTTTATTGCGAACCTAAACCGGAACTTTGTGAACCGGTATTGAAATATTTTTTACTGGAGCGAACCCAAACCGAAGCATTTCAGTTTATCTGAATCTTAACCGGAACTGAACCGAAATTTGAAACTGCTGTTGAACCCAAACCGAACCTAAACCGGAAAAATCAAACGGTTCGACTCCCTGCTTTAGACCCTCTCTCCAGTTATGCGAGAGCGTGACGAAGTAATAAAACAAACCAAAGTGAAAATGTTACAATCGTAAGAATATAGCCCTTTCGCTTTTATCATGAGCAAATTTTACATTCTGACTGTTCATTAACTGACTTAATTATGACGCAAAAATAATTTATTACAAAACAGAAATAAATTCCAAGTTATGATGAAGTCACGTGATAATTACCAAATAAACGTACCGGAAGTGAATTTGTCCAGCAGTCCATTCTAGCACAATGAAGTAGAGAACGCCAAATCAAACGTGCTACAGAAACATATTAAGCTATAAGTTTCCTTACCCCCATCTGTGGAAGTCTGCAACTCTGCATGTCTTGCTTGCTACTAAAACGCCCTTGCAATAACTCAACCCCAGCCTTTTCAAAAGCGGTCTTGAAGCATCCTTTTTTTCCGGTAAACGAATCACAAACAGTAAACTAGATTATCATTATCTCTTAAAAATTTTGTGGTAGTATAATAGAGTACTTGTATACCGTGACTCCGTCAGTGAAGAAAAACAAGATGAAAAACGTACAAGACGGTACAAGAAAAGAAGGGATAGGTTTTCCATGTCTGTGGGCAAAGAGCGTTAAAGTTAAGCGACAATCCAGTTAATTCGTTGATGAATAGTGCAACTGTTCCTTAAATGCTTCATTTTCCAACAAGTGTAGATCTAATTTCGAGAGCATAATACTTGTAACTTCTTCGGCCAGAATAATTGAAAACAGTTTTTAATTACTTGACGTTTCAAGATGTTAATCAACCCATTGTCGAGAGAAAAATTTCTACTTTTTAAATGTTTTCAATTGTTCTGACTGCATGCTTTCTACAGAAGCTAGACCAAATTTCATTTTGAATTTTCCCATTTAACTTGCCCTACTTTTGGGATTTTTTGAAGTTAGCCAGATGAGAGGCCAAGAACGTACAGTTTAGACTTTCAATAAAATGTTTCCCGTTTCCGTGCTTACTGTTACTAAATCATGGCTAATCAAAGCGAAGTCTCCACGGAAGCTTTACCAAGAAGTGAGGAGAGAAGTAACCATCATGGTCAGTCAATCAAATATTCGAAGTTGCAAACCAAATTGTTTAAAAACAAGCATAATTGTGTTAACAGAAATATAAAAGTTGATCATTTACTGGGATGAAGTATCAGCGAGTGACAGAATTTATTGCAGACAGCGATCTTCAGGTGAGCAGCCTATGATACTGTAAAGAGTTAAAGAGTCACGAAAACGAACGTCATTCTACGTCACGAAAACGAAAGTCAAAAAAGCTGTACGTCAAGAAAGCGATCAAAGCGTTATTACGAGCTCGCTAAGGAGTAACCGGTCGGCCATCTGTTTACCACACCAAGGTGGGGGGAATTCCGCTAAGTGCCTTTCCCAACAACACAACGAGTAAACTTGCCGGCTTGTTCTACACGCTGTCCATTTAATACTGAGCATCAAGCAGGGAAGATGTGAATACCAACTTAAAAGTCATTGGTTTGACCCGATTCGGAATCTAACTCGAATCTACAGCTCATCCAGAGGCGGACGCTATTTATCACTTGGACATCTGAGCTGTTGTAGTTTTACGTTGAGGTAAAGAAAATAAGAAAAATGATCGTTTTTTTTGCAAAATTTTTAAAAAAGCACAAAGCAAGCAGGGGCGGATCCAGAAATTTTTGGTGGGGGGTGATGTAATTCTGAATTAAGTTGAATTTAAGTAAATACAAAGACGTTAAGACGTTTAGACCTGGAAACGAGCGTGCATAAGCCCTTTAAAATTGTTTTTTGTCAGGGGCATATTCAGAAATTTTTTTATCAGGGAAGGGGCACCAAATTTCGTTACTTTTTCAAACGTAGTTTTTTCCGGCAGAGTTAATTTTAAGCTATTAAAGTAACAAAAACGACTTTAAGGGGGGTCCGGGGGCATGCTCTTCCGGAAAATTTTTAAAAATTGACATACTGTAATGGCCATTTTAGTGCTTTTTTGAACAATTTTCAGGCAAATTTTGTTTATGTTTTTGGCCCCTAATTTTGAGTGCTTCACCAAATATGATACTTTTTGTTCACACAGTTTCGATTATGCGTGCTTAAGGCGACTCAGGCATATTGTTATGAAGAGGTTCGAAACTACAGAAAATTTTTATTCATCCAAAGCATTATTGAAAATGGCTGGTGGGAGGATGCATCCCCCACCTCCCCACTCTGGATCCGCCCGTGAAAGCTAGCAAGAAACACAAAAAGCGAGCTTTTGCAGTTGCCACAAATTCCACCTTGTTTTGGTTTGTTAGCCTTACGCAAGAGCAAAACAGCTGCTTGTAAATTAATCGTTGCCGGTTCGCAATAATAGCAATTAATTAGCACGATCTTAAATACCATGTAAAATCTAAAAGCGCTCGCTCCATCGTCAGAAAGTGTTCTAAGTAATATTTTGATAGTTTTATGTCTCCAAGGCAAATTTTTGGCAAGTGACTGGTTGTTAGTCGTCAGCAAAAGCGGCAAGGGCCAACCGCTCATCCGCTATTCGCTTTCATCGCGTGCGAAGTCGAAATCCTTAGATGTTTGCGGCGCGGGCTTACCCTTCAGTGGTGAGTCAGAGTTCGTTTATCACGTGACGCGTTGCACGCAACATCGCACGTGGTGGTTCAGAAACGAAAACAGTTATCATTGTAGTCGACTGGTGTTTTATTTCATCATAATCGATTATGAAGTTTAACAAAGAACGATGCAAGGGTCAAACAAAAATACCTCCTCACGTTATTCGTTTCCAATTCAATTTGCTTTGTATTCTCGATTAAAGAGCTAATTGTGTTTACCTTCAGCTCAAAAATGCGACAGTCATTAGGATAAAACATTTACTGACACACACATTTCGTGATAGTCTGGCGCAAAGCTCGTTGCACGCATACTAACATTAGTAATGCCGTAATTAAATGGATTGTAAACAATTAAATGGCGTAATGGCAACTTATTGTACAGAGTGTTACATTAACGTATGTTTGAAGAGGCAACGTGTGAAATTTACTTAAATCGTCTTGATGTCATCTTAAACATTTTGTCATTCTAGTAACATTTTACTTCGACAGAATTTAATATTTGTTTGGTTTAACCTTTCCTGCAGTTTCTAGTCTTCTGTATGTATCGCAAGAATAGATTTAAACCAACAATAGATCTAACTGCGCCGAAGCAATAATTTCATTTTTTGTGCACATTGGGCATCATAAGTTTAATAGTTCAGTTTGCAATGAGCAATTAACGGCTGTTTAGAAAAAACTTTGTTGAGTTTACATCGTATTATCAAACATCATATTTTTTCTGGGGTGGGGAGGGGGAACTAAAATGATATTTGGGGAAGAGAGCTTAACGCCCAATAACCCCTCGTGGCTCGTTTGATAATATCTTAAGATAGCTTCGAAAACGAAAAATGTGGTTAATCAAAAAAAAAAGCTGAAAAAATACCGCGTGCTGTGCGCAACAGCACAAATATTCATCGCGATAACGCGTTGCTTTGTTTTCGTGCGAGAGAGAAATTTGCAAAGATTTATGATATGAAAAATGGTGGCTGTTGTTGTAGGTTGCGTGTGAATCCAAAACAAGACGGGGAATAAGTTGCATAGTTGTATCCGCTTCACACGCAAACAGCCGCTCATCAAAAAAAAAAAAGGAACGTATCGTAATTGAATTTAACAAATACAATTTAGGTCAGAGACAAATTAATGTGTTTTTTGCACGAAGACTCTGAGATGGAATCAAATTATTATAGCAAGCTTTTTAATGTTGCGTGTGTGTTCTCGATAATTGAAGACGGTGAACTTTTTGTAAGCGCATATCGACCAACATTTAAACTTACGTCACAGTACAAATAATAAAACTTCTAAGTAAAGTCTGGCCGCTTTCGCTACCCACAACATGCCGTAAAGGTTCAATTCTGCCTAGTCATGTTAATATCAATAATTTGGCAATGCTGCAATTCATTATAAAATGTCTGAATGGGAAACAGCAAGAGTTGCTTGATTTGCAATTACTACATCGATTGCTTTTCATGTGTTGATCGTGAATTTATAGTTAACTCCACGAGTGCTACTTCTGCATTTAAAATCGTTTCATTCCAAGGAAATAAGCTAACAAAAAGTTGTAAAAGTAGATCTCGTCACTGCATAAAAATGTGCAGACATGCAAGGGTAATAACTCTAGCTTGAGTTCAAACTTCGAAAAGGTTACCAATGCTTTGATGTTTTTACGTATGACAGCGGAGAGCGGATTTAATATCGAGTCATTAAAGCTGTAAGTTCACATGCGAGCTGTTAGTTATTCGTATGTTGAAATATAGTATGAGTTAATGTGCATGCGTGCTCAGATATCGTGTTCGGTTACTAAAAATATTTTAGTATATTATTGCCCACTAAAAGTATTTTGCTAACCCAGGAAATACAGGTAACCGTAAAAGTTTCGGAAAACTGGTAAAAGTAAGTCGAGAAGAAAAACGTCATCCATGATTTTCTGTTTGCTTGTTTTTAAACGACGCAAGCGACTTAGCGTATTTACTTCAAAAACACTTGAGCTTTTTATTTGATTCCACGTTTATTTGAAATATTATTTAAAGCCCGAGAAAGGGTTACCGGGGCAGCGCCTCCCTTATTTTTGACGACCCCAAGCTGAATACAGTAATATTTGTAATTTGTAACGTATTGTTATTTCCTCTCCCTTAAATTTTTCGCAGGGTATTGCCCTGGTTGGAAGCACACAGTTACCCTGTCTACTTGTCCATGCTTAAACGAGCCTACAGCCCGCAAGGTTTCTGCATCATATCACATGTTGGTTGAAGTCGTAATTGAAAAAAGTGATTATGACTTTAAAAATTTAATTGTGATGCAGAAAACCAGTGGCCTTATGGACCACTCAAACTGGACATGTGGACACTAGACAGGGTAAATGTCTATGCCATTGTTAAATTTAAACCCATTAAAATGCCACTCGGGAAGATTAAACGCTGTTAGGAAACGTATATAGCTGGGTGTAGAACTTTAAGTATGTAACGGATTATTTTGTCGCAATAAGTGAATCAGATTATTTAATCGCTTCCTGCTCTTCCAACTGATGCTGAGTGTCTGAAAGGAAAGCTGTACGCGCTACACATTTATTTATAAACCGGCCGAGAATGAAGTCCCAGAAACATACGCTGTTAATTGGTATACCGACTTATCGATTCGAAAATGCTGCGAAATAAGTGCTGACGCATGATATTTAATGCCAAAATCAAATCAAAAATGACGTGATTGGTCGTAAGTGATGAACAAGTAAACGTAAACGTCATCTGTTCTGCTTATTAAAGTTGAACAATCAACTATTTAAAAGTTAAGCGTTGATGACTTTGACCTTGGTTCAGCTTAACGAAATAACACGCTATCTTGTAGTAAAGTCAGGAGCAGTTTAAGCGCCAAATCGTGCTTGGAATGCTCGAATCATTAAGATGTCATGTTCCTATGTAAAAGTTGATCTCGTTGGATTCGACCTGAACGAAATTCTATATCAAGTACAAGAAATAGCATTTTTGCGTAATCTATCACAAAAGAGAGGAATGTGAACTTAATTACTACCTGCAGCTGCGAAAATTGATCATTACAATTGCGCAGAAAACGCCTTTGCTGAATAATTGGAAGCTAGACGTGGTACAAGCTTTTAATGATCTAGGGCCTGATCCCATAGAGCGGGGGCAAATTTTTGGAATACCGGTTCTTGTGGTTTACAATGAATGTAGTAATATTAGAAATGTAATTCAGTAAGCTACGATCACCTTTGCTGATTACATGGAGAAGTGAGAATGCGCGCAGCTGGTGTCCTCGCTGCCAAGAGTACTGGAGAAAAGGAAAACGATAAAAATTCCGTTAAGATCGCGATTATGGTTCAGGAAAGTGAGCGAAAGAAGTTTATTTTTTACCAGAAAGACACGACGCGTCACGCGTGAAATAGCAAAGAGCGATAAATGCATATTACAGGTATTATAGAATCAGAAAAAGAAAACGCAATCTTTCTTGTGAGAGTCTGCGCAAAGACCATGTGTCCAGTTCCGAGGAGCTGGCGGGGTTTTTACATAGTGTTAATAACTGTGGAAAGTGAAATTTTGTGTGGAAAGCGAATACAATATATGCGGAAATTCGGCAACAATTAGACATTTGAATTGGATCTTTGGCTACACATTTATGCTGGTAGTTGATACGGTCATAGCAATCTTGTTTTAACCAAATGATGGCCGCACCGCCAGTTTCCATAGACCGTTAAAAACCGAAAGCATTAAAATCAAAGAAAAATCAAGCCCTGTATATTTCATAAACTGAATTACAAACGCGATATGTGAGATTTATCACATTGTCCTTAGCAAAAAAGAAAGTACAAAAGGCAAAAAACGATTAAAGGCATGAAAAGTTGATGTCGATTTCTTACTTTATCACATAAAGTTAAAAGATTAAATCGAAATTAAATCTTCATTATACTCGTCGTATTACGCCGAAGCGTGCAACCAGTTGCGGGTCTCATCTCCGCGGCTTAGCGCCTGGGCAACACAGCTCCGAAGAAATGTCGCAACGGTGGCGAGTCGTTGGCGACACTGCGACGATTTGACCGGCCCGGTAATCGAACCCCAGACCTTTCGCATCGATAGCGTGCGCTTAGCGACTGAGCTAACGGCCGGTGTGAAGTTAAAAGATTCCGTAGTGAAACTGTACGTTTTACTACCATCAAAAAATAGCTTCTAACGCTGACATACTCTACTATGTCCTGCTCAAATATGAACGAAAGCTTAAAACTGAGATGTAGTATCCATGCTGCAGGTCAAGTTTTTTTGGTCTTGCTTCACATAATATCCTTTGATTCAATTATCTGTTGCTCATTTTGCCCACATTTGTCTCAACTTCCGCATTGAAGTACCTCATCATGCAATAAAAGCTCTTCCCTGCAAGCGCAGATTATTGCCGCGCCAAAAGTTAATTAAGTTACAATTATACAGATTGTTTGCTGGATCAGGCGTTCACACGCAAAGCATATAACCAAAAAAATCATTCATCAAACAATCAACGTTGAATAAAATCAAACAAAATTCGATTGACACAAAAACGGAAAACTTTTTTCCTAAATTAACTCAGAATTTGTGTGTGTTTAATATGGAGACATTGCTACAACTTTTTCAGACTTATTGCGATCAGCAACAAAAAAAAAAAGATGCGCAATAGTTGGAGAAATTGCAACGAGTGATTAAACGTCCATGAAAACGAGGTTGTTTCAAAATAGAAAGTAGCCCACTGATACTTTTGCAGTGAAAACTTTATTGCTAATTGTTGTAAACGAGCTAATTTTCGCAAAGCTAAACAAAAAAGGTCTTACGCAATTTTTTTGCTAAATACAGTCAATTGTCACATTTTCTTTGAATTTCAGTCGTTAATGTTAGAAACGAAAAGTATTAAAATCAACAGGTTAACACAAAGTATAACGACATCATCGTGAAAAATCGTAGTAGCGAAAAATAACAAGAAGGACAAACTGAGGTTAGATTCCGTTTTGTTAAAAAAAAAAACACATCACTGGCCATAATCTCAATGACAATTTAATAATAACGACTTGTAAAAGTTTTAGAATTCTGTTTTGTCTGAAATCAATCGATAAAGCGAATTTGAAGTGGATAAAATTCTGGCTTGTGGACAAGTCTAATTACTTAGCAGAATAGCGGAGTAGTAAAAATAATTTTGATCGCCATTGCGATGCATCATTTGTGAAAAATAGCAAAAACTTTATTGACCTCGTTCTGCGGGTCATCGTATGGTCGCGTGACAACGGCGACAAGCTTATTAAGCTTTGATCGAACTGGGCAAATCGCCATTAATAATTTACAAGATTTGATCACTTGAGCGAGTTGTACCAACCCTGACTTTGAGCTGTGCTGTTAGCTAGCGAGCGAGCATATATAAACATGATTTCATACCAATATTACGCAGTTGCTAATTGTCGTAGTCGAAGTGTTACAAAACTGCTTACAAGGAAAGCATATTTTTGTATTTGAGAAGGATAATTCGGAAAAGAGATTGAGGAATGAATTTGCAGAATCGCAACTCTCTTTTGGTTGTTCAGTCAAGATCGTAAGTCAGTTTACAGAGCTATAATACAGTTAAAAATTTGAATCCAAGTGTTTTGACCGATTAAGACCATTTGAAACAATTTGAAGTAAATGCTAGTTTGCGCCCCGCACGAGATAATGACTGAACGCCGTTACAGTTCACAAGTTCGAAGTGATAGGAAATATTTAAGCACTCGTAAAGTAGATTATGAAAAAATCATTAATTATTGGGTCAAGTCGTCTGAAATCTGCGCAAAATCCGACAATCCATTCACACGCGAGGCTCCCAATTTCACGAAGAAGAAAAAGTTTGTGGATATTGGATAGGCTATAAAAAGCGTTAAGCAGACCCAGAAACATTATCATCAATTCAGGGCAGCAGTCTACTTTATTCAACTAAATACTCTTCAATTGAAAAGTTCAATAAATTATATTCTTAATAAGAAATGTCAAAAAATTTACTAGTTTTATCGAATGCATTTTAAAAAATTGAAGTTAGAGACATGTAAAAGTGAGTATATACAAGCATAGACCTATATTTCATATTCTGTAATGATTAAGCCTATAGACTTCTTTCGCAGTTGAATTAAAGTAATGAAACACGAAGTTATTACTAAAATGTAGACAGAAATTGTCAAAAATTCCTAAGTACAAGTGGTAGTACGAATATCTATTTAAAATATAAATGTGGTGCTAAAATTTGTGACAATAAAGATTAGCTACAACATGCTTCAAAACAAAAGAGGCTGTTTTCAAAAATAAATATACAAATGCTATATTGCTTTTTTAACCTTACTAATAACTTCAACAATCTATTGTATATAAGCCTAATACCAACGCTGCAAATCAATTTTTTTAGGACAGAAACTATGTAATACTATTTGCATGATTCATATAGACAGCGATTTCTCTTTATTGAACGGTAGCACAGTGTTGATTTTTTAGTTATGTTGTTCATGTTTACAGTAAGTAAATGTATCAGCAAATTGGCAATATTTATTCAGCGGCATGAACAAATAACCTCCAGAGTGAAGCAAGGAATGCAAAGAAAAGAGTCAACGTTGATGCTGCAGTTCAAACTGCTCTTAATAGGGCTTAGATTTGATGGGAAATGTCATTATGTCAGTGTATGAGATAAAAAATAAGCAAAAAGTTTGCATAATCAACTCGAACATGCTGCGTATAATCAGGTTTACGATGGAATGATCACTTTGACATTGCTATGATTCTTTTTGCAAAATTTAGAATTGCTGAAGTACTCGCTTTTATTTTTTGTAATCATCTGAACGCTTGCAGTAAAACATAATCTGGAAATACTGCAAGACTGTGCTAAGAGGTATCAGCTACAAGTTAAACAGCTGTGTGTTTGTTGATTTACTTACATCACCCTATAAAATTTATGAACTTTTACAGGTTTTGTATAATTTAAGTTTGTAATGGATCACAGTGAAAATTTACCCGATAGTGTCATCTCGACATCTTGCAATCCTGCCATATTACTGTGCACGTTTATTGTATTTTTCGGAGTCACATTGTTTGTGTACAAATCGTCAATCGAGAAAAGACCTCCCAGAAGTAAGTCGTATTTTGAACCTATAGTTTTACTAATACAATTACTAATAATAGTACCAAGATATATACCGTATATCCATAATGATTTTTTACAGGATTTTGCGATCAAAAGGATTAGGTTTTACAATATTTCTATCGCTTTCATCATGAAAAATGAGGCTCTTTGCAATTTTTTCTGCCAGCAAATCGTTATTTCATCATATTTTAATTACTGTAATTACAATTGTTCAAAGTTTACTCAATCCTGACAAAGCTTTGTTTTCTTAACAACTTCATCGAGTGAAATAAAACTTTACTTTTTTTTACTGCTACTGTTTTCGAACATTGCCATAGTTTTAAATTGGAAAGAAATGTTTGTTGTAAAAGCTTTAATTTTACAAATAATTTTTTTACTAAGTTTTTAGACGTTTTGGAATCTAAAGTTACAGTGATTAAAAAAAGCTGTTTTCTTTGCTATCCAACATTCTGTACACTCAAAATTTTTACGAAGCGAAATCGGCCACATGCAGTAATTGATGGATGTTTCTCCGAATCACTCTGCTTATCAAGTAGTATCCTGATGAGCAGGGTGGTTTTGCCAAATGTTGTTGCTTTTGTCCCAGTTGAAAAATGGAAAGAGGAAACACTAGCGATTTATTTCTTCGTTAAATTTGTATCACTTTTGTGTTTTGATGACTTTCTTCTAAATGTACTTATAAAATTACTATTCCTGCATTTTTAAATATATGATAAATCACAATAGAACTAAGATTTGTTTTCTCCGAATTCATGATGTTCAGCAATGGCTTTGCTTTCGTAAGTGCTATAAGCTTATACTGCTACAGGATTAGTGAACTCGTATTTTACTGCTTTCGTTTCATTTACGGTAAGATATTGATGTATGCTTAAACATGTTCAAGCTTGTACTCAAAGATAAGTTTCATTTTCAAATATATTAGATGCTGATATGCTTTGAAGCTATTAATTAGTAAATCATTGTTATTTAATGCACAATACCGCCACTGTCAAAATCTTTTTATATTGCTATAATGCCCCCTACACTTTTTGTATTTCGTTGCATATGTTTTCTGAAAATCATAATGTTGAAATAATTTTTTTCATACATCGTGTTCGTGAGTGATGTGTGAAGACTGACTTTTTACTAGAAGGAGGAAAGTGATTTTTCTTATAATGAGGACGTTTTGACTCCTTAGATTTAACCGTCTACAGCAACGTGTAAGGCAGTATCAAGTTGTTGGTCTGATTACAATGAAAAAACTTTTTCCTCTATTATTTTTAGCTTTTTTGTTTTCCAGGAGATGATGAAGTTATCGAGTTTCATCAGCTACCCTCTCCAATCGGTTATCCTCTTGTGGGTCATTTAACAAGATTGGGAAAACTTCCTCACATTGTTTTAACAGAATGGTCTAAACAGTATGGACCTCTGTTTCGAATCAAAATGGGATTTCAAGACGTTTTGATAATTTCAGGAATGGAAAACATCAAGTAAGTTTACATCTTCCATGAAAATCATTAAAGTTGTGCTGCAAAGCTTAGCAATCGAGAGAACTGTTTTAGACCAAAAGCAACTACTGCAGTTCATTTTAAACAATATAAATTTCGCGCTAACATGAAATAAAATTGCAGTTTGGGAAATCAGCTTCTTATTAACAAAAAGTATAGAGTCTCACTACTCAGAATAGAAACATGATGCATTTGTAATAACACTCTGATGATACACCGTTACGTTTCAAATACTCAGTAAAGCTTCAAGCTACCACATGTCAGACACAGCTGTTAATTACGGTACTTCAACTCAGTTTTTAATAATTATTGCTCTGTGTGCAACAAAATGGAAGATTGGCAAGGGTAATGGTTTACCATTATTTCAAATAGATACGCAACAAAAACTCATTTATGCATTGATTATAATACAGGTTATATAGAACCTTGCCTGATGTATAGGCAAGGCCATTTGATGTAATCTATCGCGTTTATATTGCAACGTAGCTTATACTTTTTTTGAGAAAAGAACATGAAATACAATGATGCACTGTATATTATTATCAGAGTAAATTTTAAATCTACCTCGATGAAGCTCAGTTTTTTTACAAATGGGAACAAAAAGTTAAGTTGATGTTTTTACTGGTATTTAAAACTTTTGGTGTGTTTCGACATGACTCGTTTTGTAATTAAAACGAAAAATAATGTTCATCAAGATGACATTTGAGGAAGTAGATTCTGTCAAGGTCATTTGCATGAATGTAGCAGACAATTCCATCTCACGCAATGTCTGCTCCAAACAAAGCAATAAATCAATCAAAACTCCATTGTAAGAAACGGATTGTCATGTATGCACAATTTGACAATGAGAATAAACATAAACACGTGTTTAGCGATATGTGATGTAAATTAATCGAAGATGCAACACGGTGACGCAAAAGTTTGACGCATTTGACTTCAACTCAGGGTCAAACGTTAAACGTGGATGATATCCACAATGGATATGATACGCGGCCGAGTTGTAACAAAACTTGATAAAAAATATTTTTGCGGCGCTTCTCACGATAAGATGATTTAGATGGAACTGTACATGTGATTTCATTTCTGCTTTATGAAGGTCTACCGGTATTTGTTCTCACGAGGTGTTGCACTTTTTTAAAAACGCTCCATAAAATGCCGATTAGATGCTGCTGTTGTTGCAGACTTGAGATTCCTGCACTAGCTTCCTGCCCTAAATGTTGAAAAGAAATCTTCATGCTGTGCAAAATATTAAGTTAAAAATTCATGTGTCATTGATTTCAAGTTGGTTTCCTATTCATGTGATGGCCGAGTGGAACCGATCAGATGGCCGAGTGATATATAGCGTCTGCTTCTGGATCGGTAGACTTGGGGTTCGATTCCGAGTCGGGTCAAACCAATGACTTAAAAATTAGCATTCACAGCTTCCCTGCTTGACGTTCAGCATTTAAGGGACAGTGTGGAGAACAAGCCGGCAAGTTTACTTGTTGTGCCGTTGGGAAAGGCACTTAACGGAACTCCCCCATCTTAGTGTGGTAGACAGATGGCCGGCAACTCCTAAGCGAGCTCGTATAGCGCATTGATCGCTTTCTCGTGATAGAAGGATAAATATGCCAATAATAATAATAATAATAATAATAATGTGCCGTTGTTAAACTAGCTGCCAAGTGAAAGTAAATGAAGCTTAATAAAAACGTTTGCGTTGTTGCGTCGTGCTGTCCAATCACTTTCAATATGACAATTTTTCATCCTTTTTTAATAAAATTGCACTAAAAATAGCACTCACGACAAAGCACTTGATTTTAATATGAGATAGACGTTGCGTCAGACTTGTGTTTTATCAATCAACTGTTTATAAGTTGGTTGATTGCAATGCAATGATTGGGCTCCTGACATTATGCAAAATGCAACCATCACGCAACGGAACCGCAAAGCGCTCAACATTAAAAATATTGATGAATATTTTCAAATTCAAATATATGTAATTGGAAAATACTTAACTTTTTTGGTGAATTTTTTGGCGGAAAGAAAACGCATTTTTTAAAAAAGCGTCACAAATGCAACGTTTAAGTATGATGTTTATTTATTAGTATACTGTCTGTAATCACTTTTCAAGTTAAACAAAAGATTTGTAAAATGCAATAAAAAACCTCAGTTCGAATAGCATTATTTATGTCACAAAACAATGGTTTGGGGATAAAAGGCTTTAATAGTTTTTGACTGCGCTGTAAATCAAATGAAGAGGAATTTTTGAAATTTTTTTTGTATTTTTATTCAAAAATGCCAAAATTCACTTGCATAACCGCTTACTCGATCATCAGGGAGTTTTGGTCTACTTGAATAATGACTAGAGCATGCAAATTCTATTTGAATAAGACTACTTGATGATTGCGTAAACTGGAAATGGACCGTTGGAGATTGTAAATAAATGCAACCAAATTAATTGAATTTCATATTCTTATATAGATGTGTCTAAGGAGTATTGCCACTTTTGTCAGCACATTTAAAGAAATGCCAGAAAAAAGCAGTATGGACTTAAGTACTTTTAGGATGAAACGCGTAATTTGTTGGTATTCGCGTTTAACTAACGTTATTTTTGTTTTTAGAAAAGCTCTGACGAAGACAAAGGCATTTGCTGGTCGTCCAGAAATGGAAACATCCAAGCTAATTAGTGAAGGTCTCAGTCTCACATTTTCGGATTTTAGGTAATAATTTTTTTTGACAGCGATAAAGCTAACTGGATTTTTCAACCATGAGGGTAGGACCCAAGTGTAAGTCTGCTTGCTACTAATGTTTCGGACACAACTTGAAGTCATGTTACTCGTCAAATGACTCATCCCTCGTGTCAGCAATACCGGTCACTTAACGAATCTCATTGTATTAAGTTGTATTTACACCGGTATATTAAATTGTATTTGAACGCTATCTTCAAGCATCTACGTATATATCATGCAAATACTCTAGCAATAATTAAATAACGCTGCATTTAGGGTGTCGTAACTAAGGTCTAACAAGCAACAGGCGATTGTGCGCTACACAATGAAAACTGAAGCCAGCAAAGTCTTCACCATAGTTATTAAGTTGTCGTTATCAATAAATCCATTTGATCTACATTTGCAATTTAATTTGATAGATGGATATTAAAAAAGGAATAGCCTTCCAAAAAAAGCTATTAATATTTAGCGTACGTTGTGTAGCAATATTAAGTCAACGTATAAGCCGCTTGGATTGTGCAACCTACCGGCTACAGTTATCTCATTCAATGTCAAATTGGAACTGATAGCGGATTTCTTTTTTCAGTACAATTTGGGAGCATCAGAAAGTAGCGGCCAAAGCAGCTGTAAGTTTGTACACAACTGGAAAAGACCCAACCAAAAGATCTGTGATGGAACTAACTACATCTAAGCACGCAAATAATCTGGTTGACGAAATACTACAAACTGCGAAAAAGCAAGTAAGTACTGAAATGGATGTGTTCAATCAGTAAGGGATGTCCAATTTTTCTGAGATCTATACTTATCAACAAAATCTAAAATGATGAACGATTGGATTTTAGTTTATGAGACTAGAGATTTTTGGAGAATCTTCTAATCTATGTGATAGCGTGGTTCGATGTGTGTATACTGTAAACTACTTGCATAATCCCAACATGATGTGGCGAAACCGGAATGAACTCAACATCTATACATATATGCGGTTACGGCGGTTGTTTTACCTCATAGGGCCAAACGAATAAGTGATCCAGAATAAAAATTTACCGCTTTGCAAAAAGAATTTATTAGTCACTTCTGTATTAACATACAACATACGGAGCATGTGGTATAACTAATTACTAGATGTTTATTGAAATAAAAGAAATATGAAACAGATAAGAAGAACAAGTGCTATTTTGTCTAGAAGTACATGTAACATTTAAACAGAGAAGATTTTCGTTGAATAAACTGAGTAAATTTTCAGGGTGGAGTATTGAATCCTCGAAATCACATCCTACAGAACGCTTCGAGGGCAATTTGCGAAGTTTGTTTTGGAAAAGATTTCAACTTTGATGATCCCGAACTTCGTGAATTACTCTCTATCAACATGAACTTTGACAAAGCAATGGCAGCTTCCCAACCTGTTAACTTCTGGCCACTTTTAAAACACATCCCTTATATATCGCGGTCGTATAAAGTAAGTGGGTTTCTACATGAGGAATATTAAAGTGAACGATATTCCAATTTGTCTTTTCAAGTAAATCCAACCGTATTAAAGACCATCTAACCAGATTTTCTTAATGATCTAACCTTTGCAATGTATCTACACCAGACATGGACAAACTACGGCCCGAGAGTTAAATCCGGCCCGCCGGTCCTTTTATTCTAGCCCGCCGGCACTTACACAAACTTAAACTCCCACCGTGAATTGAGTGGAAGACCTTTTTTTCCTTCAGAGATCATGGATGGCAGTGATTTTCAAAAAAATATGCCTCAACGGTGCAAAATTGGAATAAAAAATGAGGTGAAAATTTTTTATTTTGGAGATCACATTCGTACATGGACCGTGATCTCCAAAAAAAGGTCTTTACCTTGTTTTTCAATCAGAGTGCGGCCCGCGGCTTCAACAATTTTTCCAAATCTGGCCCTTCGTGGGAAAAGCTTGCCCACTCCTGATCTACACTCAGCAGCGGGAGAGGCGCAACGTCGGAAGCCTCGTAAATGAATAACGAAATATCAGCAGACCTAACGTTATTAAGTAGTGATTTCTGTATGTGTGTTGCTGCATTTCAGGTTTGCGCAACCTTATCAGTAGCTCTGCAGTATTCATATGATGTGAAATATTTTCAAAAAATTTGTACTAAGTTATAAATGAATCCAAATGCTGCGCGATTTCTTTAATTCGAGGATGATTTGAGTAACATAACAACACTACTGTTACCACTGTGATAAGTTTGGGAGCGTCAGTCCAATTTGGGAGCGAATCAGTTCAATTTCGAATGAAAGAGTGCTAGCACATTGCTCAAGTTGCCGAAACCCTCCCTTTCTTTCTCAATGTGTAATGGTCATAGCCATGACTTGTCTGAGCGTTGTTTTCACGTCTGCACGGTTGCAATTCAACTCTTACCCAAGCTTCGACAATGCTTGTTCACCAATTGTCTCAAACCGTTATGTTGCAGCTACCTTAGCTGTAGAATGCAGATGCTTCTCACATGAAGTTAAAACCCAAAACAAAATTTAAGGGCAAATCATGCAATACTGCAATACTAACGCAACTCTGGCTTGGTTTAGCGGTTAGTAGCCTATCTCGCTATTTGCCAGTTTTAGAAAGATAATAATAATAGCCAACACATCACTACATTTACTGTGAGGTCGTTCACATTTCTATTTACAGAACTTGAAAATCTATGCGGGTCATTATTGGAAGTTTATAACTTCGATGTTGCAATCGCACTGGACGACTTATGATAAGGAATACATGCGTGACTTGGTTGATTGCCTTTACTATGAAAGTGAAAGGCAGCGAAGCAACAACAATGAAGCACCAACGACCGTAAAAAATGGGGTTGCCTCTTCAAATGGCTTCAGCCCCAACGTTGAAGATGGAGAATACTCCGGTACAAGTAACGAGTACACTGGCAATGTTTTGAATTACTTTACAGTAGAAGATAAAGAATCAGAACAAGAACTTAAAACGAGAATAACTTATACTACTGGAGACATCTTCGGAGCTGGTTACGATACAGTATTCACACTGCTGCACTGGGCATTTCTCTATTTAGCTGTTTATCCGGACTCTCAAAGCAAAGTAAGTTAATGTTACTGCAATATTTTTCGTATCATTTATCCATTGTACTTTTTCAAATATCTTAAAACAAAGAAAATTCGCTTAGGCTTAAATTTAACGGTAATCTTTATTCTTTAAGATCTAGTTTGGGCCTGAAAATTCTTCAACATTCTGTAATCCAGGAAGGTTGCTACTGTGTCTATATTTTGCTTGCAAGCTTTAGTTCGTAGGGTTTCTACAAGTGCTTTCATCTGGTCACTTATTTAGTAATTGCATTGCTGTTTTGAAGATTCGCGAAGAAATTAACACTGTCGTGTCACCTTCGGAGGAGCCATCATACAGATTGCACGCAAGCAAATGTCCTTATACAATGGCGTGGATCTATGAAATGCTAAGGCATTGCACTCCCTCGCCTCTCATTTTGCCTCACAGCACTACGCAGAAAGTAAAGTTTATTAACTGTGAGATTCCAGCTGGAGTGACCGTGTACTTCAACGCATGGGAGGTAGGTAGTTGCGTTCTGAATCAAATAAACTTACCATTAGCCTGTTTCCATGGCCACATTTTGTGGGCTTTTGGCCTGCTGGGTTTGCTCGAGTCAGGTAAAATCTTCTTTTTCGTGGGCCAATATTTGCAAACTCGTGGGCTTTCCTGGCCGCACCTAAAGAAGTGGCCTGCAAAAGTGGGCTTTCAGAAAGTCGTCCTTATTCCGGACCACGTTGAGAAAGCCACGTTTTTTGTGGACATGGAAACAGGATTCATGACACCATAAACGAGAAAAGCAAAACGCGACTTGCTACAGTTTTCCCTTGACCGTGCTTGCTTTATTTCCCTGTTTATCAATTACGCGAAACCTTTCGGCATCTTATTGCTAGCTGCGAGTTGTATCACCGCATGTACCCTGCTGGTAAAAGCAGCGTCTTAACGCTACATAGCGATGCAGGTTCTGCTTTAGGCATTGGTTCTTTCTTCGCCGCGAAAGCGCTTGAGCTAATTTTTTTACCAGCTTGCGGTAAAATTGCAAATTCGTCTTATAACTCAAGATAGAAGCGTTCAATCGGAAAAATAAGCTGAGAAAATATAGCTTCAGCACCTCTGCTGGAATGCACTAACTGCCACGCCCTTCAACCTACCATAATATTTGTTTTATTGATTCAAAACTTTTCTCACTCTACACTCTTTAACGACTTAACAATAGTATAACACCCTGCCAAAATTTTGACCATTTTTAGCGTGTTGTAACAGTTTTATTTTGAAGCAGCTTAGACACATACAATTTCATTTTTCGCTTGATGCATGAAGCTTCTTCACATGTCGACCGAAATATTAGCAGTCACGTTTTCATGATCGAATCAATACCAAAGTTTGCCAAAGTTATGGACCAAATTAAAGCCCGAAGTCAAGGGCAAATGTCGTTTTATATTTTTATATGTATTTATCTCACAGACTCATTAAAACATGCTCTTACCTGATCACGATTACGTGACAGCAAACATACATATAGTTAAGCTAATTACCCAGAATATGCTTCAAATCGAAATATCTTTTTATGAACTTCGATCCGCCTTTACAATAATGAATGTTTTGGTGCTTGCGTGACAGAATATCTTTGTTTAATCAATGCGATCACTTTTAAACTTTATTTCCAAAAAAAAAATCAAATCTTCATTATACTCGCGTAATTACGCCGAAGCCTGTAACAAGTGGCGCGACGCATATTTCGGAATGGTTGCAAAAAAAATTTTCACTTTGCTCTCCAGCGATCTGATTGGCTAGTTATAGCATTTGCAAGGAGAATGATAGGGCTCAACCGAGATGACTATAAGTAGAAAAATTGTACACAGAATTGGCATCTGCGAAGTGGTGCAGAGGTTGCTACGCAGGGCTGTTACTCCAAGCATCCATGTTCAACGCTGCTCTAAGTACATATTTTATTTTCAACGAACTTAGCTTCTTTAACGTGTAGTTCGGAATGGGGTAGAGTGGTGGTAATAGAATAATGAACAAAAAATTTCATGACTCGTGCAACTGCTCTAGCCAATCACATCGCCGAAAAGCAAAGTGGAAATTTTCTGTGTAATCATTTCGAAATATGCTGGCGGGATCCATCTCCGCGGCTTAGCGCCTGGGCATCACAGCTCCGAAGAAACGTTGGCGACACTGTGTTCAGTTTGACCAGCCCGAGAATCGAACCCCAGATCTGCCGCACCGATAGCGATGTGTTTAGCAACTGACCTAACCGGCCGGTTTAAATTTTCTAGGCTCATAAAAATCCTCAAATATGGAGTGATCCAGAAACCTTTCGGCCGGAAAGGTTTCTAATTGAAACAGATGGTTCGTTTTCAATGAAACCAAACACCACGACGAAACTGCTTACTTGGGGAGCAGGTACCAGAAAGTGTTTAGGTCAGCATCTCTCCAGACATCAGTTGTTTATTTTTATTTCTACTATCGCAAGAAGATTACACATCCACCCACACAAAAGTGGACTTGAACCAACGATGCCTTGGCCAGCAAACTTTGGCTTAACACTCAAACCTCATCCATTTAAAGTAAAAGTGGAAGAACAACCCTTTACTGAGTAAATGCTACTTTTTTATCTCATTGCCAGCGCTTTTGATTTCACTTCTTGTTTTGCCAAGTGCTTGGTCGACTTTTTTTACGAAAGCGAAGACGTTCATTGTCTCACCGTTTCTCTGATTGACTCTTTTTTAATAAAAATATCTAAACTAATTTACTTTTTCTTATGTATAAAACTAAATCCACAAAGTGCTGTACGGCGTAACTAGCAGTACTGAATTTAATGCGTTTACACTTTAAAAAAAGTGAAATGGATTTAGTTGAGTCCCAAGCAATTCGGCGAGATTACCACTTTGTAAAGCAATTTTGTGACTTGAATTGCTTCGGATCAGTATTATAGATCTTACCTACCGGTATTTGAACATGGATAAACTCATTTCAGACAACAATAATTTGTTGCAGATACTGTGGGTGGCTATTCAGTCGCTCAAACTCAAAAAGTTTGCGTGTTTTGCGAGTTTTTTTGCGAATCTATCAAGGGTATGTTTCATTCGTCAAATCTTTGCAGTACTGTAGTTCTTTTTTGCTTAAACTCATTCTAAAATGATGATTCGGTAATACGTAAAAAAGAACCTCGAGATATGTTTCGTCATAAAATTTACGGCTCTTTGATCTCGTTGGTGTTTGGAAGTCTCTTCGTTAATATTAGCAATCTGGCGGAACCTCTGTAAAACTTGTAAAAATAGAGTGAGCCAGAAAGGAAGAGAGCACAAAGTTGGTTGCCGCATGTTTTTTTGGATAAGAAATCATTGTCAAAATATTTACCGCATGTAACTCGAGTTGGCAAACAGCTAAGCGCAGAGAAATCATGCGAATGCTTAGCGGCACCCAAGCTTCTGCGGAATCTTGTTGAAGATGGATTGGGATTTTTTGAAGAAGTCCTGTTCACACACGCTTTGATAGATGAAGTTTTATTTTAATGTGAAATTATAGATAGAGCGTCACACTCAGGTTTGATTTTTGTTTATAAACAACCTCTCGTTTTATTAGCTAGGCAGCTTTCGCGTTACTAATATTTGTCTGATTAAAGGGATGTCAGAACTTTTTTGGGCTTGCTGTATGTTTGTTGTCAATTTTTGCGGGCAGAAGATCGGTGCCCCAAAAACTATTTGATCTCCTACGTCTATTTAGGAGAATAAAAATGTTACTAAAAAAAAGTGCAGTTGAATTATTTTTATGTGTGTGTTGATGTGGCCTTAAGTAAAAATAAAAATCAAACACAATTTAAATTTGAAACACAAGTGTCAACCTTGGTGTCGAATAAATCTTTGCGCGTGTTATTTATAGTATTGATTTTGTTTGTGTTTAATTTTTTATGATTATATTTAAAATTGAGTAATGCACCACATTAAACGTATCATTAAATTTGCAATCTGTTGTGTTGTTTATGGAGCGTAGCAAAGAGTAAGGTCTTCATCATTGAAGGTAGCAGAAAAGTATGTAATCACCAGCGACAGTGACATGGCCTGGCGGTACCACGCTTAGGTTACAGATGCAAGTGACGGGTTCGATTCACGGCAGGAGCCCGATCGCATTTGACACGCACATCGGGTGGCTGCTAACTCGAAGAGCGCAAGCTTACTTCGCAATCCAATTTTCATTTCACAATAATCATTTAAGGTCTTCATCCCCAAACGTAGCAGATGAGTGTGTAATCACCGGCGAATAGTCTTGAATTAGCTTTATAGCCACATCGAGATCGATCTGGGGTTTTTCAACTTTTTTTGCCACTTCCTCTGATCACGAGCTAGTTATTCCGATTTGACAATGCAGAAACAAATCGTGACTAATTAGGCCACAATATTAACGACTAACTTCAATCGATGATGAAGTGGAAGGAACAAGACAAGCAAAGTGGTAAATCCAAAATTCCGTAAAGGTGAAGCTTCGAGTATTACAGTGGTTTTGAAATCTTTTAATTACTGACTGGTAATACTAAGGAAGTCCATTCGCTGCAAATCGAATGCTCTTAACACACTAAATCGAAGCACCGTACTAGGTTGAACGAAACACTGCCGCTACCTTGCGGTAATCAAAATGAACCACCGCCACCATGTGGCGAGAGTGACAACAACCTGGGAACTGGGATAGAATGTAAAGAAAACCCTACGTCAACAAATTTACTAATTTTTTTTTTATCAAAATTAAACAAGTGATTATGACACCAAAAATTTAATTGTGATGTACTGTAGAAAGCAACTGGGCCATTGGAACCACTAAAACTAGCCTATCATGTGGACAGAGTAATTATCACAAATCTGCTTGTGTAATAGGCCTACCAGTTTATGGATCTTGGCTGTAACAGCAACTAATTTTGTTTCTAATATTGCAGTATAGTATTTTCTCTACTAGGGACAAATTAATACTTGGGACAGTCTATCCTGGATTGGCTGTGCGTAACAAGGCTGACAAGACTACTGTTATTTTCTCCACTGCTTTTACTTTTTCCGAAAATAATTATAAGAAAATTTATCATGTAGCACATTTACTACTGAGAATACGCTTATTAAATAAATGAACGTTATCCGCTTATTTCTTTTGATCCTCAACAGATAAAAATTCTTAAAACTTTCAAAGTGCATTTTTTTGGATAAGAGCCTGAAAAATGAACCAAAAACCTTCGGTTATAAAGGCTCTCAATTTTAAATTTTACCTGTCCTAGAGCAACCTTACTGCATAGTTTAAAATTAGGATAAATTGTTTATTACCAAAATTTTACGATAAATAGCATTCAGTAGTTAAAGTATATTTTGCAAAATGTCATTTTTTGTCAAAATCGATTTATTCTTATAGTATATGAAGCGAAGTGAGATAGTTTTAATGATTCAGCGAAGTGATGAAATGATCAACTCAACCATAGGCGCAACTAGGGGGGGGGCTAACTAGCCTTATGAACGACAGTGGATAAAACAGCTATAAAAAATTATAAGTACCAGTACCAGTACTCGTCGTAATTTGTCAATATTCAACAGGCAATAGGGGTGGATCCAGGGGTGTTTGGGGGGATGCATCTCCCTAAAATCCGATTTTAAAACTGTTTTAGAAAAAATACAATTTTTTTCATAATTTCGAAACTTTTCGATAACAATAATTCTTACGCCTTAAGCACGCGTAATCGAAAATGTGAGAACACTTGCATCATACTTGGTCAGGCACGCACATATAGGGGCAAAAATTTAAATAAAATGTACCTGAAAAATGTTCAAAAAGCACTAAAATGGCCATTGCAGTGTGTAGATTTGCAAAAAGTTTCCGGGGGAGCATGCCCCCGGACCCCCTAGATTCGTTCCTCAATTTGCATCAAATTCTGCCAGAAAAAATACGCTTGATTAAAATGTCAAAATTTAATGCTCTTGTCCTTGAAAAAATTTCTGAATACGCTTTTGACTTGAAACATTTTCAAAGGGCTTATGTTATTTAGGCCCGTTTTTGGGTCTAAACGTCTAACGAATTTGTACGTAGTAAGCATTCAACCTAATTGAAAACTGCATCCCCCCGCCAAAATTTTATTGATCCGCTCCTGACAGATAATATAAATTTAAGTTTTACTGAGGTATTTTTAACAATTAATGAATTTCTATGTCCGAGAATATTGTTAACTGCGGTTACGAGCAAGGTTAAAACAACAAAAATGTAATCTTTTAAGCTGATACCGGTATCTGTAAATTAAAATCATTTGTGAGTTAAAATCGTTAACCGGTCAGAACAACGGTTAACCGGTCTCGCTTTGCAACCGATTCACCGAGAACGATCAGTTGATAAAGAAAGTGTTTTAAATAAATATGCCGCAAGTGCCAGTGAAAGATCTCATTTTATTGTTTAAATTTGCTTCAATGACGTTGACAACAAGCACCGAGTCCAAGATTGCTGCAGTACCAAGACCTCCCTCTTCCTAATTGAAACTTTGCAAGTTGAACATTGTCGCGCAAGTTTTTTCAAGTAACTTGCATAATTTTTCTTCGTTGAAATAGATAGCAAGATAAGCATACCTTGGTTGAAAAAATGTTAAAAGACTCTTCATGTGCCGCTTTGGGATAGATTATAAACTAAATTTCACAAAAAACTTCGCTTGCCTAATGCCTAGTGAAACTAGTTTCGGACATAACGCTTAGCTCTCTTCTGTTTCAATGCACAGATATTGATTTGAGCAAAAAAACTAGCCGTGGCTTTTCCTTGTTGAAATAGACGATAGACCTACGTCATCTCGCGAGACAGTCAGATATGACCCTAGAAAATTACGAGCAATAAGGAACTAATCGTAATCACAAAAATGTATCAGCCCCCCCCCCCCTTACGAAAATCCTGGTTGCGCCACTGAACTCAACTGCAGTAAGATATTACATTGATCGATATGGGGCGCCGTTGTGAAAAAAACGATTTAGCAAATTTTGTACGAATTTTCAGCAACATTTACACAGTTTCACAGCTATTTAGTTAAAGTGAAGTGAACTGCAGCTAAAACACTTCAAAAAATGCAATAGCAGCCAAAGTGTAACGACATTTAATAAATAGCAGCCATATTTATTAAATAGCGGCGATATTTAATAAATAACGTGACATTCATTAAACAGCGGCGATACTTAATAAACAGCAGCAGCATTTAATAAATAGCAGCGACGTTTATTAAAATAGCAGCGACGTTTAGCTAAAGTACAGCGAAAAATTAAAGTGCTGCGGTATTATGCTAATGAGATCAAAAGTTTTTCCATTTCTTCATTTTTCGTAATATCAAATCACGGTTGTCTCTAGAGTACAGCCACAGTGAACATACAGTAAAATTCTTTCAGTGGACCCACTCAACAAAAAAGCATTGTTACGTACTGTACAGTATGTCCACAAAAACGCTAAACGTTTTAAGAAGCTTAGATGATGTGTTGCCATTTTTTATTTTTGTTTTCAAATTAATTCTTTTTGAAATTTACTAGGAGTTTTCGGTGTTGGCCTTCTTGATTGCTAGACTAAATTTGGCAATAAATGAACAAAGTGAGAAGTTTTGGTATGAGATTAATGATAAAGCAAGTATGGAGGAGTATGGGAAAGAATTGAGGGTGAATGAGGGAGTATAGAGAATTTGGGAGAGTATGGATGGTGGGGGAATTGGAGAATTTTTGGTAGTTAAAAGAGTTGGGTCAAGTATGGGGGAATATTGAAGGAGTGGCAAAATGTGGGGGAGGAATGGGGAAGTGTGTTGGGGTGGTGTCGGGGATGTGAGGAAGTATGAGGGAGGTGTGGAAGAGTGTATGAGGTGAGTGTAAAGGTTGTGGGGAAGTTGGGGAAAGTGTGTTGGGATATGGGGAGGTGTGGAGAAGTGTTTAGGGTTGTGTGGGAAAGTGTGGGGGGAGCCCACACACTCTTCTACACCTACCCTGCATGTCTCCCCACATCCGACACCTCTTCCCACATCCCTACACTCACCTGACAAGTCTCTACACACTTTTCCACTCTCACCTTCTCCTACCCATACACCTTTTCCCACCCTTTCCCAGTCCTCCCCCACACCCCTACCCCACACTCACTTCACCTGACACCTTTCCCTCACCTCCCCCACACTCCCCATACTTTATCATTTACCCCATATTTAAATTTCTCTTTTTTCTCATTTATTGCCAGTTTAGTCTAACAATAAAGTAGACTAAGAAACTTCTTGGAAATTTCTTAAAAAAAATTGAAAACAAAAATAAAAAATGTCACTAAAACATGTAAGTTCTGATTTTCGTCTCGGACACTGAGCTCAGAGAGTGGTTCCACTATTATTAATATGGATAGTCTTACTGTACCGATAGTAATTCAAATTTGGATAAATAAATATTAACTTTTCAAAATCGATTTCAAGATTGCACTGAATGGAAACACTGTTGATCTCATTAGCATATTACCGCAGCCTTTTCATTTTTCGCTGCACTTTAGCTAAACGTCGTGCTGTTTATGAAACGTCGCTACTATTTATTAAATGTAGCTGCTGTTTATTAAATATCACTGCCATAAATTAAATGTTGCTGCTGTTTATTAAGTATCGCCGCTATTTAATGAATGTCGCGTTATTTATTAAATATCGCCGCTATTTAATAAATATGGCTGCTATTTATTAAATGTCGTTACACTTTGGCTGTTATGGTATTTTTTGAAGTGTTTTAGCTGCAGTTCACTTCACTTTAACTAAATAGCTGTGAAGAAAGGTAAATGTTGCTGAAAATTCGTACAAAATTTGCTAAATCGTTTTTTTCACAACGGAGCCCCATGGATCGAATGTAATAAGAGTGAGATCAATCCAACTTACCTTCTGTGCAGCTTTCCATGCGTCAACGTGTGACGTGTCGGTCAACGAACTGCTCACATTCACGACGATGTTTGTGAACTCTTCGGCGACCTCTAGCGAAGCCTTCGCAATCGGGTCCAAATCGATGATCAGCTGTTAAATAAATCGATACAAAATTATTTAAAGTCACATTCATTCATATTGGCAAAATTGATTGTTGTTTTATGTGAATTACACAGCATGTGAATACGAATCGCAGGAGAAACACAAGAACTGGAGCGGCTAGTATCACATCAGCAGAGGTTTCCCTCCCATCAAAGTTTGGCTGCTGTGAACTGCGATTTCTTTGCGATCCTTATCTCTACTTGAAAGATTTCATAAAAGCAGCAAATTGAAGAAAACAAAAAATAAAACCTTGGCTTCGATGATAGCTATTTAGCGATTGTGGATCTGCTAGATGTATAAAGCATTCGCCGATTTTTCGTGACAGAGTAGAAAAATATTCACTCATTCATCTCAGTCACCAACAAATCACTATCACGTCAGTTACAAGTTCGCTTTTTTTTATTGTTGCGTATTTTTTTTTTCTTGATTTGTGAAATATCGTCGAAAACGACTCAAAAAATTACTTAAATCATTTATAAATCTAATACGAAATTGGTTGATCCTCATACACACCATTAATGATTTTCCAGCAATTTCCAATTCGCTAGGCAGTGCTGTCGCATTATTGGATACCTCCGCGTCATCGCTCGATTCAATTGCAGGTTTCATCATATCCGCAATGCTCGCCAACATAGCACTCGCTTCTTCTACGTCTATTTCGGTCAGGTTTTGTAAATGCTCAACCTAAAACATAGTATTGCATGTGTATCTTAATGTGCAGTAAAGTTTCCAATTACCCGGTTTTAAAAAAAATTCGGGAATTCGAGAAATGTCTGACGTAATTTCGGGATCCTGGGGAGAAAACGTACCCGGGATGTAAAAAATACACAAAACAACTAAATCCCACAATAGATAAAATGGCTGAAGTAAATGGAGTGAGATAGTTGGGGAGTGTTCTGAGAAAAGAATATGACGATGTGGTAAGAGACACTTAAAGTTTAATGTTAAAAGGTGAAAAAAGATAAGACAGTCAAAAAGAAGTGAGAAAAAGCACGGATAAAAGCTGGATTAAATTTGAAAGATTCCCACTACCGAACGAAATTGAGAGAGAGTATGAAAGATGTTTTGTTCAGTTTGATCCGGCCACTTCCATTACACGAAGTTAAAACCGAATAATGATATCATCATCATCACGTTTGGTTTAGTTCTTTTCATATAGTGACTAAGAAAAAAATTCAGTACACTAACAGGTAATTTGTCACTTGGCCGTGACTGTTTTGGTGACAAATGATGCTGCAGTGTACTTCGTTCTATAACTAAATGGCTTTGCAGCTGAATTTGAGCTGTTTGATTTTGCGGAATGACTGCAAGAAACTGGCTCAAAATTGTTGGTTTATTAATCGAGACCGTATTGCGTCATCACGATGGCAACCATTGCAAAGTCTCATGAGAACATAGCTCACAAACTCACGATTTTTTAGTAAAAAAAATAGGAAAGCTAAAAAGTTGCTACATAGGATCGCAAACCCGAACGCAAAGCAGCAGTTTCGTCAAGTCTTCAATCAACTTTCGGTATTACACCGCGTAGCTAGTGGCGGAACTGGAGCTATCTCCGCGGCTTGGCGCTTGGGCAACGCAGCTCCAAAGAAACACTGCAACGATGGCCAGCCGTTAGCAACACTGCGTCCCATTTGACCGACTCGGGAATTGAACCCTAGGCTTCCCTTGTTGATAGCGATGTTTTTGACCACTACAACAACCGACTGATGTCAGCAGTCCCAAATCATAAGAACTAAGATAAATATCATGCTGTGCGACCTCTGAGACACTCGGCAGAGATGAAGTTAATTAAAAAGACTTAAAGTTTAGAACACGGATATTGCAAACAAAATTTTCCGCAGAGGCAACTTTACATCAAGCCAACGCAACACATCCGGCAGAGAACGTAGTCATGAAAAATATGCATTTTTGCTCCAATTCACAACATGCTTACCTGACTTTCCAATTTCCTATATTTTTCGGATTTTCGCTCAAAGTAATTCCATTCATAATTTTGAAACAGATTTCCAGAAACGGTGGAAGCTACTCCTGGTCGATTGTAAAACTCTGGAGGAGCGCTGCTTCTGTCATGTTCGTAAGTGGAACAGGCATCGGCCTCTTCAGCGTAACTGAAGCTGCGGCAAACTATTGACTTATCTTGCACGCATTTTTCAACACACTCTTTGAACGTAACTGGAGACCACCAATATGTGTATTCATCTGAATAAACGACAATTTGAAAAGGTGATTGTACACCAACACTGGTTGCGAGTAAGATGCCACGGTTTGACGTACTGTAAATGCTCTATTTGCGAAACTTTTCTATTGATTTTTGATCGAACACACTATACAGTATAATCAGTTAATCCTGAAAAGCGACTTTTTTGTGGGCTATATGTACACGAGTTTAGTACATCAGCTGTAAAGAACAGGACCCAGACGAAAGTCCAAAATCTAAGGTTGCACAGACCACCATAGATATGGTTACTGTAGCCACCACTTATTGCTTCGAAATTCGGCTGTCGCGTAATGTACAGTAGATTTTAACCAAATTCAACTCTGCTCAATATTGCTTACCCATTTTCATGCCTTTAACTCGGATAAAATCTTCCAAAACTGTAAAAAAATAATAGCGTAAACTAATCATAGCTTTGCTCTGAACATCTCACCAATCACGATCATTGGTCACCCACCAGCGCAATATTACCCCATACCTTCGGTTTTAACAGCTCAGATGCCCGCCTTCTATGAAGCTATAGACTCAGGTTTGTTTCCGAGTCAGGTTTGTTTCCGAGTCTGGTCAATGACTTTAAAATATTAGTATTCACAGCTTTCCTGCTTGACGTTCGTCGTTAAAGAGACAGTGTGGAGAACAAGCTAGCAAGTTTGCTTGTTGTGGTGTTGGAAAAGACACAAACAGTATATTCCAATCTTACAGTGGTGGACAGATGGCTGGCGACTCTTGTAAAACGCGGTGAGGTTGTTTACTATGATACTGCACTTTATGAAAACCTCGGTTCAATTCAATTCGATTTGCATATTCACAAAAATACTAAATTTGCCTTTAGTAACACAATGCCAACCTTGCAAGCTCATTGTAAAACTACAATTACCAAGTCAACAAATCCAGTTAATTCAAAACTTGAGGGTAACTTTCTATCTCCCAAAGTAGCAAGTTAATAAGTTAGTCGCATGCGTATCCTCCTATTTCGAGAAAGCGATCAGAGTGCTATAACGATATTAGGAGTTGCCAGCCACCTGTTTACCACATTAAGATGGGAGAATTCCGCTGAATGCCTTTCCAAAAGTCACGACAAGTAAACTAGCCGGCTGTTCTCCAAACTTTCCTTTTATTTTTGTTCTCCACTTGACCCTTTAAGCTGAGCGTCAAACAGGGGAGCTGTGAATTAAGATTTTCAAGTTATTGAAAGTAATTTTAAGCCCAACTTCGAATAATCAAGCTCGAGTCTTCACTGCAAAGGCACACGCTTGTACCACTTGACCATCTGAGCTGTTGAAGTAGCAGTGATCATACTGTAATAGGGATTGAGAAATACAAAAGCGTAAGTGGATAATTGCAGATGGTGAAAGCTAACTTTTTGATCTAAAAAGGTCTGCATTGATGCTTAGAAAGGTCATTGGAGTGTTCAGTTTATTACCTGTAATCATCTACTGCAAGAATTGAAAAATTAGGAGAAAGCATGATAGGAACATCAATTGGCTGAGACACATCACAGAAAACAACATCGTAGCTACATAGACCACATGCTCTACGGCTAATAAACTTAGAGTCTAAGTTTATTATTAATTCGCTTTATTCAACTTTAAGACGTTGAAAGTATAATTATGACCCACAACAACCCACTAACGTTTGGTTCACAAAAAATAGACATGAAGAAAGGAAACAGGATAGGACATACTGTAAACCGAAATACTGAAGGAATCTTAGGACATTTTCACAAGAAAGTGTGTTTGATAGACGTTTGTGAGATCACCGTTTGATTGTTGCAAACTGCGGCCGAGGCCAATATTTAGATAGCAATTCGTCCCGAAAATGCAAGAATACACGCAAAAATACTTAGCCCGAGTAAAACCTAAGCCTAAATTTTAATCAAATAAAAGAGTGAACCTTAAAACTTACCTTTCTCGAGCTCTTGTGCGTCAGGCTTGCTGGCCCTTGTGGATTGATAGAATAAAAAAATCTGCAACAGCAATTGCTCTTAAAAGTAGTACAGTACATCCTCGTTTATCCGGCCCTCGATTATCCAGCTCCTCGATTAACCGGTCGTGTGAGTTTGCTGCTGAAAGGCGAGAAAGCACTATCAAACAAACCTCCATCCTTTCGTTTTTCAGCAATAGTACTGATGAAAGTTAAACTGTTTAATAACTTATTTTGTTGAACTATGTGATTTTAAACTTTACCCAAATGTCTCTTTCGTTTAGCATTTAAATTGTTTTGTGGCTAAGCTTGTTCTCATACTAACATCGTTTTTTTCGTTCTTTTTTCTTAAGGTCTTTTCTTGTCCAGCCAAATGCTTATCCGGTCATGATTTTGGAAAAAGGTTGCCCAACATGACCGGATAATCGAGGATGTACTGTAGTAGTGTTTTTTATTTCTGCACCGTCAAAATAAATAGAACGCAACAATACAGAATTTCAAATACAAACGGACACAGAAAAGGAAAGAAGCAATAAAACGATCAACGTTGTAACATCCCAGCGAGAATGAAAATTGAAGATGAGGGGATTAGTAGGCAGGTCGCAACATCCGAAGTAAGCTTAGTAAGTAAGCTTTGAGCTTAGTAAATGAAGTAAGCTTAGAGGAATAAGCTTAAATTAAGTAAGTAAGCTTCAATTAAGTAAGCTCAGAGAAGTTAAGTAATCGAAGTAAACTTAGTAAATTAAGTAACGTTTAGAGAAGTCATTAAGTAAGCTTAGAGATTTTAACTGAATATTATTGAAAAAGTTTACACGTTTATTTTTTTATAAGCTTAAAGGTGCGTTTACCGATGCGATACGCGACAATTTTTTTATCGCAGGTTGTTTTTGTTATTCTACCATTTAGCGATCACGCGAAAACCTTCTACATTCACTCACATTATAAGTTTTGTCGCGTTGTCGCATGTCGCACGTCACCTGTCGCGCATCGATAAATGCACCTAAACACTCATGAATATGCCCATCCTGTATTTTGTAAAAAAATAAGCGCATGCTAAGCATACTGCCAGGTGTTAACTTCTTCCTGCATATTAGGCTATTAGACTTGACATTTTCAATGGTGGCGTAATTCACCATAATGGATCAAACTTGAAAGCCTTGTGAGTCGTGCATTGCTCTGGTTATATCCTCAACTCGTAGCATTGCAGTAGCGCCATTGATTGAAGCAGCAGGAAAGGGCGTTTTTTATAACTGATACCGCATCGACAGTTCATACAAGGACCTTGACTGGTATTAGCTACCGTAATTTATGGACCCTATGGCGCTTTTCAAATACTTTTTTCCTCAAAAATAAACCAGTGTGCCTACTGTAGGAATCAATTAGTACTTTATACTGTATTGCTAGTATAATATTGAGTTATTTTTTGTTTAATGAACTTTATAGGGCCTACCGTAACTTGATACTTCTCAAAAGCCGTTGCGTCTTTTAGTTAAGCACTCTTCATGTATGAACCAAGGGTGGAAACCCACACCCAAACCTAAACCTGAAAACCCGGTTTTAAAGGGAATTTAGAAAATTCAAACTGAAACTGACACCTACTTATCCAAATTTTTGAAAACCTAAACCTGAACCAAAACCGTTTTCTTCTTGAAACGTTAAAACCGAAACTGAAACTAAAACCTGTTCAAAATTCTCTAAGGTTTTGGGTTTTAAAAATTGTCATCACGATCATTACCAGCACAGTACCTTTAATGCTTAGTGTCACATGGAGAAGCTGTGAATAGTAATTTTTGGGTTTTTGGTTTCACCGGACTCGGAATTATACCCAAGTCGACAACTTCTGAAGCAATTGCTCTGCTCACTTGGTCATCTGAGCTGCAACTTGTCATCGCAATAAGGCAAAAATGCCAAGGAGTAGAGCATTTAAATCATTCGTATTCAAAATTAAAATAGCTTTCTTGGATGAAACTTAAACCAAAACTGAAACTCAGAAACCGAAGCTGTGCGTAAGCAAAACTGAAACCGAAACTGGAACCTATTTTGCAACAGCGTGAAACCAAGCCAAAACCTGACATCTGGGTTTCAACACACCAAAACTGAAACTGACACCCTAACGTCAAGTAGCCAGGTTTCCACCCTTGGTATGAACAAAAAAGTCAAAAAAAAATTATTGACCGTGCGCCTTATAGTCTGTAAAATGCGATACTAGATTAAGCATAACTTAAGTCAAAAAACTTCAAACTGCAAGGATAACTGAGCCTTATCTCAAAATTTCATACGCTTATAAATAAAAAAGTAATTTCAATATTTAGACTCCATGCAGTGCATGTCTACATTATTATGCAACTACCATCGTGTCAACTTTGAATTCCATTTACTTATCTTTTCGGCGATTTACATAATAATTATGGCAACGTATTGCATGTACCCTCTGTTTCAATAAGCTCTAAGCGCGAGCATTTTAAAACGAATATCTTCGCACACATGAAGGTGACAAAAACCATCCTGCAAGCAAAACTCGCTTCGATGCTTGGAATAGGGTTACCCTAAAAACTTAACTTGCATTGCTGCACAGTGCACACCTAAAATGGGTACAGCTGTTCTGTAAGCTGGTACCGGTACCGCAGTATTTAGTGTTAATTTGCTAAAATTGACGCTGTAAAAACTCCATCACAAACGAATATATGACACAAGTATGGATGACCTACGTAGCCTAACTGCGTTGATCACGTGGGTGGAATAACTAACTTTTTCAAGTCACTTCACACTAATGCTGATTATATCTCACTCTTGCTTAGCCCATTCATGCACGTCCATTTTGTTGTGTGTGGAACGCACGCAAGCTTTTCGCTTGATATTCAAATTTTGGATGTCATAAATTTTGTTTTTCCACTAAAGTTAGGTTTTACAACTGTATAAATAATGTAAAATTTTATATTATTATCGATTTTGTAAAAATAATTACCTGAAGACATGCCACCATCATCCACGTCATGTTGAAGCAGAGAAGGTTTGTGTGAGGTACTTTACGCAAAAAAATCGAGTAGCAAAATATTCATGATCATGTCACACCGGTACATTCCTGCGAACCGGCATTGTTCTAATCGCATCCAGGTTCAAAAACATACTGTATATTGCAAAAATAAATCTAAAATTAACAAGAATTCGCGTTTATTTCCCCCACACAGAATCGCCAGTTTCACCCTTTTCACTTCGTGCTTTTTCATTGGCCTGTTACTTATCAACGTTAAAAAAACGCGGGTATAGCGGCAAAATGCATGGTCTTACATATTTTTGCTCAACGTAGTCCAGCTACTTTTACAATGAACTCTTGCATTGATCATGAACTTCACGTCAAAAATCGCACTTCGCCTACGACTATTAAAGGATGCTACCCTTGTTCAAATTATTTTTTTAACAGAAATACAAATTAAATTATAACTGCAAAAGCTAACCTTCCCAAAAAATTCTATATACTGCAGTGTGACCTCGCTGTTCTATAAGATCACTCCTGGGGCAGATTGGGAACTAGCTACACAACACTTGAGTCTTGTCAGTTACGATTTAGTCAGTCGAGTTCTAATTAAGTTATTTATAATGCAGTATGGCTCTTTCAAGTCTTCTTTCATAGCAGTAGTCTCCATTTTTAACGCTGGAATCAAGTCACACATTTTACAAGGGCAGTGCACAGCGAACCAGCCGGTCAGCATGATGGTTAAAGACATCGATATCGTTGCGGAAAGGTTGAGGTTCGATTCTCAGGCCCTTCTAAAACGAACACTGTCGTCAACGGTTCGATACGGCTGCAACGTTTCTGTGTTGCCCGAGTGCTTAGCCAAGGCGATTGGCCCCACCACTCGTCGTAACTACGGTGTAATACCACTAGTATAATGAAGGTCTGTTTTGTTTTTTTTATTTGAATGCATGGAAAACCGGCGGCTCTTTCTTTAAACATTGCGTTTTGTACACATCGATCTTAAAGAAAACTTAATTTTAGGTTCATAACCGTAACCCAAATTCCCCACCTCCAACTGTTATCGAATCTTCTCAACTTTTACGTTTTGACTTACTCCTGATGGCGTCATAACGGTGTAACACCAACGTCTCGTAAAGATGCAAGCAAGCGATCCGGTGCAACTGCAGTCGATCCACTTCTACGCACTGTTTTTTACAAAGAAAGTTGATTCAAAATCAACAAACTGAAAAGCGTTCATCCTGTGGGCGCTTGCTCAGCACCATTAATGACATGATTTTTAGACCCGACCTCGTTTTATCTGTCTAAAGACGTACACTACTAGGATCATTCGAGTGTTTAGCTCAAAGTTTTTCAAAACTATTTTGAAATTTATGACGGAAAAAATTGCATACAAAACTTGAGATGCAGTTTGTTCTCTGCGTAAGAACAAGGAAATCGTTGATTGAACTCTTTTTGACTAACTTATCAATTCACAGCCGCTTCATCGAAAGCACATACTGTACGTCTGCTGACTCAAAAACCGTGAAGTCAATTCGCAGTCTCCTTGCGTTTTTTTTCTCGTGTATGCGAGAATGTCATACCGCACCGCTAATAAATTCACTTGATCGATTGCAAGCTGATGCTACAAAAATATCATTGTCGTTGGTCTATTTTTTTCCCTACCACATACGAATGTGTTCCCTGGTATGCACCTTGAACTTTTCTGGTCGTTAATTACAATGCAATTACTTTTTTTCACAAGTTTGAAAATTTGTGAGAAATCTAAAATATTCTTTAGTTTGACCAGAGCCGGCGCCAGAGCAGTCGACTTAGGAGGGCCAAGCGTTTATCAGGGGGGCCAGAGTTTGAAATTAAGCACAAAAACCGCTGTCTTCAAAAAGTAAGCTTGGTAATTGGGGGGGGCTAAGCTCGGCCCCCCCTGGACCCTCTTTGGCGCCGACCTTGAGTTCGACATTGTGGTATTACGCTGAATGCATTGCGTGATAGCTTGGAGGCAAGTTTCAGCTCAAGTATAGGCAAAGAACAGATGGCATACAGTACAGGCAGCCATACTCTAGCATCAAAATAAGCTCATGAAAGGTTGTATTGGTAAAAAAAACGTTTTTTGTATTTTGTCGCAAGTTTATTCTCCTGATACGAGGAAGCAATCAAAGCGTTGCAACGAGCTCGCTTAGAAGTTGTCGGCCGTCTGTTTCCTTCACCGAGATGGGGGAATCCCGCTAAGTGTCTTTCCCAACTGCGCGACGAATAAACTTGCCGGCTTATTCTCCACACTGTCATAATGCCGAGGGTCAAGCAGGGAAGCTGTGAATACTAATAGTAAAGTCATTGGTGTGACCCGACTCGGAACTAAACTCGAGTGTACTCTACGGCTTCAAAGATAGACGCTCTTGCAGTAGCGATTCTAGCACCCAAAAAGTGAAGGGGCACTTTGGGGCGAAGATAGATTGAGGTGGGGCTACTGAAAACTGTGTTTGAGAGGAAAAGAGTAAGTTCAAAGAGATTTGCAACCAAACTTACAAAGTAAACATATTGCATTATGACATTGACACACTATATAGCCTACATTTATTATTGACATTCGCTACAACATAAGATGGCAAAATGATCAGAGCATCTGTTTCTGGAGCGGTAGACTCAAGGTCTGACTCCGAGACGAGCCCAACTGATTGCCTAACCTAAAAATTAGTATTCACAGTTTTCCTGCGATACGTTCGACTTCGACATTTAAAAGGAATAGTATCGACAGCAAGCCGGCAAGTTTGCTTGCTGTAGTACCCTTCGAAAAGGCAGTTAACGTAACTACTCCGCCTCTAAGTACAAACAGTTAATAAATCTCTACATTCTACCTCTCGTGAAAATATGTTCTCCGTAAAAAGCTTTGAACCCTACTCGGCTGATGGCAGTGTTAAGACCAAGGCCTGCGCAACCATCCCCCGTGCCCTCCGACCGGGAGGGGAGCACGCGTTTTTGGGGTCCCACTCCGGTGCTTGGGGGCACACTTTTGTAACCTGAAACCCGTTTTTTGGTCTTCAACTCTGCGTGGAGAAGAAAAATATTCTTTTGGGCACAAAAACTTTTGTCTGTGAAACCTCGCGTTGAGTCGCAGGAGGGAAGGGGAGGGGCTACGATGGGCTAGCATTGGCACTGCTTCAGCTTTCAGTGGCGTCTTAGCCCACTCGGCCATCAGGCTTCATGATAAACATATTGCTATTTTCGCTTTTAATATCAGTCGCGTAACAATCGCAGGCTGAATAATGGTCCGGCAAGGAAGGTCGACTGCTTTATAACTTAATGATTTTGTAATTTCAAAAGCGATGATAAAAAAAGGTAGCGCTGTGTTGCTTGTAGAACCAGTCCACGCTCAACCAAAGTCTCCGGCTTCAAACTCCACAGCCATCAACGAATGACGCATTAAAGTCAAGTTTACTAAGCTTTGGCTGTTGTAGCTTACGCCTGTCAATGCTGCCGCATTGCACATTGCTGTCTTTCCTTTTTAGTGCTTGCTGATTAGGCTTCAACAACCAAAGAAAAAAACCGGTGCATGACTAAGCAGCTACACAAAATTCCAAATGTCACTTTTATTTCGATTAGCCACTACCAAAAACACGATACGTAAGATTTTGATCTATTTAGTTCTTTATCCCTCTTCACCCATTATAAGAATTGCTTATCGATCTGCACTGGCTGCTTTATGACTTAACCGCTTGTGATAGCGATTTTACGATTTAGACGGAACTGTGTGATGCAATAAAAGCACTACTTTATTGAAAAGCGAAGACTAAGACCGAAGCGAACTATTTGCAAGTTTCACATAGCCTAGTAAACTAACAAGCAACGACAACGAATGTCCAACTCTGAGATTGGGCGATCGATTAGTATATTTTTATACCCTGTCATAGGTTACATGAGCTTGTTAAAACTTGTTAAAGATTTGCATGCCCCCCTAGCCCCTCTTAAAATCGCCACTGCACTCTTGCCACTCTACCATCTGAGCTGTTCCATAAAACTTCTGATACTTTAAAAGCTTTTGAATCTGTGAAGCTAGTGCAAACCAAGGGCTACTTTATTTTTCCGTAAATGATTATTGAGGCGTATCATACTTGCAGTTTTCTTCTTAGTAATCCACTGCATTATTTCCCTAAATATCTGCTTCAGTGTTTCATGATTTTGCTGTGTCTGTTTAATGCACTCACTCTATCACTTCACAAAATTAATTTTCTTTTGCTAAAACGATCAACTATTTTATATCTCTTTCTTGAGCTTTCTTTTTCAAAAAATTTTCTTAAAAATGATATATGAAAAACATTTTACCTCTTTTCCTATTCAAGAATTGAAAAAGAGGTTTTTGTAACATGTAAGATTTACTGACGTGTTTGCGAAGTTAAAACAACTTTGAGGTAGAGCTAAGTGATGGATTGCGCTCGTCTTGAAGTGCACTTGAAAGTTTTTACTTAAGTTGTTTAATTTATCACAAACAAAAAACACTTAACGAATTTCGAAACAAAAACACAATCGAGAGCGGTCTGGAAAATTCAGCGCCAACAATGGGTTAGATCCCAGGGGTCGCAATTGCTTGGTATGTGTTATGATTTTTGTATTTCTTCGCTTTTCCTATATAGTGAGATATGAAAAAAAATTACGTCGTGATATCCAAGATTTTTCACAACATGAACAGTATGTGAACCGGCCGGTCAGCTCAGCTGTTGATGACATCGATATCGGTGCGCAAGGTCTGGGGTTCAATCCCTGGGCCTATCAAATTGAACATACTGTCGCCAACGGCTTGCCACTACCGCGACGTTTTTTCGGAGCTATGTTGCGTCAGCGCTAAGACACGATGATGGATTCTACAACTCGCTACAAGCTTTGGCGTAATACGCGAGTATTATAAAGATTTGATTTTCATAAACAGCATGATACGCAACAGATTTCAGAGCAATGCACTATCTTCAAACTCTTCAGGGCTTTAAAATACTCCATTTCTTAACATCCTGTCTGTACATGAGGCTGTAGCTGGATCATTAGAATAGTTTTGACCATCAGTAGACCTTAAGGAAAAAATACAGTCTTTAGATCTGATGAAACGCTACTGGATTCCCAGTCCGAAGGCTGCAGTAGCGAAGGTGATAAAGCAGTGCCTGAGTTCTGCTGTTTTGCGGATGTGATCTCTCAGTAACATTTATGCAGCAAATATTAATTTGCGGATGATGATAATTACAAAACCACCAGGCATCTACTCAGAAACACCCTACTGCCCGCTGTTTTCTGTACCTGCATCTGTTTCGCTATAAAATTTCCAGTCTGAAATTCTTTCTTAGAGCGTGAAACCGCTATCGTATAAAGTTTTGTAACAGTGATTTTCCAGAAAAGAAATGATTGCTTTACTACGTAACAGAGCAAATTTTAAATATACAGTATGTTTGAAACATATTTGATTTTGAAAGGGTATTGGTATTATCAACGTGTTTATCCTCCTGTATCACTAGCATTTATATCGAGAGACCGACGAAGGCGCTATGACAAGTTCGCTTAGGAGTAACCATAGTCTCATTTACCACTCAAAGGTGGGGATCTCATTAAGTGCCTTTCCGAAAGGCATACCAAGCAATGTAATTTTGATCTGTTTTGTCCGTTGTTCCCTCGCCGGTATAGTAAAAATGAATGATTACAAAAATAGTTCAGAAATAAGAAAATAACGAGACCAGCATCTTTTTAATACTCCAAGCAAGTGTTGCTCTGGGGATATATCTCTCGTGCCACTCATTTGTCATTTCATTAAAAGTATTTTGTTAGCTTTGAATATGCTCTTAGGTTCTCGCGATGTATAGCTGCCGATCGAAAGATTTGATTGAAAGACTTTTTTGAAAAAAGAAATATGTTCTGTAAGTAGCAAGAAACTTTTGCGCGCGTGTCGTCTTGAAAATCTTTTCGCTCTAGAACAAAAGAACTTCATTTCAGAATCCACTTCAAAGAGATTAACTACGAAGATCGAATTGGAAAAGAGGTTTAAAACTTCTTGAGCAAGTTGTTAAGCCCTTTCCTGGTTTAAGGCTTGAAAATAAGTTGCTGGTTTTCAAATTACAATACTTTAATTATGTAATTCCCGAATTCAGCTAAAGATAATCTTTTTGTACCACCGGTAAAGCACCTGCAACCAACGGTGGCCTACGCATCAACAGCAAGGCTAACAAAATTGCGTGCCGGCCCAAATAACTATTAATTTTCAAACTCCTTTTAAAAACAGTCCAAGGTATTGCAAAAGCAGAGACCATTGAGTGGTTTTAATGTTACTATTGAAGCAACTATTGTAGATAAAAGAGTTGCAATCTCTAGAAAGATTAACGTTGTTGATGCTATGTTGTACTCTTTACAAGTTTTGAACCGGGCCACATTAACCCTGGATGCAAAAACTTCTACATACACACCTTGGTTCATTGTATTTTTGTAATACAGCAAGGCAAGAACGTGTGCAGAATTCCTGTTCATCGAGGGCCTCATCAGCAGTGGCGTTGCTAGGAATGGTGACACCCGGGGCGGAGCTTTATGGTGTCACCCGTCTTGCAAAAGCAATAAACTATTCAACGTCTAAAGGCTGGAGGCCAGTGGAGGACATAAGCCATTTTGCTTAACGAATTTTGTAATGCAAGATAGCCTAGACATTGAGAACTTGAAGTAGGGGTGAATTGAAAAAAAGCTGTGTTTTGTTATTACAGACTAATAAGCGCTAGTAGTCTGCAGACATATTGCATATCACGCGATATTACGCCAAAGGGCACTCTAACAAGTTTTGGGGGCCCATTTCCGCGGGTTCACACCTCAGGAACACTTCATTAAACCCACAAAAAACGAGCTAGCGGTGGCGACTGGCGAGCCGGGCCACCGGCCACATTCTATCCGATATAATTAACCCGGGAATCCTCAGCTATACAGTAAAACTTCACGTTCCGAAACCTATCACTCAGGTTTCGTAAATACTATTCAACTTCTGAAATCTTGAGTCCAACTCGACAACAAAACGATCAATACAGCCAGTGACGTAGCGAAAAATTAAAAATGGTGGGGGCCATATTTTCAACATTTTTTTTGAGCGTAGTTTTTTTCGGCGCCGCTACTGTAATTTGAAGCGAATTGAGAGACAGAAAAGGCTCAAGGGGGTATGAGAGCATGCTTCCCCGGGAAATTTTTGAAATATTACATGCTGTAATGGCTATTTTAGTGCTTTTTTTTTACATTTTTTAGGCAAATTTTGCTTAAATTTTTTCACTTAAATTTTGAATAGTCCTACTTCACCTAATATGATGCGTTTTGTTCGCACATTTTCATCTATGCGTGCTTAAGGCGTAGGGCTTATTGTTATCGAAGAGGTTCGAAGTTATGGAAAAATTGTATTGATCCAAAACTTAGTCAAAAACAGCTGGTGAGGGGGATACTTACCCCTCATCCGATCCCCCACGCCCCTGAATTTGCTTCTGGCCATAAGCCACAAAAACCATCAAAAGAGTCTAGCATATTTCAGTCACTTGGCACCATTTCTTCTTTTTTATAAAAAGCAAAGTCAAAAAGGCCCGCTCCCCTAAATACGCTCCTGAATACATCTCAGCATTTCTCTACTTAACTCCGGTAGTCCACAGGTGACGAACAAGAAATATGCGATCGGCGAGTCGATATTACGAAATTAAATTTCCATCGAAAAATTGGCTTTGGGTGCATAAGAAAGCAAAAGCGAAGCTCTTAAAATGACATTAATTTGTTCCTTTGATTTTGCTTCAAAACGTGTCAATCATTACCGTGCATTACAACTGATGATTCGCATCGACTTTTCAAACGTTCTGCGCATGCTAGATAATTTCGATTCCCAGCATTTTAAAGGGGGATTTTAAGCATACTAATGATACCGCAGGCCTACCCACGTCATGGTTTTCTTAGCGGCGGCTTTGATGACAAACATGGGCGTCACCAGGATTTTGGCCAGGGAGGGTCAAAACTCAAAATGTACGCATGGCCTTTTATCTAAGGCCGAAGTCACACGAGACTGATTTAATAGCTGCTATTACTCGATTCTAATATTAGCTTCGAATGCTGGTCACACAAAGCGAATAAAATAATGCATTCGCAGCTAGCGAACACCGGTAGTAACTAGTAATTGTTTCCAAACCTACAGCAAACCTAAGGGCAGCGAAAGTTTTTAAACAGGTTAATAGCAAAGTCCGTGTACGGACTTTCGTTAATAGGGCTAGCATATGTCAAACTTAGTCAGGGGATAATAAGAAAACTTTACTTTGAAAAGAAAAGAAAGTGAGTAAGAGATTGGATAGTTTTTTTGATCGCTTAATTTTGTTGAGTTCAATTCGGTAACAGTTTTAATACTTTTAATTTTTCCTTTTAAAGTTTCTTCATTGGGAATTTGAAATTCTGGTCCGGCGTTTTGAAGTTCAAGGAACAGTTTTCCTAACTTGTGTCCCCTTGCATTCTTTTTGAAATAATTTTCATGATTCGTGTCCCACAAAACCTGATAGCAGTTGTATATTTCTAAAAAATTTATAACAGTATCTGCACCCCACTTTAATACCTGCTGTTTCAATTTCAACAACTGTTTCTTTCGTTCGTGTACCGCGCTATTGAGTTGTGATTTGTGAGATTGCCTAGTACTGTAGTAATAGTAGGCCTGCTGTACGCAGCTGACGCCCCTCCCACACACATCATGTCATACTACTCGTTTTTGAACGTTTTTTTGCATTTTAAAGTTTGTGTTATTTTTCCAGGGGGGGTCAACTGACCCCCCCTTGCCCCTAAGTGGTTACGCCCATGATGACAAATTGAGTTTTAGTGTTAAAAATATTCTGTTGGTTATTTTTTGGTGCTTTTCAACGCACTTTTATTTCTGACAAAAAGTTAAAGAGATTTAGAACAGAATTGAAATGTAGTAAAGTTTTAATTGAGGAAATGTTATTTAATCCCAAGTCTTCTTAATTCTACCGTTAATACAAAAACAACTGATCTTACAGGAACTTTTTGCTACCTGCTGGCTCTGTGGCTTCGACTATGATGCCACTACCTCTTCTACAAACTAGCACATAAAAGCGAGATGCAGATTTTTCTGAAGCGGTAGACCACTTGACCTTTCTCGTTTGATTCGGGCGTTTTTTGTTCCCCTTTCATATTTAGTCCAACGTTTCTCCATTTTTCAATTCACGAATAAATAAATTATCCCTTATCGCTCATAAATGTAATCGCTTACCATCCATTTGTACACGATATCCCTATCGCTTAGAGAGGGCCTACCTCATAACTTCTTTACAACTTTACAAGTTAGTGTGGAAAAGACCTCACTTCATTTTAAGAATGTGCATTTTGTGACGCAATAAAGTTGGTATTGCTGAGTACATAAATAAAAGTTTTTACCTAAAATGCGCGTTTTGTCCTCCCATTTCCTATCACGGATAAAAGCGTCGATAAAAGGATAAACACTTCCACATATTTCTTCGTGAGCTTGTTGCAAACAATGCTATCAATGATAGCAATTGAACGGTGCCTATGATTGCAAAGCAAAAAAAGTCGCTTTTGGCTGCGGAAGCTTTTTCGCCTTTGAACGCATGAAGTTTAAGTTGACGCTTGTAACAACGTCTTAAAATGTTTTTAGTTTCAATTTTAAACTGTTTTCACCATGATATGGTGTCACCCCAAAATGATGACACCCGGAGCGGGCTGCCCCCCCCCCTAGTGACGCCACTGCTCATCAGCATTATAGCTGCACTCCAAGCGTCAACTGTAGCTGTTAAAGCAGTTACAATCAATTGCAAAACCCTTAAGCCAATAAAAGTTTGTGGCGACCTGGAAGAAATTAGTCGTTAGACTGACGAAATTGCATCATTGAAGCCAAAAAACACATAATTGCCTCTAAGGCATCAACGGAACCTTTCATAATAGGTATTTTTAGCTGTTTCCGGAGCAAGGTAATGTATTGTTGAAGGGATCATTCAATTTTTTAAAAAGGGGTAAAAAGTAGACAAAAGAACTTTATTAATGGCCGGTGAGCGTTCTCAGAATGAAACTTTTCGCAAGGAAAAATTCTCAGAGTGGTAGAGTAGAGAGCATTTGGATTACATTGTTGCAACGTTGTCGCAAAGTTTAGTTCACCCAACCTTGTAAACGTTGAAAAAGCGTGGCTTTGTTAAAATTTTCGCTAAACTCCTAAAAGTCCACCAAAACATGACATGTCATGAAACGATTACCTACCAGTTTTTTTTTTCAAATCACGACCCAAATTGCTTAAAAGGGGAAGGCATAAGTACTAGAACAATTTCTCCGAGCTTAAACAAAGAGTTTGATTTGAAATTGTGCAATCTAATTGCCGAGTGGTAAGAGCAGGCCGTATTAAGGCCTAGGGGGGCCCCGGGGCTAATTTTCCGGGAGGCCCCCATGCTTTTTTGCAGACCTGATTTTGACGTTAGTATCGAACTTTTTTAGAGGACGTCATTTGACGATCTTTTCTAGGGTGGCACACCCATGTAAGCAGCTGTCTTAAGAGGCACGATTTACATAATAGGCTGCTTGCTTTGCTTTTTGCTGCTCTCAAATACACCAACCTACTTATCAGGCTGCAAATTCAAACCTGAAAGATATTTTTCGCAAAACTCGAATTTGAAAATTTAAAGTTTTTGAACTGAAAAAAATCAAATTTCGCTGAACTTGATCGAAAATAACACTGATGAGCTTAAAAAAATAAAAAACAAACAATTCTGACTAGTAAATATCCACTAGCGTAGCCAGGATTTTGCAATGAGGGGTAGGGGTTGAGAATGACATCACATTTGATCATACGTTGTATATAGAAGCGGATCCACAAAGTTTTGGTAGGGTAGATGTATTTTTGAATCAGTTTGAATGTTAACTAAATGCATAAACGTTTAGACCCGGAAACGGGCGTAAATAAGATTTTTGAAAATGCTTTCATGTCAGGGGCGTATTCAGAAATTTTTTCAGGGAGGGGGCACCAATTTTCGTCACTTTTCCAGCGTATTTTTTTTCGACAGATTTAATTTAAGCAACTTAGCCTAAGTAATAAAAACGACTCTAGGGGGGTCTGGAGACATGCTATCCCGGAAAATTTTTGAAAATTTGCATCCTGCAATGGCCATTTTAGTGCTTTTTGAACAATTTTACGAAAAGTTTGTTCATATATTTGGCCCTTAACTTTGAGTGCTTCACCAAATATGATGCATTTTGTTCGCACAGTTTCGATTATGCGTGCATAAGGCGACTCAGGCATACAGGTATTATTATGTGGAGGTTCAAATTTATGGAAAAATTTTATTCATCCAAAACATTGTTGAAAATGGCTGGTAGGGGGAATGCATACGCAGCATACCCCACATCCCCCCTGGATCCGCCCCTGGTTGTATACCAACAAAAGATGGCCTCAAATTTTAAGAGAGATGTTTTAAACCAGAAATAGCGAAGACAGTTAAGGCACGATTGTTGTAAGGAAGTCAAAGGAATGCTTTTTGGTGAGAGTGGTAAAACGATATTCAAATGTTAGTAATTTAGTTATTTTTTGAGCTAGAGTACGTACATCATTTTTGCTTGAAATCGTTTAGCCGTTTTTATACGGAAGGTGTGAGGGGCCGAGGGCAGTTGCATGTACAGGAGCGGCACTGCCCTGCTAATAAAATTGCGTCATTGCTTCAATAAGCATAACGGCAAAGAACAAAATTCAGGAAACAACCCTACGTAATTCTTGTTGTTATGGCAATTACAAAACCATATTATCAATGACAAAACATGGAGTACTTCGAAATAAATATAAGAAAAAGAAGTAAGTATAACGTCATTTGAGGCTCAATGGAGGAGGGGGAGCTGTAACCCCCAATCCTCCCCCACCCTCCCCGTGGCTATGGCAGTGTAAATATCTAATGAACTCGAACTTGACTACGCTAAAAATTGATCAAGTTTGCCGTCCCGCTAGGCCGCTGCGGCGCTACGACTGCTCTGTGCTTATCGTCTCTACGTTCTATCCGCACTTTTAAGAACAAAAATGCGGCACAGAATATGATTACGAAAGTTGGAAAATTGAACATGGAAAGAAAGAGGCCTATTTGAATAGTGATATTTACGATGCCACAATCGACGTTGCTCAGATTGATGCGCGTAGTGGAAAACGCATTGTCAACATGATCTCGCAGTCAAAGATCAGAAATTTTTTTAACCTTAGTATCTGAAATGAATTCCTGGTTGCCAAGGCATGCAAAAATGAATCTAACGCACTTTAGCAGAAACAGCTAAAATAATGACATATTCGCTAAACGCTACAGCTAAAATAATGACATATTCGCTATATTACTGAATTAGAAAAACAGAAGAAGCGACAAACGTCTGTAGTGGTAATTCACTTACAATACTTTATGTGCTGGCTATCAATAAAGTAGCGAATAGCATAGCTTATCCACCGGACCACCTCGGCGGCTTAGACTCTTCAAGCCGGATAAGTAATGACAGCGATGTGACCAGCGAAAAATTTAGGGGGGTGCTATACCCGGATTTAGGCAAATCATCAAGGAAAAAGGTCTTCTTTTTTAAGGAATATCTTCACAAGGAAAAAAGGGGGCCCCCTTCCCCCGGCTACGCCACTGAGTAATGGTCAAAAACACTGTAAAAAAATATGCAGCATGTGAAGCAGAACTAGTGTAAAGAATAACCCTCCTTTAAATGCTTCGCCGCAACTCTGTATTAAAACTTTTGCAGGGCTGCCACTTACTCGTATCAATTGCTAAAATCTCAAATATCATTAAAACATACAGAAATGATTCAATGGCCATCTAAACTTTTCAAACTTATTTTGATTAAATTTGAAACCGAAAGGGTCTTTTTTTTTGAGGACGCCATTAACAAACTTTTTATCACTGATCGGAGGGCCCCTTTCTCGGGAGGCCCCAAGGCTATAGCCCCCCCTCCCTTAATCCGACTCTGGGTAAGAGCGTCCGCTGCGGGAGCTGTAGACTTGGGTATGATTCCAAGTCGGGTCAAACCAATGACTTTAAAATTGGTATTTACAGCTTCCCTTCTTGACGTTCAACATTAAAGGGGCAGTGTGAAAAACAAGCCGGCAAGTTTACTTGTTGTGCCGTTGGGAAAGGCACTTAGCGGGATTTCCCCATCTTGGTGTGGTAGACAAATGGCCGGCAACGCCTAAACGAGCTCGTATAACGGTTTGATCGCTTTCTCGTGATAGGAGGATAAATATGCAACTAACTAAATCTGGCTACAAAACTATATACCTCACACATCTGCGTGGAAGAATAAAAAAAATCAATTATTTTTGTCGAAATTTTTTTTAGGTGCTATTAAACATGATGTTTTTACATCTCTGAGAAAGTTTTTGGACATAAACTAACCTAACCAACGACATTATCATACATTAATTATTCGTTTTGTATTTTTGTAGAAAAACTCGCTGGCCAAAGTGAAAACAGCTAACTGCACACAATCCCGCTCGGCGCAAAAAGCGCTAAAAAATTAAGAACTGTGCTAGCGGTATGACCTGATCGACCAGGAAGGCTGATCAACACGCACCGAGCTTTGCGGTAAAAGCAGTGCCAAAACTAGCGCCCCCCGAACCTCCCAACTGGGGGGAGGCCTCGCACAAAAAGGGGGCCCCGTAAAATGTCGGTACGTAGTACTATTTACTCAACGTATGATAAAGGTGCCTTAAATAGGCCTATTCTAAGATTCAATATATTTTTTGTCTTAACTCACGCGATGTGGGGCCCCCATACCATATTTATACTTTTGACCATAGGGGGCCCCTGCGAATTTTTCAAAAAATAGCAATCGCAAAACTAGCAGACAAACGTATAGTAGCATACCAAGGGCCCCTCATACTCAAGTGAAAGGCGCAAAAATAAGCCTTAAAAACGTTTGTTCTTGGCATAGGTAGCGAAATGTTAGAGTAGGGTTTGCTTGCAGCATTATTTTAGTGGGTTAGGAAGGGACCTAGTAAAACAGACTACTAAACCTTGTTAAAACTGAGGAATTTTGAAGGCTCAAAACGCACAAAAAGTCTTCAAAATAAGGTCAAATTCCGCAAAATTTTTTGGGGGAGCATGCCCCCAGACCCCCCAAGCTTGGCATCGCCCCTTCGGGGCTCGCTCTTTTGCATCATCATCCAAGAAAAAATATTTTAGGGGGCCCTGAAAGATGATTTCGGGGGGGGCTGCATTGCCTAGTTTCGGCTCTGTGTAAAAGTGTGAAAAATCGATGGGTTGAATTGCCTCAGACGCAGTAGCTGCTGCTTTACTAGAGTCTGACCCATCAGGATAACAGAGAAAACTACATGGAATATATAACAACATGGTATACACATTCCAACATGGTAGATGTTTGGTCGACAACGTCGGATAGATTGGTTGGCTGCGATCATCATAGTATTGCAGACAGTAGCGTAGCCAGGATTTTACAATGGAAGGGGTTGAGAATGACGTCACATTTGACCATATGTTGTTTTGTACAATAACAAAAAATGGCCTTAAATTTAAGAGAGATGTTTTAAACTAAAAATACCGAAGGCAGTAACGAAGTCAAAGGAAAGTCACCTTCGTTTACGTAGATTCGTTTCTTCCCAAAAAAATCGGATAAGCTCAACTGCCGCTTCTGTGTCATTGACTGTTCAGCTGTAAAATAGCTATATGAATAATGCTACGAGATAGACCTTCCTATTATTTGTTGCGTAATATCTAGTTTTATTGATCACATAAAAGATTTAGGCAGGAAATTGAAAATGTCGAAATTATCAAAGGAAAGCGAAAAAGGCGGTTGTTCTGTTTTGTCGTTATTTGGGATTTGTCGTTACCGATAAAACTATTTGTGGTAAATTTCGTTTTTAGCTGCCCTCTGCTGATAAAACAGTCATTGCATCGTGAAGCGCCATTAATGTATTACATCACTCAGAAAACAGCGCTACACTGGCACTGCTGCGTGCAGTGGAGAATCCAGGGTTGGGAGGTGAGGGCGATCACCCTCTCCCCATTAAACGTCAGTACTTCTCTAACTTTCCTGAAAAATTTGGTTAATTTTGAGCTATATGGATATGCCGCTTTTTTGCTCATTATTTTGGTAAATTTGGTACCTGTTTTCGTGCGCCGTTTGTCAATCCCTAAATCGAGTTCTTGGGATCCGCCTCTGGCTATGCGTCCAATTAACATAAAATAACCGACTTTGGCTTACAGTTACGGGTACTTGCTTAAGAAAGAGTTGTAAAAGTATCTAACGCTTCAAAAAGAAAGTCAGAAAGAGACGTAAGTATGATGTCACTTGAAGCTCAATGGGAAGATTGTAACTCCCCCACCCCCCGTGGCTACACCACTGATTGCAGAAGTCTTGGTATGCTCAGAGCACTTCGCGTGTATCGGCGACCAGCGAACCTTAAGCTAGTTTGTATGGTCAAGACAATGTGGCGATTCTAGTTGGCCTTGCAGAATTTTCTTCGCTAATAGACTACTCGGCTGAGTAAGATACAACAAACCGTGGTTGTGTATGTGTAATAGGCGAGGGTCGATGTTGTGATCAGGAAAACTTCTCAGTATACGTATTTCTGGTCATTCCGGGGTGCAGTTGTCAGAGCCTTCACTGGCACATGCCAGAACTCCGTTTGCACCAGTGTTCAGCGACTAGAGTGAAAGGTGGCTGCATTCTTTGAGGAGTGTAGAGGAGAACAAGGGTGTGCATATTGCCCATGCGGACAAACTATACTGCTTTTCGAGCTGCTGTTGCATGTTGTGTTGGTACTGTATATATCCTCCCAAGATGCGAACAGTCAAAAGTGATCCACCTAGAGACAGGAATGTAGAAACACTGGAATGTCACACGTTTTCAGTTGTGTGATGGAGGTTTTAAACTTTGGTAATTTTATATCCATCAAGGTCTACGCAAAGCCACTCTGTCGCAGATGTAGATTGAGACTTTGCGACAAGATTCCAAACAGTTCAGTCGCTCATGAACAAACAAGCAGGGCCATGCTTACTGCTCAAACTAGACTCAGTTAATACGGAGCTTGGAATTATTACCATGTTTGCTCTCATGCTTTGGGTCACTTGTAAAAGAATGACGAAGGCACAATACCGTATAGGTACAAGATGTTAATCATGCTCGCAGTGAGGTTTTTGATGTTCAATTGTATAATAATCGATCCTCAGAACTTTTTGACGATGCCAGAAACATCCCAGACCTGAAAAGGACGTTTGTTCAGCCCCACGAGCATCGCTATTTGAGATTGGTGATACTTTTCCAAGCTTTATAGATCATGGATTGTTAACGATGATTTAGAAATCAGAAATCATCCAACGGCCATAGCGATTACGAACGCTCGCTAAAATTCGAATTGATGCAAATTTGGGGTATTTCGGGTCAGATCTACTTGGCCATGTACGAATTAGGAAGATTATGATTGCTCGTGGATGATTGAGTTGGCTTCGGCTGGTGGTTTCAATTTTTCATTAGCAGCCGATAAAACTGTGTTCGGTTCGGTTCTTGGTCGTCTCATGGGTAAACATAGTTAAAAATATGGTAATAATATAGATACTGCAGCTGTTTAACGTTCAGCATCAAAGATTGGCGGAGAATCTATTGCCTAGTAATACTTAAATCAATCTAAATATGATTGCTTAATTTTGGTGCTTTACAATGACGTTTTATGATAAAAATTGCCGAAAATAATTTACAAAAAACAAAAAGATTGAATCCAATCTTCATTATACTCGCGATATTACGCGGAAGCGTGATAGAAGAGGCGGGGCCCTTTTCCGCGGTGTAGTGCGTGATGAGCAACACAGCTCCGGAGAAACATCGCAGCGGTTGGGAGCCGTTGGCGACAACCATTTACCATTTTATTTAAATAAACAAATTTCTGATGCAAAATTACTAGCAACACCTGCCATCATCATCGGTTATTATTTGAAGGGTTGACATAATACTGTAAGCATGCCAAGGAATTATAGCGTTAATATATTGCACACCGTAAACATCTTAGCTCGTTACAGCAAATAGTGATGGAGATTTAAATAAATTGATTAACAATTAAATGAACTTTTGCTGTTACTCCGAACTTCGCAGATTATTTCGAAATTTCACCTAGCTTCATGCTGAGTCAACTGACATAGATTGAAAGTGAGAATTAACAACAACCTTATTTCGGTAAAATTGCAACCATATTTGTTATTTGTTGTTGAAACTCTAATTTATAAATTAAAATTAGTCACTTGAACAGTTAGTAGAAAATGCTGGCACCTTTTTTCAGCCGCAATCGTAGTAAAGCGTGAACACGTCGGCTTTATAAACCTCGATCGAGCTCAGACATTTTAGCAATTCACTGAAACAAGAAAGACGAAACAAGAGAAATTGAAAAGGCAAAATTATGAAAATATTGACTGTAACCAACCTCGCAGTGGCACTGCTTTTTTGCGAAGTTTTAATCGAAAACCATCTGATTGTATTTGGACGTAAGAATGGAAACAAACAAATTTCCTCCTCTTTTTCCCATTTTCGTGGATGCGGAAGCAGGATGACCGATGCTTTGAGGTTCATGTGCCAATCGAACATGTGGAAGCCCAGCACTTGCTCGCAAGCAAAGACAATATTCTGTCGAAGTCATACTCACTCCACTCACCCCATCTGCCATTTCAACTGCATGTCCGCAAAGTCAAGCCAAAGTAAGTCATTCTCTCTTGGTTGTTGCGTGAGTTTCTTCCTAGAAACTTTCGCAGATTGCGCTTAAGTTACACATCTTACATGACAAGTTTGATTTACGGTTAGATCCGATTGTTTTTGACATTAAATACCGGGGTAGCTACTGACTAGAAAAACTCACTTCGCAGGTTCCTTCAATTTGATGAATTTTCGGTTTGATATGACTGTAAAATTACCTCAGTTATTTATTTATTTATTTGCGATATTCATTTCAACAAGGTAAAAAAAAACTTGTCTCGTGTAATCCATTTACTTACCAATAGCATAATTATCGATTTGGCTATGCTATTGGTAAGTAAATGGGTTACACGAGGCTTAAGCTTAGCCTTAGGCTTAGCCTACTTCTGGCACAGGCATATCAGCCAGAGTAATCAAATCGACCAATTTTATGACGTTATGTTCACCTATTTTTCACTCATCCATTACAATGCTCAAACGTCTCAAAATATAGGATAGGCGATTTTGGAAACATTAACCTAGTTATAACATCATAATGATTTGTGAATCAAAAATTAGCGCTTAGCACATTCTTCTGTGCTGGAGCAAAGATTACGCAGATAGTCTCTTCTTCTTAATGCTGAAAGTTACGTGGCAATATTTAGCTAAGCGAGCAGCTGCTTGTTTAGAACTTTTTTAATCATCATGCTATTTTATTAATCTTTGCGATTAATCTAAAGTCACACTTTTGCCGGCACTACAACTAGGCTAGTTAATTATTCGTAATGCCACCAATCGCCACTCATTATAATGTACAGTAACAAAACTATTAATGAAGACTGTGATACAGCAAATGCTGTGTCAACAAATGTAGCTATGCCTGACGAAAGTTCAGAGCAATACACGAAGCATTGTTTGGCCAACGTACTTTGTGAAGCATAAGTTTTTTGGTGGTTTGCTTGCTCGCAGCCGCCGACTACTGAAATTAATATTGAAGGATTAGCCAAGGAATGGTGATGAATCAACATAAAAATACTTTACATTGTATGGTTATTGTTTAAACTTCATGTAAAACTCATAATAAACTTTCTACAATAAATAAAAAGTAATGTTAAGTGCGCAGTCAGCAGACAGTCAGGGAGGAAGGCAAACTACTAGTCTATTGGTGAAATATAAAAAAAAATAGATTTTAAAAAGAATGTTTTAAACAAACTTCAGGTTTCATGGAAAGGGGAGGGTAGGTAGGTAGGTAGGTAGGTAATTTATTTAGGTAACAGATGCAAAAAAATTTTTTTTAGATCAATAACACAAATCAAAGCACAAAATAAAAGTTGAAATCAATATCACATGCAACTGAAACCTCGAGAGAGACTGGCACTGCGAAGTGACCGTTTAATGTCTTCGAGTTAAGCAGCCACCCATAGATTTTAGCAGCCGCTCAAGCGGCAGTTACCATGAGGTTCTACAAAAAATATGACGTTAAATACGTAAAAAGGGAGATAACGTTTCAGAATTACTGGTCGTTGTCAAGAAGATCATTTTTCATGTTAATTTTAAAGCTTTTGAAGGACTGATTTCTTAATTCGGGAGATAGTGAATTCCATATTTTAACTCCATGATACTTTAATGACCTTTGACATCGGCGTGTAGAGAATTTGGGAAGGTAGAAGTTGCTTTTTGTTTTTGACGTGGTTTGTTTAAGGTTTGTTAAAAGGGGAGTACCCCAGTGCTCCCTCCCCTGGCTACGTCACCGATAATGCTGGTGTGTGCGCGGCACGCAAAACATGCGCAGAAAATATTATGCTGGCCCACGATACCGCCAGCCTTGAACCACCCTGGCTTCGAGAACGAAGTTTTTTCACTCTATAAATGTGGAAGAACACCGTGATGTAAACCATTTACAAGTGCTTTTCAAACCAGTTTGTCGGCCTATATTCTATAAGCTTAATTTGCTTCGTGCTTTAAAACACATTGCAATGAGTTAAAAATGATAATTAAGTTTTCCTGAGGTTTGGTGGGGAATTAAAAAATCTTTGAAAGATTTTACTCTAGAAGTGAAACAACGTCAGTGCTTCAGACTTGTTTATCATCAAAATTTGTACACATACATAATTGCACGCGAAAATGACGTTGAAATTAAATGATAAATATTTATGGCGATAAGAATTTGTTTAGTGTTTATGACAACAAAATGAAGTCCGGATATTTCTGAAAATTTGTTTAATAAATGAATTAAGAGTCATTCTTGAACGAAATGCGTGCACTGTGCAAAATTGCATGTCCACCATTACCTTATTAGCTGTTCACCTGTTGTTGAGCTGCCACAATTGCAGCTACATTCGTGACAATTTGTACAATAACACTCTTTGGTCGCAAATCCACCGTGGCGACATATAGTATCCAATTTCATGGTTTGCCTTTTGTCATTGTTAAAAAGAAATATTACACAAAATCGGTTTTACGCTGTTTACTGCATCTTCGAAAGATTATGTTTAAGAAAATCCAATGTCTCTGCGTCACTAAAATGTGTAAACACATTGCTTTCTGAAACAAACACATAAAAAATGCACCATGTCATCGTTCTCTATCAATAGGCCTACTTTATTGACCGGTAACTATAGTTCAAAAACATTTTGAATTTTTCGAAAGACCGACCAGTTGATGGAGTGGTTAAAGCATCGGTGCGGGAGGTCAAGGATTCTATTCGCGGCCGCGTCAAATTGTATCCAGTGTCGCCAACGGCTCGCCACCGCTGAGACATTTCTGTTCAGGTGTTGCCCAGGGCTAAGTTGGAGCGATGGGCCCTGTCACTCGTTACACGCTTCGGCGTACCGTATTACCGTGTGTGGCCTTTAGTAATAAGTAGGGCGATTTTTTATTGACCTAAAAATCTCAAAAAATTGACCTTATTTTATCAAAAAGTTGACTTTATTGACCTAACGAAACAATGAAATGAAAGAACCAGCCCATAAGAAAAAAAAAACAACACCAAAGTCACTTCAGTTAGTGCTTAGATTATAATGTACGCACATATAGTTCAAGTGTTTTGCTATTCGTTGCATTGCAATCTTTGTAACATCAAAGTATGTTCGAATCACTGCATTGTCTTTTCAAGTCTATTGGTTTTGACTACCGGCACGTAGCGCCAAAATATGTGACCAATGAAAACACGACGAAAAGCTTATTTCATCATAAACCAGTTTTGCTGAAATTGCAATCTTGCAAAGCTGTCTGAACGGACCTTTACCATCGAAATCAATCAAATCACATCAAACATTACATTAATGAATTAAGCATGTGTAAACTGTAATACCGGTAACAATCTGGCGACAGCAAACACCTCCCTGGTACCATCAACAGTTACGAACCTCCATCTCTAAATTATCTGAGTCATCTCTTTTTGAGTATAAAGTAAAATCGCGCAAAAAAAGCAAGAAAGCAAAAATTGACCTAATAAAAAAAATTGATCTAAAAAACAAAAAATTGACATTTATTAACTTTATAACTTCATCAATACTGATCCTACGACCGTGAAATTTTGTTTCCACATTGTTAGAGATATTTTCTCCATCCAAAAAAAAAATTGACTTTATTGACCATGAATCGCCCTAGTAATAAAGATTTGATTTAAGTTATAGTTAATGAAACATTTAAAAAAGTGTGTAACAGCATTTTTTAATGAAATATTTTTTCCAGACTTAGTTGCTGATTTTACCAACGGCAATATTCGTGTCACTAAGACAGCAGCAGGAGATGGATTAGCCACTAAGGATGTGCAAAGCATGATGCAGTACTTCTATGACAGGTAAAAACTTTTAATTTAGTATTAACTGCTTTTAAATGTTTACTGGTATAATATGGTGCGGTCAATTGGCCTGGGACAACTGACATCACAAAAGTTTCTATGCATTAGCTTGCAAAGTTGCTTACGCTTAAAATATTAAAACGCAGAATCAATTTGGGAAATGGATTGAAGGTTTACCTAACTATCATGTTAACTCCAAAACTTCATAAACCGCAAATATCGAACTAAACTAAGATTTAAAAAGTATGGTGGATATGATGCAGTATAAAAATAAAAAAAAAATCTTCATTATATTCGAGGTATTACGCCGAAGTGTGTAACGAGTGGCGGAACCTATCTCCGCGGTTGAGCATCTGCTGGGCTACATAGCTCCGAAAAAACGATGCATCGGAGGCAAGCCCTTGACAACACTGTGCCGATTTGACCTAGCCAGGGTTCGAACCCCAGACCTCGCGCACCGATAGCAACGTCTAAACAACTGAGTTTAACACCTGGTGGATAAAAATAGAGAATTTTAAAATTTGTTACCATTCCCCATTACAAAGTTCAATCTTTTTTAGATTGAACTTAATAGGCTGAACAATGCGTTGTATTACCACAAACATTCATACAGTTATGCAAATTTATCTTCTTTTTGCAGGAGTAGAAAAAATGCAAAAGCATCCCAAAGTCGCAGGAGATCTCACAACATGGTGTGTTGCAGGACAAGATGTTCCATTGAAGTACTTTCTGATCTCTGCAGAACATTGAGATGAAAAATATTGTAACGAACATCACAAAATATAACCAATGCACATTACAAAAAAATGTTGTTCAATCTTATTAAATGTTGCACCATACTATAACCAAAAAGACGTATTTCTCTAACACAATTGTTATATCAAAATACAATAAACAGTTCAAGTTTATCCGTTTTCTCAAATTACTGCATTAGTCTACAGCAGGGTTTTCAACAGGGATTCCGCTCAACCTCAGAGTTCCGTTACTACAGTCCAGGGATGTCGCAAGTTTACAATTAGAGCTGGGTTCAAGTAATTTAGTGAGTTAAATTAATGCACAGGGGTCCTCGAATATCTGCAATCTTTCATTTGGGCTCCGTGCCATCAGAAAAGTTGAAAACCACCGGACTACAGTCCTTACGTGTTTGAAAAGCTTTCAAAATTTTACTAACCAATATATTAGTGGGCTAATGATTAGATTCGATTCATATCTTCCAAACAAACATATAATTATTTGTTTTTAATTCATTTCTGTTCTAACTTTACTTTGTTTGTATGTTTCATTACTAGTCATTAGTTTTTGTTTTTTGTTGATCGTTTTTATTGTTCAATACCACATTAAAAGTAAACACACAGCATAGAAAAACTTTGGTCACTCTACACTTCGAAAATACTGTAGAATAGAACGAGTCAACTCTGATCGAGCGAATTCTAGAAGAAAAAAGTCTGACACCCGATTTGCCGAAGCAAAGAAAATTTTGTCTCCCAGCTAAGATGTGTTATTAGCGTGCTGTTGGTATGTGCCTTTGCAGATTTATTTTATTTAGCAGCAAGAATTCTTAAGCACTGATGGTATTAAAAAACGTATAGTCCAACTCACAAACACAAAATTTTGACGTGCAAACCCCAAGGTCTATTGCATGATTAGTCTCAAATATTGCCACTGCGAAAGTCGACAAACTGCGTTGGGATATTTCATTTTCATTTCGCATGTATAGTTCAGCTTGGTATCAGCCTATTCGGTACTGCTTCAGTCTTTATGCTCGGCTCAACACCGCTGCGACGTTTTTTCGGAGCTTTGTTGCCCAGGTGCTAAGCCTCGGAGATGGACCCCGCCACTCGTTACACGCTTCAGCGTGATACCGCGAGAATAATGAAGATTTGATTTGGATATTCAAAGATAGCGTTAATTTCTTGCTACCCAGCATGCACTACCATGTCGTTGATTTTTGAGTAACCTAGCATGTTTTAATTGATAGCCAAAGATTTCATTCGGGAAATTAATGCTACAATTGACAAGCTGGTCGAGTTGACTAAGCGATTATTTCTGGAGCAATACAATAGCGGTTCGATTTTAAGTCCGATCAAAAGCTTTACCCTAGAGCAGGTTATACGACGCTTAAAAGTGGATTCCTCAAATAGTGATTTAAATCTCTATCATTGTAAACATTTACATATTATAGGATCTGCCTCTCACAGTATGCAAAAATTATGCATTTGCCGATGACTTGGGATTTATGCGTTGAGCCGGGGACCAAACGGTGTTAGAGAGTTAGAGAGAGATATAAGCTCAGATGTGGCTACCTTGCTGGCATATCTTCAGACTTGGAGGCTGAAACTCACCGAGAGTAAAACAGTGGCGGCAACCTTTCACTGAAACAATTGATAGGCTGAACTTAAGCTCAAGGTGAATATCAGCGCCAAGCTTTGGCCGTTTTGCTATGATCCGACCTGCTTAGGTCATTAGGTGTAAATCTGAACGAGAAGCTCAGGTACAACCATCATTTAGAGAAACTGCGTAAGAAGCTTTCTGCACGGGGGACACTAATGAAACGACTTGCGAATTCTGATTGGGTCTTGATGGACTGCTGGTGCTGAAGCCTTGCGTTTATCTGCGTTTTTTTCTTTGGTTTACTCAATAGCTTGTAGCAACGCCGCTAGGCTACGCTAGCAAGCTAGCCGCCAAAGTGACGCTTACACCAGTCCAGTGTTCCCTCTAAAGTGAGAAATTTGAGAAAAATGCGAAACTTTTGGGCAAGTTTTATTGATTTTAAACCAGAAATTATTATTATAAAATGCAAAACTGAAAAACTTAAACAAAAAACTTAAATATTTTGATGCAAAACTGTAGCTTGTATCTTGGAAAAGCAAATTTAATGCAAAAAATTTGTAAAAGGGGTCCTCAAAGTAGTGAAATCCTTGGGCAAAAATTTTAATAAATTTATCATTTGGGCAAATTCGCTCTAATCAAAATTCTAGAGGGAACACAAATACAAAGATATTCCAACATCCTACGGTCATAACGAAATTCAAACCTACTGTAGTAAAGGCTGCGGGACGCTAAAGTTCATCAAAAGCAAAAGTCAAATCTCCAGTATACTCGCGGCATTACACGGTAGCGTGTAACGCATGGCGGGGACCATTTTCGCGGCTTAGCGCCTGACCTTCACAGCTCCAAACAAACGTTGCTGCGACGGCAAGCCGCGGGTGACACTGTGTCAAATTTGACCGGCCCGGTAATCGAACCCCTAGTTTCCCGCACCAAGATCGTGTGCGCTTAACAACTGAACTAACCCTACTGTATTTCATCAAGCCATTATGCTCAAACCGATGTTATGTTGCATTGGCTCGACTTTTATAGTTATACAGGGTGTTCCAGAATATATGACCCGATTTTAAAATTTCATAAACTACAAACCAGAAAAGATTCAACGAAAACTCATATATTTTCTGAAAGTTTATGAAATGCCATTTCAGTTTAGTTCGTTACTTCACGTGGTTTTAAAAATTATGTCGCGCAAGTGGCGACCGCCAATGTCGATGCAGTTTTGAAGTCTTTCTCGAAAATTAATCATCACTCTTTCAAGCATGTTCTGCGGAATCGCATCAATTTCTTCAGTTATTGCTGCTTTTAGGTGTTCTAGAGTTGATGGACGGCGTTCGTAAACCTTAGATTTGACGTAGCCCCATAGAAAAAAGTCACATGGATTTAGATCCGGGGAACGTGGAGGCCACCCAATGTCACCCCGTCGAGAAATGACATGACTTGGAAACATGTCCTGCAGGATTCCGAGTGAACGTCGAGAGGTATGCGACGTGGCACCATCTAGTTGGAACCATACACCATCGGGTTCATGATCAGCTAGTATCTGAGCAACTTTTGGACGAAGAAGCCACAGCTGTGACATTTTCTTCTGCTGTTCTTGTTCTTGGACGGCCAGATCTTCTCCTGTTTAATGCCGATGATGTTTGTCGAAAGTTGGAAACCCAACGGCGTATTAAATAAAGTCTCTTCAGTGGTGCTTAAAACTTCAAATCCATGAAGTAAATCCATCAACATACAATGCATTCTACCTAGCACCTTTAAAGGTTGCTTCTTTATCAAACTCAAGTTTTTGGCCCCAAACAACGATACCCAATGAAAGAAATTATAACCACTAATCCACAACTAAGTTCCCGGTAGCCTAACTAGCCCACATCACTATAAGCCCCTATGGCAACCCACTAATTTGCAGCTGCAGACGCGTTTCGACCTTATTATGGTCTCATCAGTGCCTTATTATGGTCGACCTTATTATGGTCTCATCAGTGCCTGTCACGGTCCACAAGGATCTGAGGAATTTTAGAGAAAGCATAGTGTAAGCGCCCTCTGACGTTGGCTGGCTTTGTAAGTGCTTGTCATGGTCCACATGCCTATCTGAATTCAGCAATTCGTTTAATGAAGATTGACTGTACTGCAACATCAGCAATTGTTGGACCTATTCTTACCCTGACACATTGGGCTTTGTTGTTGCCTGACTTTGGGGGTGCCTATCGGAGAAGTGTAGGAAATATGAATTCTATTTGACTTACATATCCTTCTTTGTATCATCTTGCTGGATCCTGTAACTGTACATGCAGTTCGACAAACGTACCGGGATATTGATGTTTAAACCACCGATAAGCGCTGACGTTCACTGTGTTTTCTGGGCTGCATGCGCAGACACAGTGCCTGCCTTGTCCCCCGCTTTTTCACGGGCGAACGGGTTGGGCAGAGAGGTTTTTTGTAGGTTTTGGTAACTGGTATAGTTACAAACCTTAAACAAAATATTCCTTCTCAGATTACCGGGAAAATAATGTTTAAACCAACCGGACTTTTCTATTCTTATCGATTGTTTACAGTGAATCTGTGACATCATAATCCAGCCTGTATTATTTTCTTGAAGGTTTTATTTCAAATGTTCTACCTTGAGCAAAACGAGGAGAGGCTTAGATTAGGTAGGAGTGTGTAGTTCTTTTGAAGGTTAGAATTTTTTTTTTTTTTTTTTTTTTTAGGAAGGTGGGAGGTTGCTATGCTGCACTGATGAGACCATAATAAGGTCGAAACGCGTCTGCAGCTGCAAATTAGTGGGTTGCCATAGGGGCTTATAGTGATGTGGGCTAGTTAGGCTACCGGGAACTTAGTTGTGGATTAGTGGTTATAATTTCTTTCATTGGGTATCGTTGTTTGGGGCCAAAAACTTGAGTTTGATAAAGAAGCAACCTTTAAAGGTGCTAGGTAGAATGCATTGTATGTTGATGGATTTACTTCATGGATTTGAAGTTTTAAGCACCACTGAAGAGACTTTATTTAATAGTCGAAACGTATCCCGTCTGGTGCAAAACAACGGCGTATTGTTTTACCTGTTGGTACGGGATCATGACGATTTAGTGAAAAGTGTCTTCGGAAGAAACGTTGCGTCGCTACGACTGATTGGCCTTTCTTCACAAACTGTTCAACTACAAAAGGGCGATGCTCACCACTCCACGCCATTGATGCAGCATTTAACTAAACTCAACAAAAGGGTATTTCTTTGTAGCACTTATTATCAACACACTAGCAATCTGAAAGTGAAAACATGGCATGAAACTAAAATGGCATTTCAAGAGCTTTCAGGAAATATAATGGTTTTCGTTGAATCTTTTCTGGTTTGTTGTTTATGAAATTTTATAATCGGGTCATATATTCTGGAACACCCTGTATATCAAATCGCTGCAGCAATTAGATAAAAAGCTTTGTTGACACTGACGCTTAACTGTGAATAATATCAGCGAAAGAGCTTTACCGCATCGTAAATGAATTGAGCAGATCCTTGCGCGCTAGAAACATATCAGTGAAGTTGGTCTGCATGCAGGGCTTGCAGGCTTGTTCTCCGTATTGTTCCAATTCCGATAATGCTGAACGTCAAACAGGAAAGCTGTAAATACCAAGTTTTGAGCAATAGGTTAAGCGCGACCCGAAATTAAACCAAACAACAACTTCAGTGGCAATCTGTAACCACTCGGCCATATAGTTTGATCTGGTACTTTTTAAGCGAACACGTTCAGTTATGAGCTAAAAAATGGATTTATTTAGGTGATGACCATAACTTAGGAATCAGAAAGTCGCACAAAATTGCAAAAAAAAATTGTTTATCGGAACTGATTCGATTTCTTAGAAAAAAGTGCCGGTAACTTGACTCATATCGCATATGAATTTTTCTTGATGAATCCCACCAAGTTTTTCATAAATCAACTCGCTTGCTGATTAACGTCTTTGTTTTATCGCGATATTGCACACAAGCGCAGTGACAAGAAAGAAAAATGATGATTTGCTAGTTGCGTAATAATATAATAAACAATATTATTGTAATTCCTTAAGCATTGAACTTAAAAAGTTTTTTTTATAAATGCCTTTTTTGTTGTTGATTGCTACTTTATTAAAAAACAGCAACACAAAAGAAAACTACATTTCACATTTTGGTAAATTAACACATTTTTTTTCCACAGCTCGATTCATTAACATCACGACCTTGAAATTAGCCGCACATGGCGCAATAAATTCACGTGAAACTGCTGCCATGCTGCCACTTTCTACTAGACAAAGGTTACCACAAGAGGGAAGTAGTGAATCAGAACACAATGCAACATAACATTATCGATGTAAATATTCTAAAACCAAGCCCAATATGTTACAATCTTTCAATATGCTTAATTGTGTGGGAGCATCCAAACATTCTATGGCGAAAAGGAATAACAATTGACGTCGCGTATTAGAAAATGGTCACTTCTACAAATTTTTGAAGAAAGTATAAATTTTTTCGATTGCTTGTTTATTTTGTTTATGTATGTCTTGTTTTGTCGCGTTAATAAACTTTAAAAAAAGAAGCAAGAATGAACTTGGCGGATTGGTTGGTACCGGAGCTGGGTTTGTGGGTCCAACACTGAACTACAGATCATGTTAAACAGCCTTTGATAATACTTCGTCAATGTAAAAACTAAGCTGCGGTTATGAAGCTTAAACAAAAGAAATCAGCTAAAAATGCTCGGGAAACACTTCGCTTCACTGCTGGTACCATTGTCCAGTCAAGGCTATAGGCCTACGCTGAGCTAAAAGGCAAGACTAGAGAGGAAACAACTGACAACCAGCAGTAAAAACCACTAGAACTTTTGCCTCAGTTGCGTTATTTCGGCGTCATGGCTTAAGAATCGAGCTGAGCGCACGACGCGCAAACGGACAAAACCTCTTCAAAGTTGCACAATTTATACTTGATTTAAAATGATGCTTCTGAACGACGCGACGAGAGGTAATGTAAAACAAAAGCAGTTTTCGCTTAAAAGTCAAATATAATGTAACAAGAAAAGCGTAACTGAGGGTATATTACCATCACATTATTTGCATTTCACGAAAACTGTCGACACTTCAGCCCGTTCGGTGTTTGTACTATAATTCTAAATCTATTTATTTTTATACTGTATACCAGTAGGCTATGCACATGTCACACGCATGAAATAAATGATTCTAACAAAATCACCGGCTAAACACGTAAAACCCACAGTGCAGTATCAGTATGTAATGCATAAAAGATGATTTGAAAAGTTTACTGTTTTAAGCTGTTTCTTATTACTGTTTACAGTTAACAGACAGTCTTTTATGCTGTCTTTGGAATTACTCGATAGAAACATGAACATTTTTAAGCAATGAAAAAACCTCAATTTCATGCAAAATTTAAACGTAGTTGACAAAACTCTGCGCATACACAACACTCAAAGTGATGGCGCAAACATACAATTTGCGCACTGCAGTCTACTGCTCAGAGAAACTTGCACATTGCAGAAACACATTTCGTAGGGTAGCTTCACAAAAGCATGATGAAAATGCAGTTATTGCATAACAGTTTGCAAAGTTCATCTTAACAAGGCCTCACTCCGAGCTCGCGTGCGACAGAAGGGAAACCGCCAAAATTGCGATTTTTCGAAGTAATAATGCAAAACTTGACTTTGCTTTATCATGATCAAATCTATCAGCACTTTCAAACTTTAACAAGACGTACTTACACGAACTCTTTGCAATTTTTTTTTGTTTGATCTTGATCTATTGATGTTGCAATACTTGTGTGCAAGAAGCGAAAAAATAATTGAGTTGTGCACGAAACATGCTTGCTTCAGGTAGTCAAGTGTTTGCATTTTATTGAAAGAATATGACTTTGTCCCTCATTGCATGCATTCACCACATTTGTTGAAGATCATGATTAACCAATTAAATTTCAAAAAATGACTAAAACTTATGAACCGAAGTTACCGGTAATTCAAGGAAAGCAGAATCTGCTCGTTGATCTACATATTGGCTCAACTAGAACTGTGCTCGTTCAATTAATATCATGATGGAAAAAATAATTACCACAGCAAATTAATTGAAAAAAGTTCCTTATAGACCTACTTTTTGCCATAATAAAAAAAAAAACACTGCCGAAACTTTTAGGCTTCCTCTCTCAAAAGATATAAAAAGTACATAATTATTGATGATAAATCACAAAGTAAATTACTATTTAACATTTCAAACTTCGACGCTCATTATGATTATTATTATTGACAAAATGCAACGATTACTGACTAAGGGCAAAAAAGATTTGAATGAAAAATGGGTTAAAAATGAAAAATGGGTTAAAAATTACCTCACGCCACCTTATTGCGCTAACAGCATATCAGCCTAGGGTCAAATGTGGGTGTGAGAAAAGTCGTATTACCGCCTCAACACAACGGCCTTCACCATTCTGCACAATAAAAAAATCAAATCTTCATTATACATGCATTTATTTCAAATACTTGTGCACGTAATTTTTTTTTAATTTTTTGCACAATAATTTTTTAAATTTATGTGATAATTTAAAAATTGCACAATAATTCTAAAAATGTAAATTTAAGTTAAACAGTGCATTAGCACAATAATTTTTTAAAACCGTTTTTTTATTAAGACATAGTGCAGTGTAATTCAGAAAGCTGGTAAACTTCACTTTTTCTTCTTCGCTTTTTTTTCTACATAAGTGGTGAAGTATTTACTGAAGATTAGAAGCGAATCGTCCTTAATTTTTATAGAAAACTTTTGTGATTCTGATATTCCTGCAAAGCAGAAGCAAGACACAATTTTTTTATTAGTTATTTTTTTCAAGAACATTTCTTAGCGGACAATGGTCATTGGCATGTGACAAAGTCCTTTCGGCTTCTTAACATAATTTACACTTCAAGCTAACAATTATCAGCCTGGTACAGGCATTTTAAACTCCCATCTTTTTTGTGGTCTCTATAGCTGCAAGTAAACAGTACACATATACAAAAATGCTTACGATTTCAGCGTTGGGGATACTTGTGAAATTAGTTAAAAGATTATAGGCTATGGTGATTGCTAATCTTCACATTTGAATCAATGAGCTGTTCATGAGTCACATGTTTAAAGGACAAATCGACTCATCTTTCGTCTACTATATCCTACGTGTCCATCAAGAATGTCTAGAGAAAAAGATTCTCGTTTAAGCGTGATACTGTAGCCCATGCAAGTCAATTAATCAAAAAAAAATTCAAGAAATGAAATGTTTACTATACTTGCAGTGTTACGCCGAAGCATGTAACGAGTGGCGGGGTCATCTACGTGGCTCAGCCGCTGAGCAGCACTGTTCCGAAGAAACGTCGCAGTGGTTGCGACCCGTTGGTGACAGTGCGTCCGATTTGACTGGCCCGGGGATCGAACCCCAAACAGTTCTACAGAACCGGTGCGAAGCGACTGATCCTCTTACTGCTAGGAAGTTTGAAGCATACCTCGATATCTTCTAAGTAGGGAGCAATATCCATACCTTAGATTGCACTTTCATCTTCTTAAGGTAATACTAGGAATTGAACGTTTTCATTGTCAAAAGCACAGCAAAACAAAGTAAGACCAACACTGCAGCCTTTATCTTCCAGCGCTGTCACAAACTTTATTCCAAGTGCGACATAATAGTGGTTGCTATAAAGTTGCTTCAGTATTCAGCTTGCAGTCCTACGTACTGCAGATTCTAGTAAAATGGTTTTCATGTTCTGGATTGCCATATCAAGCAACATATCACTTTCAAACAAGATTGGTGAAAACGCATCAGAAAACTATGTCTTGGGAATAATTTGTTTACCCAAATTGAGTTTTTTCATACGGTTTCTTATAAGGACCCCGTTTAAGGCGCAAATGTCCAAATTTGATCTAACTTTGCACTTGCTCGGTCAACTACACTGCTTCTTTTCTGATCTGATGTTGTTGTTGTGTGGTTTTATGGCGCTTTTCAACTACTAAAGTCCTTTAGCGCCTGTGCTAAATTTTGTCAAGAATTCACTGACGTATTTTTATTCTCTGTTCATTTCATCCTCCGCGCTAATACTTAATTGCTGAGCGTTTAGCAAGTGTAACAGCAGATAACAGTTTTAAAGTCTTTGGTTTGACCCGACTGAGAATAGAACCCAGTCCACCAGCTTCCAAGGCGAACGCTCTTAACCACTAGGCCATGGCTGATGTAATCTAATTAGTAGCAAATAGTTCACTCGCATTACATATCACTGAAGGCATCTTCATTGCCTTTTCTTAGTCATTGATTATTTTTTGCTGAATAACCTCCCATGGAATTTCATCTATGTGCTTAGTTCAAATTCAGCGTGCAAGAAATGCAAAAAATCGCAAAAGTTTTGCGCAAAAAAAGATGTGACCTCTGCTAGTTCGAAGCAGGCTGGCAGCATAAACAAACAAATTCAACAGTCTCTAATTAGAATTTCTTTAATACGCAGCCCTTGGCCAAGTCATGGCTTCCGTCTTCTTCATAATCATAATTTTTTATCAATTTCGATGATTGGTTGATTATACAGTGCATTTTAGTCAAACAAGCGCAAAAATAAAATGATAAATTTCCACCGAAATAAATACAGTAAGTTTGCATTTTTAGTGAGAAATTGCCGCCATTTTTATCAATACGGTGTTTTTTCAAGATTTTGATATAAGAAACCATAACATTCCGTGAATTGAAAAAAAATTGTTCGTACTGTTGAATTCTATTTTTACTTCCTTCAAATTTCAACCACAAAATCTTTTCGGCAAAGGATACAACTGAAAGTTAATTAGCGATTGAATTACAAATATCTTTAACGCGTGACTAAACTAGCAGCTCCCCCTGTCCAACCTTATTTTTCTTCTTTTGACCCAGCGTAAGACCCAGCTCAGCGTATAGCTTTATGACGTTGACAATGGGACCAGAAGTGAGCCGAAACGTTCGCACAAATGTTCTTAGCTGTATCCTGTGTTGAACACTCGGTACTTTAAAAGTGCCTTCGGTACCGAAACTTGCATAAAAAAGTACCGTCGGTACCGGTAGCGGTACTTTTAAGAAAAAGATATCGCGGTACTCGGTACGGTGTTCGGTTCGGTACTTTTTTCAGGTGGACCATTGGACCGATTGGACTTGGAGGTGGAATAGCACAATAACGTGTTTACATATCAGTAGCGACAAGGTAGCACCATAATGCTCAGCACCTTTGATCACTCACTACGCATTTGGCAAGAAACACGAACCACACCCACGCAGAGGCTCACCATAGGCTCACACTCGGCACATGACTCACAGAACCATGAGTTCAGCGTATTAGATACGGATTTGAATATTATTGTCTCCATTCCATAAACAATGAAAGTACCGAGCCAAAGTACCGTTTTAAACTAAAAAAAGTACCACGTTACCGGTACTTCGGTACAATTTTTAGAAGTAACGACGGTACCGGTACTGAAAAAGTATCGCGGTACAGTACCGCGGTACAATAGTACCCGGTACTGCCCATCTCTGGCTTTATCTTGGTTGTGATATTTGCACCGGTAATTAAAATGTTTTTTTAACAAATTTGAAGCAACTTTTCAAGTACGGTCAAAATATACGCTGCAACAGGGCAGTTAATAAACCGATGTCTTTCCACTCACCAAAGCTTTTCGCAACCGGCTCCGCGTGCAGTCGAGCGATGGTTATTGTGTTATTACATAATCTCAAGAGAAAAATGTCTTAAAAAATACCCCCAGGAACCCAAATATAGTGTGTGGGCTAGCAGGACTTGGCAATCCTAGTAAGTACTAAACTGCATAGAAATATGGTTCCACAAATATTGAGAAAACAATCTAACAGTGTTTTGACTGCACTGACTATGCACTTCGAACAAATTACCCATTATGCGTTTTGCTTTGTCTCTTTTCCTCTACATTTGTTACTGTATCAAATCAAATCTTCATTATACTCGCGTTAATACGCCGAAGAGTGTAACGAGTGGCAGGGCCCATCTCCGCGGCTTAGCGTTTGGGCTACACAGCTCCGAAGAAACGTCGTAACGGTGACGAGCCGTTGGCGACACTGTGCCGATTTGACCGGCCCGGGAATCGAACCCTAAACCTCCCGCACCGATTGCCTGTGCGCTTAGCAACTGAGCTAATGGCCGGTGTTTTGCTTACTGTATTGATTTATTTATTTTTTTCATCATCGTATGTTGCATGGCGCATTTCATATCATTATTTGATTTGAAGCCCTTACATACTCTAAAGTTCTCAACCTTGGCCCACTGCACCAAAAGCGATCCAACTGGAATTTTTAGAGGTCTAGAGCGAGTTCCGTTTAATTGCGTAGTAAAATACATATGAAGAATTTATTTAAGCAAATCAAAGTCAGCCAATGTGTTTTTGGAAAGCCAAATTTGTTTTACAAGAAGACAAATTGGTAATGTTCCAGAGGATTTATTTGAATTGGTTTCTTCAGGGATGGCTGACGGTTTGACAACAAAAATTCAAAAATTCCAGGTGCGTCAGTTTGTGGGCCTAAAGTTGGTTGTTATTGTTCGTATTTCGTCTCTACACAATAATTTATTACTAATTTCAATTTATTGACAGTTGGCAACACTAAATACTCTAGCAATCGGTCAGCGATTTATATGATTCTTCCGTATTAATTATCCTAAGGAAACAATACTATTGGAATCCAAAGAGTGCCATACCAAGCCTTGTTAGTTATAGCGCCGCGCGATAGACTCTGGTAAGCGCTTTGTGGGCAGCCAGGTGGCCCACTCATGTGTTTAATCGTTGTGGGTGTTGTTGTTACCAGAGCGTAAATCCCTCTTGAAAACTGTGTTTGTGGCATACTATACGCTCAAAACAATTCCAACTTTCACCGATGACTCTATTCCAGGTTTTGACTCTATCTTCAGAGATCGCTGCCGGTTAAATTAACTTGCTTCAACGAGGTGCTAAATTCAGTTGTTTCAGCGATGAGTATTCCTCGTTTTCAGTTCACTCAACAAACATTTGCTTATAAAAGCATTAAAATAAACAAACGCAAACTGCGAAAGTTAATCGTTACCATAACTGCGGGAGATCAATTCTTTTTATTTCCTGGCGCAAATTTTGTCTATTTGGTCATTGTACAAAATTTTTTTTTGGGAGAGTGGGGTTGTTCCTTCACCGATTTTGAAGTAAAGTGTTGCACGAATGTCAAGTGTAATGACTTTCCAGGTGCTAAATTGACTCTGATGATTGTATGCAGTGAATTTAAATAAAATGTCAGATGCTTCTGCTGCCAAGCTTGCGAAACTGAATCACAAGAATTATTATTATTGATACAAAATACGCTTTGGAGTACACTGATCTAACTGTAAAAAGCTATTTTTGCTAAAGGCTTTCATAAGATATCAGCTGTATCAGCATACCAAAGTAGTCCTTTGGGTATTTTTTTGTTAAAAGTGGTCCATGGGCCAAAAAAGGTTTGAGAACCACTGCTCTACCCCGCATCATATCCTACAGTACCTACACTATGTTTTCGGTGCTTCACATGTTAGGAAGCATTTAACTTGAAAACTTAACGGTTGTTCTGCTTCTTAACCTTCGCATAAACTTTTGCACTTATTTATTCTACGTCGTGCTGTTCTTTTTGTTGAGCATAAACAAATAATAACTGTTAAATACTAACTATGGGTATTAGAGGCGGGGACCCTTATCAATACCTTCAATCAGATGAGACTTTGATATTCACAGTTTTTCTGCTTGACACTCAACATTAGGAATCGGTGTCGAGAATAAACGGGTTAGTTTACCTGTTGCACGGCTCCAAATGTGGTTAACGTGTTTCTCCCATCTATGAGTTGACAGGTGGTCAATCCAAGCAAGCTTGTTCTCATGTCGTAAGCTTAAGCTGTTGCATTCGGGAGCAGCAGACTTAGATGACCAATTGGTCTTTCGCTGCTTTCCTCCTGCGCTATTTTGGGTCATGATTAATCAAAGTTGAGTTGAGTTATAGCACCTCAATCGCTTTCTCCAAATGGACTATAGAAATGCACATAAAAAAATTGCATACTAAAGTTTCGTCACACGCATTAATGGACGAAGTGAGTGAAGGAATCTTTTTTTTGTCCTGTATTAAATTGTCTGATAAGCTTTGTCCGATAGTGTCAAAACCTGGTGCATTTTACATCTTCCTAATTACTTGTATTTTTCTCAAAATACTTTGATAAGGTGAAAACACCTTCTAAAATATATATATATGCTCTTTGGTACCACTGTACAACGGTAAAAACAAAACAAACTGATTGTTTTTCTACTCGTATGTTAAAAGCTATCAGGATTTTCTTCGTTTCCTTTCATGGTTGTTTTTAAAAAAGCTAAGAAATGCACAAAGAACAAAGATCGTAAAACACAATTAATCCTCTCAAATGGGCGCTTTTTCAATTTACTACGATTACGTTTGAACATAATGTTCTTACTATTCAGCAGCTTAGAACAATAACAAAGGATATGACTTTATCCTCATCTGGTGTTTTCTAAAATTTCTTGTAATAAGTAATAAGCAGGCAGTTTACTTTCTAACCAGCTTTAAAAACTTGCAAAACTAAATACGGGTAAATTGATCAATTTGCGTCTCCCGCATTAACGTAGCTATGAAGCCGAAGTTTTAGTAAATCAACTAGATTCTGATCCTGATCTTCATTTTAATTTCGACTGCGGATAGATCAGACTTTCGTCTTGCTTCCAGAATATTCTTCAATTTTTTTGAACCAGATTTTCACATGTAATTTAATAGATCCATCTTGCTGCGAAAAGGCTGATAAAAGATAAAACGACAATAGCGAAGGATTCATATCTTACAGTATTTTATAGCTTAAGATACTACTTTGCATCTGAACGCCGTGGATCGTGAAGGTGATGGCGGAGAACATGTTACTTACGTTGAGTATATTTTTCTGCGTATTTTAAAATTTTAGTCTATTTTCAGCGACAAATGAATATTTTTTTCTTAAATGCAGATTGCCTGTCAGCGGTAATAAGAAATTGCGTGGAATTTAAAAAATTATTAAACTCGTTAGACGGACACGAATATATTCTCATTAAAATGAGTCCAAGCTACATACAGAAACGTAGCAATCAAGATAATGAAGCCTTTAGTCGTCGTCGACGTTTGATTTACAGTAGTAGCCACTCCGTATCAAATGCAAACAGATCTAAGGTCAAATAATTATCCTTGTACTGCTCCTGCATGGTTGTTACACAGAACCGGATCAGAAGGTAGCAGTGATGATGTTTAGCCAGCTTCAGATATCACCATCCTTTAATTAGCAACAGACCACGTATTTTTCTTGGTGCACCATCCATTGGACTATTGGGCTCATGAAAATAATTAGGCTTTGGATGGTATAAGATCGCTCGGTATTAAAACAACTTTAAGATCTTCAAATAAGCGCCACCATTTTCGCCAACCCGAACGGTTTCCACCAATACTGATGTTGGCGGGCTTCGAAAAACGTCCTCTTCAGGTTGGAGCGATGTTTTTGACATTATCGAAAATTTCCGGAGACCCACTATTTTACCGATGAACATCGAAATCCTCACTGTAAGCATATTCAATGTCTTGTAGTACATCGTGAAGCTTTCGTCATCCTTATGCGAGGGACCCACCGCACGAGGTAAGGCAAGCTAGTGATCCAAAAGTCTCGTTGCTTGATTGCTATTGAAAATGGGTTCAAAATTTTGCATATCACAACGAAGCGCTAGTTCATCGTCTCTTGGAAATAAGTTCAATCCAGAGCAAACTAAATAATTCTAAAGTCCAAATCAAAACATTGTTGACAGTCAATCGCTGGGACATCAAACAAGCAGCCGGATAAAACAATACACTCATGAACTTTTCGCTCTCATAAAAATTTGAATAGACATTTATGGTAAAGCTGAAGCGTTATATGTTGAATTGTCTGCGCGGTTGATTAGTTTTTGTTATTGTGTTGCCCTGTATCTCAGATGACTTGCTTCATTTAACAGTGAGCTTACAGGCTTTGAAATTTTGATGCTGATTTGTGAAAAGCGCTTTGTACTTGGCAGCGACAAAAGTTTACCCCAGTCTTGATTGATCATTATTTCTCGAAGAGCTGACGGTACTTTGCTTTTTCACGGCGTTCAAGAAATGTGTTTGGTCGAATATAGATTGCGAGCCAATCTCCAAAGAGTTCCAATATTTTCATGCATGTCATACATAATATACATAATTAGGCCTACCCTTCTGTAGATAATATTAATGTGCTGACAGATTTCTTGCACACAGCTTGATTCATTCTCGTGCACACAGCTTGATTCATTCTCAGGCAAAATGTGGACATTGCAGACAGGTGGACTTGAAGTTTGCTCAAAAAATATATTGTTCGGAAGGCAATTCAAACTTATCAAATCATTTCTTGAATAAAATCATAAAACGGACGTTTAGCTGCTGAAACAACAGAGATTTGTCCCTGAAGAAATATGAGATCAATTTCCCTTATTATCTTTTTGCAATTATTTGTCTCAGTCAGTTTGCTACTGGCAATGTATTGCCAAATTGACAAACCAAATCAAACGAATTAATGTTTATGATTGAAAGACTTTACATCCATATTGTTAGAGAAACACGTAAAATTGTTGATTACATGTAATATCAGACTGTTGACAGTCATTTTATGAATGAAATACGATACCAGTACATTATAAAAATAAACACCTAAAGTTAAAAATAAAATCGATTTCTATGAACGATCTTTTGAAACAATACAATACATACAGTAAATGCTGAAACAACGCACAGCATTCTTCTGCAAACCCAGGACAGCAAGCACAGCTTACTCCATGCTTGAGAGAAAGGTATGATCTCCAGGTTTTGCTGACTACATTGCCATGACGTGGCAATTAATTTTCCGTATGTTGCGAGCAAAATGGAAAGGTGTCACTCAACAACTACCGACCAACATGGATACAGTCTGACGAATTCGCATAAAAAAGTATTTTAATTTTCAAGTTATTGCAATCAAAGTGTTAAGTCACGAAAATTCACTGGCAATTGCAAACTATATCTCGCAAAAACAAAAACTTGCCCTGGCTTCGATCATTGCGACCATGGCTAACGGTATTTAAAGCAAGAAGCAACGCTTTTTAAAGCTTTCATCCGTAAAAACAAGTTTACTGATTTGCGGCAATGCGCTGAGAAACATTGACATATATTTGCGCTGTTATAGTGTTACCGAGACTGGCGCCTGGCAGACTCTGGAAGGTACAAATACGACTTGTTTTTTTGACCCTGGTGATTGAGAAAGAGTGGATTATGTGTCGCAAAACTTCCGCATATCACAATTTGTTGTTGGTTTGATGCCTGGTTACCAATGAAAATCAAGAAGCTTCAGCAAGGTAATTTTAACAATGCTGACATGAATTTTCTAAAGGTATCATAAGGTGACTTACGTAATAATATTGTTTGCCACAGCAGCGACAAAATTGATACCCACAAGGTTGCTCAGTTTCGTCCCCAATGACTCTGTTACAGGGCGTTCAAACAGCGTTTAGGTTATCCTGTACATTTTGTTATAACCTTAGCAATTTATTACAAAAAAGCAAATCAATTCATCATCGTTTACAAATGCTTCGGAATTCATACAATAGATGTTTGTTCTCGTAGTGACAATTTACACGAAAACCACGTGTGGGGCAAACAGTTTTGATTTCCAAAAAAAAAATTGCATCTCTGAGCTAGTGGCTCTGATCTGCCCATCCGCCATTTTGCCACATTCATATTACGAAGCAAATCTTGCAAAGTGGTTTAGCAAGGTGAGAAGTTATGCAAACCAGATGCCGGTGAACTGAATGCAGATTGATCCAAAAATTGATTTAAAAAAAGAAAATCTTGAACAAATCAATTACTTAAAAGTAGGCCTTGCGTCTAATTATAAAGTAATAAATTAATGAGACGTATGGCCTAACTTTTAGAGAATCCAGGATTCAAATTCTAACCAAATTCTATTCAATAAATCTGTGTCCTCAATGTATCTTGCCCAGCGTTTTTCAAGGGACTTGAGGAAAAAATAAGTCTTTCAAAATTGTCCAGCGGTCTCTCAATATCTGCTTGTACAATAGTGTAGAAAGCTGTGTTTTACGTTATAAATTGCTTAATGGTTCTTCAAGCCAAACCTTAAAAAACTGATCTTGCCCATCGTTTCACTACGGTCTACTAAAACTACATTGCGAGGATATACCATCTGTTCAACAATCAGTTTTGCTGTAATGCGTTTTTGTTTTAATAAATAATTTCATATTCACAAAATATAAAGGACCGGTTTCTTGTCTGCATATTTTTCATATTTGGCGCAACTGACAGAGCGCAAGGTAAAAGTATAAACTGCTAACTTTATGCAATGAAGTTTTCAGTAGCAGGTTATTAATGTTTATATATTGGTATTCCGCCAAAAACTTGAAAAACTAGCTTTCTTTGTGACCTGAGCTTCATTTATCTTATAACTTTTGAGCTTGTTCTTTAAAAAACGAAAAAATTCCAAAAAAATATTTGAAAGTTTAGATAAAAAACTGAATCTAGCAGTCTCTTTCCTTGCAGACACGAGTATTTTTGCAACAATTGCAACTTCTTTTTGTAAAACACTAGCAGTCGCAGTTTAAGTAAATTTTTTTTTACGAGGCACACAAGTGGGAGTGTAAATTTTTGATTCTTGCTTGATACATTTTTATTTCATTTTTATTTTAGTTTTTTTTACGGTGTATATATGTTTAATATGAACACACAAACAGCTAAATATAATCATCATAAACTTAAACTTCACAAACATTTGATCATGTTTTTTCAATACGTCCATTCTTTCTCTAAAAATATATTTTTGCACTGGTTGGTAGGTAATAGCAGCCTTTATAATAAATCATATTTTCGAATTATTGAAATATTAATTTCTCATGAACTTGTGGTGCCAATGATTGACCATCGCCGAATCGTTCTATGTTCGTAGCTGTTGTTCTAGGTGCTATGGTGCGGAGATGGACCCTGCCAGCATATGACACGCTTCAACATAAATAAGCAAGTATTATGTAAATGTTTCTCAGTTTGATTTAAAAATATGAATTTATCGAGGCTTTGTTTTTCTGACACTGATAGTAACGCAAATCGCGCGTGAATGCCAGAAAAACCTCGGCGTGGTCAGAATAGGCAAGATAATGTATGATCTTAATGTGGAAAAATAATATTACAAACGCGATGAACGCGCACGACTAATTACATAAACAAGTTAGGTTTTCTCGAGTGCCAATGACGTCATAATGCTGAAGAGATAATTTTAATAAACGGTGACAAATTCTTCAATATAATACCTAAAAAATAAAAATTTTGTCAAGGTGGAACGAATCTTATCTCAGTTTTTATCAAGCATCGGTTTTGCCTCTCACCAAACGCGTAGATAAGCGAGCGACGCTGGCAGCAGAGCAATCGAATTCGAAACTGTACGAAAAACGCAGCACGCTTCCTCGTATATTAGACGTTTGACGAAGCGACGTCGCATCAGAATTCAGCTTCAAACCGACATCGAAGGTGAGTTGGCAATTAGACACAACAAATAGTCCGCGATGGTTCGTCGTTGCCCCGATGATTCACCGCCGAGCTATTTGAGCATGGAGATACAGGGGAGACAGACTGATTTGTGGATATTGAACCCGATCGTATGACTGCTTGCCGAGAACTTTGAACTGCAGTTTTTAACTAAAAAACGAGATAAAAAAGTAATGTTTGACCAAAATGTTAAATTTATGAATGAAATATTTTATATCAAATTTTGCGCCACAACGCATAAAAAGACGTATTGTATCAAAGAAATTTTAATCTGCGAAAACAGATTTATGCGTCTTTTTTTCCTCAAACTCGTAGCGAGTTATATAATTGTACAAACTTTACGAGACGCATTGTTTTGCTTACAAGCTTGAGTTCAAATGAGTTTATAATGCTGCATCTTGTGTTTAATTATTATGGGAGAGTAGGAATGGAAGGTATGTGCCAGCATGGCGGTTTTCGCTTACATAATTCTGGCGTTCATGTACCGATGGCAGGTTGTTGTTGTTTTCAAACAACAACAACTTTTCGAACTATTTACAAGCGAGCAAGTAGCTTTCTCACACTGCAGTTCACAGCTAATAGCGGCATAAATTCTTTTTCGAAAGTGCGTAGACACAATAATATCGTTCAAAACAGTTCTAAACCCAAATAATCACTACTACATCCCAACGAAATGACAGAAGTATTCACAGCTTTGCAGTGATAGGCGTGATATATAACCACGTCATTTTTGTGAGCAATTTAATCGTGTTAACCACGCTACCGTCATTTGTGTGAACATAAAACTCAGTACAAATATATTGGCGATAGCGAATTCCAAGAATCGCGACTAATTTCTGATCGACTTCTACCGCTGTATGCTTAGCGATTTTATATTTGCTGCTCTTTGTTTGTTGTGTGATTTGTGAATCAATTCTGTCGTGTGCTTACGTGAAGCATGACGTATAAAAGACTTGAAACGTTACAATCCCTATTGCAAGTGACAAGTTCTAAATTATTGGCTTTAAAAAATAGTCGTTAAAATCAGGTGAAAAAAAAGTTGACCAGCTGAAGATTTTTTCTTGCCATTTTAGCAGTACAGTGGCTAACAAAAACGTGTAGTCATTGCAGTCTGACGTTCTCATTGAAAAAATGATTAGTTAAACCGGTCAATCAGTTTAGAGTGCAGTAATCACGAATGGTTTTTGTTGAATGTTGGAAGTGCATTGTTATTTAGACTCCCACCTTTACATCAGCTAAATATTTTGTTTATTTGTTTAGATTTAGAGGCTAAAGACGTGTTTTTAAATCCTTCGTGGCAGCACATAGTCTGATAGCGAAGGTTTTGCACTGTTTCAAGCTCTCTTGTCTCAACGTCAACAAAAAATGAAGCTGATTCTTTTTGCAACGTTGCTCCTCTTTTTTGTCAATTTCCCTACAACATTGGGGCGACAAAGCTTCTCCAGATGTGGATCCAGACTAGTTGATGTCTTGTCTGTGATTTGTGGACCGAGAAGAACCTCTCACATGCACAGAATGCTGGAATTAAAACATCCAGGACTACGAAGGAGTAAGTTTTGTACCGGAGCATGATTGATTGCATAAGTTGTCTGGTTTTCGACCAAAATAGCCAAAGTTTTGTTCCCTAAAAACATTTTAGGAGTGAGTTAAAAAGATACCGAAAAAAACTAGGCATATTTTATTTCTATTAAGAGTCAGGAAAACCAAACCTCTCCCCGTGTTCAATAGTTCATATCTGTTTTTACCGACAGTTGCATTGGTTGTTTATTCTAGCGTCCAATACCGGTATTTTTATATAATCGCAAACATTCCGTTTAATATGGCATGAAAAAAGGAATCTGGTGTGAAAAACTTTTAGAAACAAATTTTTAAGCTTTACCAAATATTTAAATTCCAAAGTATTTAAACAAAATGAAAGAAATAATATGATTGTAATTGAAGCAAAATACATATAAACATACATTTGTTGTTTTGTAAAGAAAATTATTCTCGAAATTCTGATAGTCAGCCGCATCAACTTTATATTTTGTTTTATATAACATTTCAAACCACATTGTAACTTGTAACCTCTTAGCGCTTAAACGTCGCATTTTGCGAGTAAACCTCTTCCACTACGAAAGAAGAAATAATCATGTTAATGGAATATAAGAAGGTTTATTTTGGATTTTGCGAAATAAATCTATATTAATCTTCAATAAGTTTCTTAAGAACGCAATTTGGTTAGTGATTATTGATTCGCTTCATAAAAGAATTTTGAAAGCTGATAATGTACTTTTTTATGTGAAGATTCTAAAAAATTGAAATTATTTTTGCAGAACTTTTTTTTTTTGGAAATTATGAAAGCAACTTAAATTTCATAGCATTTTTTCGGCAAGATTACGAGCAGTTAAAATTTTGTGTAATCAGTTTAAACTCGAAAAAAATGTTTTATTCAGCATAAAAAAATCAAATTTCTGTTTTGCAGTAAAATTAGCAATAAATTTGACGTTAAATTTAAACTACTAACCAGCAATATATTGAACTTTATCTCAAAAGCTTCAAATGTTTGAAGCGCTTGAGAACAAGTAATTACAATAGGTGGCCTAGTAGTGAAAGTCTCTACATCTGTAGCCGTAGACTCGGGTTTGATTTTGAGATAAGTCAAAGCAATGACCGCAAAACTAGTACTCACTGTTTCCCTGCTTGACCTACAGTATTAAAGACTTTGTGGGCAACAAGCCAGCAAGTTTGTTTGTTGCGCCATTGCAAAAGGCGCATGACGAAGTCCCCTATTTTAGAGTGATAGACAGATGGTGGGCAACTTCTAAAGTAAACAACAATGCATCCCTAGCCCGCTGCCGCATGGTTAACCATTGCAGCAGCGTTCTATGTTCAAAGTTGTGATGCCAAGGTGCCAAATCGCGGAGATTGGCTCCGCTTAGCCGATTTGGAGATGGGCTTCAGTATAACGAAAATGAATGGGTAAATAAATTGCAGACAAATGAACTAGAGCTTTAGAACAAAATACGTTTGTTTGATGAGCTTTTGCTGTGTTTTTAGGATTCCGGCGTAACGTTGACGAACCTGGTTTGACCGAAAATCATTTGCAACAAACTTTTCTGTCCAGTATCGTGAGGTAAGGGTCCAAAAACTGTTTCAAACTGGTAGATTCCTGTTCAATGTAACGCTAATAAAATCATGGTTAATTTTTTTATGAGATTTTACACTTGATATCTTCGCAATACCGCTATTGGCCCTCAGCAAAATTCTTGGAACATTGTCTTAAAACAAAGACAATAAAATCATTTACAAACCATTAATTTTTTTGATTCATTAAAATCAAAGAGTACTTTGAAAGCATAAGGCACGTGGTAAGATTTGAAATTTTTTAGTCAATTCCAATGCATATAATACGATTATTATCGCTACCGAAGCTCAACAAAAATATGTAGGCATGAAGCAAAATTTTTCGTAAATGAAGTCGTTTGGTTGATAAATGAAGCAGGTAAAAGCACATAGCGGAAGGAGCTGATATTCATTGAATTCAATGCTCAGTGAGCCTTCTTTTTGACAAAAAATTGACGTAAAAATCAAAAAGTTTCTAATTTTGTTTCGTAATAAATACTGTTGAGTTGTGTTTTTCAAATTATTCCTTTTCTTTTGCAGCGTTGGTCATAAAATTCATCAGCGACACATTCGTCGAACTCGACGACGACGCAACATTGTGGAACAATGTTGTCGCCGAAGATGTTCCATTAAAACAATGAAACGATATTGCTGAAGAATATAATGAACAAGTCATCATGACGTCTGTTTCCTATTCACACCAATTTAGAGATGAGGTAAATTTCTCTACGCTGCTGCAAGATGATGGAAGCAATACTGCGGTACAAGCAATGCAGTAATAGTTGGCATCTGCAAACGATCATTTAATGAAAATGGGAATGTTCATCAGTCGATGATACGAAGGATATGGGAAAATGACGAAAGTTCAGCAAAAGCAACTTGTGTAATTATGACTTTAATAATTTAACAATGCAACAATCATGTATCAACTGAAGAAACAAAATAATAACAATTGGAATCAGTGTTTCAAAAAGTGCTCGATAACTGACTTCAGCAAGAGCAAATATACGAATTCACCACAGTATTCAAAGAAACAAAATATGTTTATTTTTGATCAGTTTGCCAAAAATTCTTATTTTTGATAACGTTAATTTGAAACTCAGTGTTATTGACGTTATAAAAAACGAAAAGGTGTTTCCACATCAATCCGCGTTAAATACTTTGGTTGAGTCATTTTACTTTACATATTGCAAAGCAAAATATAAAAGCAAACTGAAAGCAGTGTATCATTTTTTGGAACGTATGACTTGCGACGGTAGACAGTCTCCTGTAACAATACCTCGCAAAAGCGAAGCAATGGTAAGGCTTTAGCGGTAAAGCATAAGACTCGTTAATCACTAAAGTATATCAGCTTTGCCCTTTTGGTGACGATCAAGGGCTTAGCCAGAAGAAAATTAAATGGGGCCAAATTTTGTAACTTTCAAGTCTGACGTCATTTACTTAAAACAGAACTGCAACTTATTCCCCATATCAATGAAAACATAAATTTTGTGGGATTTCTGTCTACAGCAAGTCGTAAACTGATCGCTAAATTATGCTAAAATTTTAACTTTTTTCTCTAAAACGGCCGGTTGGTGGTAAATTTTTTAGTCAATCGTCAACTACGCTGTTGACCCAGACACACTAATCTATCATCAATAATGAACGCATACATCATTTTACTTGTTGAAAATTAGAAAGCGACGAGATATATAGATAAAGTTATTAAGTTAGTTAGGGGTCAGCACAAAACATAAAGTCGAAATCTAAGTTCAATAAGTTTTGATTCAAGTTTAATGCTTATATCAATTGCCGAAATTACGCTCGGAAGTCCATTGTCGCCTCTTTTCGAAAGCCATGGTTGCTAACATTCGATTGGTCTTTATCTACCTTTTCTTGATGGCAATAAAGCTTTTCTTGAAGGCAATAAAGCACGCACAAACCTGACAGGCGATTGGAGGCCATAGCCGAACGTAACCAAGTTTTCACTCGTCTCAAAGCCTACACGAAAATGACAGTTCAACCTCAACGGTTGTTGCAGGCAGTGTCAAGATAATCTGAATGACGTTGCGCACACTTAGGTAAGCTTGGGCGCTCAGAATAAGTTCGGACAACTTTCCTGGTTTACTTGAGCGGTAAGAGAATTTCTCCACAACCTAACTTCATTGGCTAGATTGTTTAATGGATAGCCTGTAAGCTCTCAATCTGATCGATGTTGGACGGGTCGTTAGGAGGCAAGATAGAAAGCAACACAAAAAAAGAAGGGTTGTCATTAAAACGTTCCCGAAGAGAGTTGCTTAGAGCCTTAGACTATCAGTGTATGAAAGGAATATCGAGCGTTGATAACATTGTGAGGCCGATTGTGCTTCAACGTTATCACAATGAGCTTTCTTCCAGCAACCCGGGGCATTAAAAGCTCTTACGTGCCAACTACTGCACGAGCCTCATCATAAATACTGAATGCGACTGTGGTGAAGTCCATCCGATCTTGATCAAAGTAGTTCTGAAGAGAAGCAATCATACTTTTCATATAAGGTACACTAACTCCAACAGGCTGGAGCTTTCGTGCTAGTGGCTCCATAAGCGCCGAGTACCGGCCAATCAAGCATACAGCGTATTACACCAGGCTTTTCGAGAGCAGCTTTTAAAGAAAGATTTTTTGCTCGCGTCTCAGTTTGCATCCCCTATCAATGAAGCAAGGACGACAAACACAAGGTTAAAGTTTGATTGAAATATCCGGATGCTCCTGTATTTTTCTGACCACCTGGTAGGAGAGAATAAAGGAATATTAACTGCTAAACTTAGGGTTCGGCGATGTTTGTAAAATTTTGAAGTATAAGAATTTGTAAAACCACGTCCGACCCCCCTTCTCCAACCAACATAAACATGCAACTCCTCGAAGTCAACAACGATTAAATGCACCAGAGGCGCAAAAAGTTACTTTTCTGTATTAATGATAATTTGTAATTTAATTTAAATTTCAGGGGGGGCATGGCCCCTTTGGCCCCCCCTGGCTACGCTTATGTTGACGATAATGGCTGGCAAGCATAAAAAGAGCTGGCTTATTCCAATCTGTTTCCGTAATACGAACATCAACTTCTGACCGTTTCAACGTTTCTTTCCTAGCCGTTTAGGAAGTAGTGTTTTACCGTAAATGCAGTTGTAGAGGAAGTTCTTCAAGAGGTAGATACATCTGAATCAAAAGCTCAATCATCATTATTTGACTGAAAGGCAAATGTTTGGATACATGGAATTGCATAGTGGTCAGATTAATTGCAGCTCAGTTTTCACTAGTTCGTTTTTTTTGCCTCGAAAAGATTTGCATCGTTTGGGAAAATAGCAAATGCTCGAAATAAAATCGTGTTGAAACCTAATTTTTTATTAAACCGACTTTATCTGCTGAACCACCCGTTTCCAGTGCCCATCTGCGCAATTTACGAGCTCGGCATCGTAAATACAAGCGTAGAACAGCTCAACTGGCCAAGTAGTAAAAGCGTCCACCTCGGGAGCTGCTTACCAGAAGCGTTTTTAGGGGGGAAGGCCATCGAGCCATGGCTCCCCCTTTTGACTCGCCTTTTAGTAAAAAAGAACAAAGTTAGTGGTGCCAATTGACTGAAATATGGCAGACTCTTTTGATGGTATGTGTATAGCTTATGGCCAAGTGCGGATCCAGGGGAGTAGAATGAGGGATATGCATCCTCCCACCAGCCATTTTCAAAAATGTTTTTGATGAATGCAATTTTTCCATAATTTCGAACCTCTTCGACAGCGATAAGCCTTACGCCTTGAGCACGCATAATCGAAAATGTGCGAACAAAACGCATCATATTTGGCGAAGCACACAGAATTAGGGTCAAAAAATTTGAACAAAATTTGCCTGAAAATTATTCAAAAAGCACTAAAATAGCCATTACAGCAAGTAAAATTTCAAATGTTTTTCCGGGGGAGCATGCTCCCGGATCCTCTAGAGCTTTTCTTGTTTCTCAATCACCTTCAAATTAGTTTTTCCGAAAAAAAAAAAAAAAAAAAAAAAAAAATACTCTTGAAAAAAATGTAAAAATTATAGCCCCCCCCCCCCCCTTTTAAAATTTCTTGCTACGCCACTGCTGCAGCCTTGGATTTGATTTCAAGTCGGGTCAAACCAATGATTTTAAAATTGATATTCACAGCTTCCTGCTTGACGCTCAGCATTAAACGAACAGTGCAGAGAACAAGCCGGCGAGTTTACTTGTTGTGCCGTTAGGAAAGGCACTTAGCGGGATTTCCCCATCTTGGTTTGGTGGACAGATGGCTAGCAACTCCTAAGCGAGCTAGTATAGCGCATTGATCGCATTCTCGAGATAGAAAGATAAATATGCCACAAAATACATAAAAATACAAATACCGCATCAAAAGCGCTGATTCACTGGTAGCGATATCCTGTGGCGTAGCCAGGGGGGGGGCACCGGGAAACTGCCCCCTCCTTTTTGACGATGTTTAATCTGGAGTGTAATTAAAACATTCTTATAAAATATCGTAAACTTTGTTTCAAAAGCTCCCTCTCCTTCATCTTTACCACTCTTTCATTTACGATTAATTTTTGCGCCATTTGAATTTTGACATAACTTTCACAAAAAGCGCTTGTTAAGCTGCTAAGCATTATTGCATCATAACAGCGCCATGGGGTCAAAGATTTAAGTGTAAGAATATAGAGCAGTGGTTCTCAAGCTGGGGACCTCGGTCCCCTTAGGGTGCTCGAAGCAGTTTAAGGGGGACCGCAAAAATGTTGCGGATTTCTGATAATTCATCCCATTGAATTGTGCTTTATTGGACACCTGCGGACGTGATGACCTTTTTTGCTCTTCCCATGATTTTGCGTGGAAATTTATGCTTTAAAAATAAAGGACCGCGAGTGATAGAAAAAAATGTTTGGAGACCGCAAAATCGAAATTTCAAAAAAGTTTGAAAACCACTGGTATAGAGAAAAAGCAAGATTGTATCCCAAAAAGGCAATCGATACAAACAGTGTTGTGTCGAAATTTGCTAGCAAAAAGTGAAAAATCAGAGCTTAGTAGACCCAGATGCGAGCCATTGTATGATTACTGTTACAGTAATTCGTTGATTTTAATGCGATATTTCTTTCTGTGGGACTTTTTCGTTGTGCTTGTTGTTCTATGTGTTTCTTGTTCGTGCATACCATACGGTGACAAAATTGTTGGATTTTCTTAACTATAAAATGCCGTGCAGAAGGCAGTTGGATTGTTATTAGGGCAGCGATTAGCGAACTTATGGATTGCCTGCCTAGGTCTACAGTAAATAACTAACTCTGTATTCATCCGTAAACAAAATAAATACCAATAGGCTAACTTGAGGCAAAAATCGAAATACGGAAAGACAGCGTAAGCCTAACACCTTGGCCTAAACAGATCATTTCTTTGAAGTTCTTGGCTTATTGTAATTTAGCCCCTCCCTAAATATTCCGTTGGCTACGCCCCTGGCAATATTGTTATGATCAAGTACTGAACCTGGTTTCGTCACCGCAAACGAGTGTTCTCAAACTCTCTGTTGGGAACTTTAAGATCAACACACGGCGGCGAAAAGGACCTGCATCTACAAAACTGACAAAGTTTGCTCTTTGTAGGAATGTCTATATTGACGGAAGTTTCAAATTGCGGAAAATTTAACCATTTAAACTTGCTGTGGATACTTATCTAATCAATATAAACCACATTCTATCACAATGTTAAGAAAGTTGAGAACAGAAAACAGCGAGTAGATGGATGTACACTGTACAGGATGGAGCTCAACGGATCTTGGCTTGAGACGTTAAGAATAGTTATTGTTGAGCGATGCTCATTGCGCATTGACAAAGCATGCATTCGCATCATCAAACCCGTGATCAAACCCCATTTTTCTAGTTACTGCAATCCTGATCGATTTCAAACAAATGGAAACAGAGCTTCTTGAGTTGCGTGTGTTCTCGACTGTGTACGGCAAGTAGTTTAGACTTGTTAAGTTAAGAAGGCCACGAAGGTCAAATCACTGTCAACCCTCGCTCAAGCCTAGATTTGAGACCAATGAAGTAAATTAATCAAATTAATCTAATTCTGCATTGTACTGCGGTATTACGCCGAATCGTGCAAAGAGTGGCCAGGCTCCTCTACGCAGCTTAGCGCCTGAGCAACACAGCTCCGAACAAACGTCGCAGTACTGGCGAGCTGTTGGCGACTATGTGTCCGAATTGACCGGCCCGGGAATCGAACTCTAAATCTCCCGCACCGATAGCTTTGTGCTTAACATCGAGGCCAACTGGCTGCTTAGTCGACCAATGAACAAGATGGTCGAAAATCAATCAAGCAGCAGCAGAGTACAGTTCCAAAAAGCAAACTGAAAAAGGTAACAAAAATGAAAGAGAGAAACCATTATAAAAATCTGTCGGAATTCGTCATTTACATTATAGCGCTTCTGTACGAGTGCGTCACTTTATCGAAACAACAAGATATATCAGTGTCAAGCCATCAATTGTGTGTTTCAACATGCTGTTGCCGCTAGCCTGTAACGTCAAACACGTCTACCATGAAAAGTCAAGAAGATTCTATACATTTTCAACAAAAATAAAACGAAACGGCATGTTGAATTCTGAAGTGTCATGGACGCTTGTAGCACTGTAAGTACCGTGATTCAATATCCTGTCTAACCTTGTATGCAATGATCCATGCCCCTAAGTAACTGCTGTTAGAGGATAGCCTTCATAAAATTTAGTTTTAAATTTCATTTTGGTAGCTAATTGATTTTTATTTTTGCAGTAGGTCGAAACATAATTGAGTCAATGTATATTCTATCATAACGGAGTTCTAGAAAGGCAATTAGAAAAAGCGCTAGACCTTATCGGCTAATATGATCTTCGGAGATTTCTCAAATTTTGCTCAGGCCTATAAATTTAACTAAGATAGCAGCCTAATCACCAGGATTGATTGAAGTCAATGTAAAAGTGAAAAGCGACACTTCTATTGTTTGTTTAAATCACGCCCTGTAAAGAAATGCGACTCTGAAGACGTTAAATATTTTCGATTTAACGTTTAGTTTATTTCAAGAATTCGGAAAATAGTCTGCAAGTAATTATTATTTCAATTTGTTTATGGTAGAGATATTGACGTATTTCCGTATGAGTCAACAAGCAAAACAATTCAATTTCACAGATTTTAGTTTCATTTCGAAGCTCAAATTCATTACATACCAAATGCGAATATTTTAATCCGAATTATTTCCAACGCCTCATTCAATACAAATTCTTAGTTTTTAGTTTGAAAATTTCACTCCTTTTAACAGCATTTCTATGAAATATCAAAGCCGGAGGTGTGGGTAGAATATAATTTTAATCCAAGCTCATAAGCTATACATATTGTTTAATGTGTAACGCTATTAATATACAAAAGAGATATATTCATGTGCTTTTATTCATTTGTAACATGTGCTCAGCAATATTTACCTATCATGTAAATAACTTCACACACAGTTTGAACGTGTGCAAAATGAAGTAGTGACAATTCAATTATTTTAAGTTGAAAAAAAAACGCCAAAACGAGATTTTGTAAAACGTATTATCGTACTGTAGTGGTACATTAAGTAAAAATGACGCTGACATGCATAGTCAAGCGAACCTATTCTCTACGATAAAAGTGTCGTCAGCCCGGCTATGCTCAGCCAGTCCAGATCAGACTCATTCCAGACGGCAAGAACTCTTTGTCACATTGCTCATTCTAAATAATGGCTGCGCATATTGCAAAGCTGACGAAAATTTTACTGTCGAAACACTAAGTTGTCCTTTGCAACTTTCTCATCAAAAACCTGTTTTCGCTTTGCATGTACCTTGCTTCTATCTGGCATTGCTCGATGTGGATGAAATTGAAACCAAACCACACCTGCTCTGCTAAAGAATTCCGTCTAAACATATTACGAGCGTTGAGGACAAGCCTACATTGCTTGCTCTCAGACTAAATAATTGTGTCAAGCAAAACATTATTGCCCAGGCACCTGAAGTGCGTCTGACAATAACTAATTTTTAACAAATCTTGCAAAGTCATTTAAGGAATATAAAAATCCATATTAAATCTTCTGTATACTCGCCGCATTACGCCAATGTGTGTAACGAGTGGTGGGGTTCGTCTCCGCGACTTAGCGCCTGAGCAACACTCACAGTTGAGTAGTGGTGATCAGTTAAGGCAACACTGTAGTAGGATTCGACCGGGCCAAGAAGTAAACTCAAGACCTTACGTGCCGATAGCGATGTCTTTGACCTTTATACCAAAGCGTAATCCATATTTTATAAGCCTTTCTATGCGGCATGCCATGTTTCCTCCAGGTGAAAACGTGATCGTTTGAGACAGGGGAACACAAATGCATAACTCGATGACTGATGTACAAAAACTTGAAAAAGCCATGTCAATTCTAAGAAAGTAAAACAAAATTATAACTGTTCATCTGCTACAAATTTTGTGAAACGTAATAGTGCTGAAAAAAGATTAGCCAAGTTGCGATGACAGCGCATGAAGACCTATGCCAACAGCAACAGCAACGTAAACAGCAGATCGATAATGTCAATAGACAAGTTTAGTATCCCTTCCGCACAGTGAAGTATGAGTGGCTGCTTACAGTTTGTTATTTGGAGCCGTGTAGTTAAGCTCTCTCCAACCTGAAGTCAGGAAATGCCGCGATCAATTGAATAAAAAGAATCGTAATGACATGCCTAGCGATTTGCAAGTTGGCTACTTCTCGTTTCAAGAGCTGTTGATAAGCTTTCTGTGTTAAATGTATTAATGTCATAATAGCTGTTTGAAATCAACCTGTCACTTAATTTGAATGATGTTCATTGTCATCAAACTTCAAAGAAGCACCCTTCAGTTGGCAAGAGCAAGAACTTGATCTTTGACCTTTGCACTTGTTGTTCTATATAAAGACTACTTATTGCTGTTTAACGCTGAAAAGGTTTGTTTACCATTTGAATTTAATAATAAATAAATAAAGGTTAAAACGAAAATTAAACGTTTGGATTTTTATTTAAATCATTAAACATTTGCACGAAGGCAAACTATGTCTTGTAAAAACATTCCACATTCCAAAACATTTCATGTTTTTCTGATACTAAGATCATTCTTAATAATGCTACAAAAATAAGATTCAATAAGAGTTGAAACATTTGAATATTTCCAAACGTTTCGGTTTACGCTTAAACCATTGTTAACCTTATTCAAATATAATGAAATATTACAATTAGATTCTATTTGAATAAGAATGACAATGGTTTAAGTATAAATCGAAACGTCTCAAAAGTATTCGAATGTTTCACTTATTATTGGGCCTTTTTCCATAAATTGTGGTCCGTACATCATTGTATTTTTTCAGAAACTACCGGAAACCGTCGGTCGATCAAAATCTTCATTAGCGAGCCAAAACTTTTGATGCGGATTCATTGGTAAAACTGATCACTATACCGATACATGAAAGTTAGTGGCTGATTTTGGAATCTACATTAGCAGATTCGCAGGGGAAGCTCAAGCTTCTTCCCTAAATTTTTAGCCCCCCGAATTAATACATTGATATTTCAGTTCTGCTATAAAGTAGACCCACAAATCTAAGTTTTTAGACCCCAATACCCCTAAAAAAATCTGGATCCTCCCTCGATCTGTATCTTCAAAAATGACTACTGTTCGTAAATATGGCAGCGCAGGCTATTTCATATTAGAAATTGTTACATAGGATGAGAGGTATGAAAATGGTAGACGCTGCAATAGCACATTTTTTCATTAAAATCCGTGGTCCAACCTTTCATTTACTGCCCAAAAGCAACGGAATCTGACAAAAGCACGTAAGAAGTAAGGAGAAAGTGATGTTTACAGGATATAAATGTCATTCACAAAAATTCTTTTGAGCATATGCGCTACTGCAGCTATTTCTATTCTATACCTTTTGCTGAAGTCAACGTAATGCCAAAAGCGTCCGTTCAATTGACTTTAAATATATGCAAGCGCGGAGTAGCGACGCAATTTCTTGTAAAATGTCCTCTTTAACAAAATTAACCTAAAAATTTTGTTACCTGAGATGCTAGTCAAAGCGTGATATCAAGTTAAGCCGTTCTGCTTGACGTAATGGTTTACGCTGCCTGGTTGTGTTAAGTGGCAAGGTTAAACAAGTAGCAAATTTATCGTGATGAACTCAACTGATTCTGCTGTATGTTCACCTAAGTTAAGCCCTGTTTTGATAAATTAATTGGTCCTAAACCTCTTAATTGATGCAATTTCTGGCCCGAGTGGTATGTAAAACGCTAAAACGTGCTATCATAAAGCATAAAATATCAGTAGCAACAAAGCAACAGGTTTTTTAAACAAAATGGTCAAATCAAATCTTCATCATACTCGCGATAATACGCTGAACCGTGTAACGAGTGACAGGGCTCCTCTCCGCTGCTTAGTGCCGCGCAACACAGCTCCAAAAAAACGTCGCTGCGATGGCAAGCCTCTGGTGACACTGTGTCCAATTTGACCGGATCAAATCCGGTCATGAAACCCCAAACCTCCCGCGACAACAGTGACGCGCTTCGCGAATGAGCTAACCGGCCAGTGCGTAAGCCAAATGTTAGGAGCTCAAAATAAACCTGAAGGGATCGAAAATAGAAAAAAACTCGCGAATCGGTAGAAACAAGAACTTTTTCCATAATTGTTCCAGATTCCAGGGGCCCAGTTTATATCTTTAGGTACTATATGGCGCAATAGGGTTCTATATCTTAGAGTCGGGTCGTACCATACACTATAGTAATTGAGAAGACCAGTCAGAAGCCTTATTCGTAAAATTCATTAGCTACTAATTTAAAATATGGCAGAACACTGTAACATTCTGTATCGTTCTATTTAATTTAAAAACCACTAAGAACTCATTAATATTGGAGTAATCACAAACTTTTTCAGTAAAGCTTACTGGTTCATAAATCAATGATAATGGCTGAGGTTATTTTCAAATTATATTGAACTAAAAAATTCTACAGCAATTGAGGGAGACTGGGAATTGAGCATGCGCTCTTCGAGTCAGCACTCAGCAGCCACCCGGTTATGTATGTCAAATGCGATCGGCTCCAGCCGCGAGTCGAACCCGTCACGTAGGATTGGTAGTCTGCGCGCCGTATCGCTAAGCTTAATGTCGCTGATAAAAGGTCATAATAATTTATTTCAAACGAAACGTAATTTTTGGCGATAGCGTAGCAAGAAAACGCTTAAAACCTTATAGGCCTATGCAATAGATCCGTGAATAAATTCACAACTAATATTTCAAGCGGATTAACAGTTTAATTGAACTACTGCCGCAGATACATTGTAACAAAATAAGTTTAAAATACGAAAAATTAATAATTTGGCAATTAGTAGCATGCTGATGGCTTTTAATAAAATATGCAGCTCATGTAGAATTACCAATGTTTAATCAGCAAAAAAAGTGTAACCTACTACGGCCAAGATGAAATGCTAAACCAATTTGGATTTCCCCCCGAAAATAAAGTCAGTTCATACATCTGACTAAAAAATTGGCGTTCACAGGTTTCCTTCTTCAAGTTCAATATTAAAGAGACTCTTACCCTACCCACATACTCGGTTTCAGTGAGCCAAAAGACCGCGGGCCTTCTGCATCACAATCAGATTTTTGACGTCATAATTGAAAAAGCATCAACAATTTAACATCAACAAACCACTAAGAATCAACATCAACATCAACAAAAAAAAAATTGAAAAAAGTATGGCATCAACAATTTAATTGTGATGCAGAAAGCTCGTGGTCTTTTGTCTCACTTTAACTGGTCATGTGGACAGGGGAATTGCGGAGAACAAGCCGATTAGGCTACAATAGAAAGACTGCAATACACTGCATTGTCCCACTGGAAATTTATCCTCTTTTTTCCGAGAGAGCAAGGGATGCTCTGTAACAAAAAGATTAAAAGTTGCTGACCATGTGTATACCACTACAAAGCTTGAAGAAATCTCACTATAAGTGTCTTTCACAACGGTACAACGAGCGAACTTGCCAACTTGTTCTAGACGCTGAATCTATAATGTCAAACGTCCAGCAGGGAACCTTTGACTACCAGTTTAACGTCATTGATAACCAGCATAATTGCAATCATTTTACAAACGTTTCGGAAAAAGCTGATAAATCATCGGTGTAAAACCATAGCGGCGTTTTACACTGATGATGGAAAAGAGGCCTAGTGCCTCTGTAGTTTTACACTGACGATGGTATTAGTTTTTACGGAAACGTTTGTAAAATTATTGCGAATATACTCGATATAATTGTTTTGTTAACGTTAAATTCCAAAATCCATCTTAACGCCATTGGTTTGACCCTATTCGGAATTGAACCCAAATATACTGCTCCATCAAAAGCAGATGTTCTATCTACTCTGCCATCAGATCGGTGGTAAGCAGCAGTAGGCTACTTGATGGCAAAGCAAGGTCCCCGCTTTACCACAAGCAGGCTTTATGTGCTTTCGACTCAACACCTCTATTTAATTAACAAGTTAACACCTGCCTTCGCAATGACCAACCAACTACTTCAAGGTTTTGTAGACGTAGGCCCATTTTTAGCAAAATTTGGTGAAATACAAAAAGTTAATTCAGCGGCATTCCCCATAAGGCATATAATTTAAATTCTTGACGTACTTTTTACCATTAAAACAAGAAATAATTACAAACAAAATGTAAGAATCGAATCTCTAATATAGTACGAACATAAAGATGTCTCGGTGTGCTGCTGATTTTTCTACAATTTACAACATTTTTATTTTTATTTTTAGCAAATACCTTCGAAAGCTTACTTTTTAAATCTATAATTGATTTTGTTGTAACTTTCTTTTCTGTAAATCTATTTTATTCAAAACCGTGAACTCAAAAGTTAAAAGGAAAGAATTTAGATTTTTCTAAACTGATCTTAAAAGGATAGGAGCTAGCTATAAATAAAACTTTCGTTGAAATCTGGTAACAAATTTACACGAAAATCAAACAAAATCAAAAAATTGTAAAAAAGCTTTCGACGTGTTTTCCAATGTTGCACTGTTACAGTTGCTAGGGTAATTTTTAACAGTCATTGCTAATCAGATTGACCTTTGATTTTCATAGCAGCTGGTTAGCTCAGTCGCACATCGCAACAGGTGCTGGAGGTTTGGGTTGAATTCCTGGGCAAGTTAAATCGGACAGAGTGTCGTCAACGACTCGTCACCGCTGCATCGTTTCTTTAAAGAGGTGTTACCCAAACACTCCACCGTGGAAATGGTCCCCGTCAGTCGTTACACGTTTCGGGGGAACAACGCGAGAATAGGCCTAATGAAGTTTTGATTTTTTTATCACTAAAATATATCACCCAGCAGTTGTAATGGTTTATAAATATAAATTTATAATCTATTAAAGTTCCCAAATGAGCTTAAGTGCTAACCACGTTCTATAATTAGAAATGGCAATAGAGTCAACAATAGTTACATAAAAATCCGCAAAAATAAGATTAATCCATTTAGAAAATTTTTATGAAACAAAAGATGATTGTCGGTTTAAAACGGAAAAGAAAAATGTCAGCACAATAATAAACATGAAACAAGTTGATTTGTTTGTGTACAAACATTAACTTCTTCAAATTATACAAATTGTACCAAGTACCACGTCTCATATGGCGAAGTTAGAAACAAACTGCTTGAAATATTTCGAATTATAAAACCAAGATTTTCCTGCTCAGGTGTTTTTATTGCGAAAAGGGCTTAGAAAATTAAAATTTAGTTTTTAACTTTGAATTTTTGAAGTCATTTCTCTTCATTGAAAGAGGTCAATAAACTGGAAGGAATCGAAACGTTTATTATCATGTTTATTTCTATTCCGCAGTAGCTCAACCTTGCGATGCAAATTTGCGCTAATCAAACCGGTTAGCTCAGTTGTTAAGCCATTGCTATCGGTGCGGGAAGTCTGAGGTTTGAATCCTGGGTCGGTCAAATTGGCACAGTGTCGTCAACGGTTCGCCACCGCTGCGATGTTTCTTCGGAGCTGTACTGCCCGGGCCCTAAGCCGAGAAGATGAGCATCACCACTCGCTACTTGTTTTGGCGTAATAACGCCAGTTTAAATATATAATGGAGTAGTACAGCAGGCATTTTTAATATTGAAGCACGCAGTTCTTCTGGTGCAGGCTTGACTGAACCAATGGACTCTCAAAAAAGAGACCATCAGATCAAAATTCAATTTAATATTTCTGACGTTTCGCTGGTCAGAACAACCAGTTTCTTCAGAGACACTTGAAATGATCCCACAAAACAGTAGAATAACTAGTAAATGCATTTCAAAAATACATCTAATGGGCACATTAATTACTAATATTTCAAGCAATTAATGTGTTCATTGGATATACTGTATTTTTGAAATGCATGCCAAAGAGTTCGAAATAATAAAAGTTTTAGACCAAGCTCCCTGCAAGCCCATTTGAATAGACTCAACATTCGTCTCAGTTTGCACGGGACAGTCCCTAAAAACACGTCTGTTTCGGTGTCCCGTGCGGGTTAATGTCCTGGATTTTCACAACAAAAGATTAAAGAATTTTGCTTGAAAATTAGATTTTTTGGAAGAACTCTTGCTGTCGAATTCGAAGCCAGCGCGGCGTGAAAACCTTACTTATTGAGACCAATCAATTTCTTTTGGGTATTTTTGGAGATTCCTCTGCTTGTCTTCTAGATATCAAGGTAGGCCTATATTTACATGAATACATTTTTTCTCAAACTTTTTAACTCTTCTTTCCGTAATGATTATTTTTGAAAGAAGAATCCATGTTGAACCTTTCAATCTCACCATTATAAACTTACTGGCTTTACCTTTATGCTTTACCATTATTCATCTTCAATTAAAGCTGGAGATGTTAGTGCCAGTAAAAAGAATTACCAAGAAAGATAAGTTTGATCTTGGGGTACAAGGCTATTTAATGCAAAAGCAACATCATGTTTTTGATTTATATCCCTGAATAATCTTGAATGTTGTCTAGGCAAAACATAGTCAACTCTGCATTTGTAATTAGTCTACTTTTCGTTTATGATGCCAGATATCGAATTGGTGACAGCGATGTTTACTAAATAGAGTGCCATGGCTTTCAATTTCTTGCTGACATTATGATTCAGTAATCAATTGATTGCATAATGGACTGGAGTGACATGTAACTTTGTTACGTACCGCAAAGGTTAAATTTTTTTTGAGGGATATAAATCCGGAGGGGAATGCACTTATGCAGCTGAGCAAAAACAAGTATCCTGAAAAATCAATGTACTGATAACTTAAGTGCGTCTGAGGAGGGCTAATAGCGCTATCCCGCCCCATGATATTCAATTACAAAATTGTTATTCATATGAAGAGTGAAGACGTAGCTGAATGTACCGTAGCAGAAGACACATCTCATGATTTTAGTAGGCACTCGATTGATTTTTTGGTCAAATGTGTGAAGGATTTATTTTTTGTTGTGAATGAAAATTTACAACATTTTGTTCAGAATCAAACAACGCATCTCTTGTTATGGTGGCAAACGTAAACACCTTGTCCACTTGACTAAATATAAAAACAAAATAAATGTTTCGTGGTAGATTTACCGAAATTCATTCAATAAAGTAATGTTTTCGTCCACAATATCGATTATACACTTTGTGTAAAATTTTTGAAGGCTTTTGCTGAGATGGGCTATAAAGTAAGCGTCTGCCCTATAGAGGCAGTAACGTCGCGGTTTTATTCCATTTAAGACCAAACCGAAGATTTAGAAATTAGTATTCACAGCTTCCCTGTTCCATTTTCAGTGGAGTTGGAGAGCTAGTCGATAAGTTTGCTTAACACTTGCTGCGATGATGGAAAAACATTTAGGAGTTGCTCCACTTTCAAATCGTAGGACTGCAGTCTTTTTTGAATGATTTGCTTGCAGACTTCAAGCAAGATTGTAGGTAGACCTAATGTATCACAATATTTTTGGATCTACAGTTACTCTTCAGTTTATATCAAGTCCGGCGACTAAGATGCCAATAAGTTCTGATATTCTAAATAGTTTCTGACATGCAACGTGGTTATCTCAGCGTCATAGAGTAAGTGCATTTGCTTGAAAATTAGTAAATTGGTCTATAATTCGAGTAATATTTTACTTTGACGGAATACTGAAGTTAATATTTGAGCCGCTGTATGTATCAACATTAAGTACAAATATTTTTTTCTATTTTATTTTATTTTTTTAAACCACACAATTTGCAGCTTAAGTTTTTATATTAGTGAAGTGTATGCATCATGGAAGATGACCTAGTTGGGCAACAAACTCGCGAAACAGTTTGGCAGTTCAACAGGCCACTCGGCCAACTCCTCAAGGCCTTTTTTTTTCGAGCCACACGATTGCAGGATAAGTTTTTGAAGCCACATAATTGCAGCTTGGGATTTTATATTAGTGAAATACTTGCATCATGGAAAATGACCTAGCTGTGCGTCAAACCCGCGACACTAATTCCGGAGCCCTACACACCAACCACTCGGCCAACTCTTGTGCATTAAGACCAGGTGAATGCACCAAGTTCAGACGAGGTACAGTTTGCGCCCCTGGCGGTTTAAGTAAAACGCAGAGTATATATAGATGGTGGCGCCTCTTTGAGTGTCACGTCACGTTGCATTGCCTCGCTTGTAAAAACGAATTGTTGACGGCGTTTGAAAGCCCCAAGTGTTGCTTTGCTTTGCTTTTTCGTCTGAAATCTCTTGTCGCTCTGAAGTCTACAAAGTTTCTTGTCACTCTGAAGTCTACAAAGCCTAAAATGAAAATTTTTAATATTTTTTCTTGATTTGGTTCACTTAGTGACTTGTTTTTAAAAAGATTTTAAAGCGAGTTATTTTTTAAACACAGCAGCTTTCTTGTACAGTGAACCCTCGTTTATCGAGGGGGATACGTTCCACAAATAACCCGCGATAGGTGAAACCCGCGAAGTAGTCAGCTTTATCTTTTTCACTGTTTTTTTACATTGCAATAATACTGTACTGAACAATGAAACAAAAAATAAAACCTCTTTTCAGGCCAAAAATGTGTTTAAAAAATGGAATTATTAACGTTTTCTTGCAAATAACTATAATAGTTTAAAGCACGGTGTTGTAAAACAATATTTACAAAACAGTTAATGAATGCAAGGTAGGAAACATTGTCACTACCGTATTTCACAATCCTTCCAGCTGTAAAAAGTTAGTGAAACAGCGAAATCGCAATAGGTGAAGCGCGATATAGCAAGGGGCCACTGTAGTACATCAACGTTAGCAATACCAGCTCTTCAAAAAAAAAAAAAAACGAAGAAATTATAGCCTATGTATTTTTGTAGTTAGGTGCATATTTATCCTCCTATCACGAAAAAGCGATCAAGCGCAATAACGAGCTCGCTGAGAAGTTGCCGACCATCTGCTTACCACATCAACTTGGGGTAATCCCGCTAAGTGTCTTTCCTAACGTCACAACAAATAAGCTTGCCGGTTTGTTCTACACACTTTCCCTTTAAAGTTGCGCGTCAAGCACGAAAGCTATGAATACCAATTTTTACAGATATTGGATTTATCCGACTCTGAATCCAATCCAAGTCTATAGCTTCACCGCTCGGCCATCTGAGCTGTTGAAAAAAAAAGACACACAGCCGAGCTGCTTCAGATTCGATATCAACGTGTTTTGCAACATTTTCAGTCAGTGAAAATATTTTTTGGAAAAGTTTTGTTTTTACAGTTCCAAGGTCTGAAGCAAACTATGCAACGTGCATTTGTGCATCCGCTAAAACTATGCGCGAATTTCATTAGCAGACAACATGATATTTATAGTAAAAACTGTACTTTCGAAACTTAGTCATTACATGAAGCGAAGTGAAAAGACCCTCCTTACAGCAGAGACTGGCAATGCTAACAACTCTATCTTAAAAAGTCTAAATTTACATTGCTTTTTCATTCTTACTGGAATGTTTTATATATCAGATTGCGCTTTAAACCAGGGTTCCCCAAACTTTCTTGGGCCACGGACCCATTTTTGCGAACCAAGTTTCCGCGGACCCCTCTTTTAAGCTGCGTTAATTTTTCACCCAACAGCTATAGAAGCATAAAATGCAACATGAAAATACAGTAAATTGTGCTTAATCGTATTTCCATTTTTACCAACTCATACGAACCACATGAATGGGACGGATGAGGTTGCTTCTCACTGCTTTTGTTTCAAATATTTGTCCGCAGATTGTACATTTAGACCGAGCAACTGGCGTAGTGCGGTCGGTAACCTGCAATTCTTTGATCCTCAGATTGAGGCTTTTTGTGGGGATAAACGAAGACCTTTTTTGGGAGTGGGAGAAACAAAGATCTTTTTAAATTTTTTGATTGCCGTAGAGTTTTTGCTGCTTACAGTGAGTTTAATATTTTGGGATATTGGTTAAGATGGCTCTTTAAGTGCAGTAGGTTGCCGACCCCTGGCGTACTTAAAAAACACATCAATATCGGTGCGCAAGGTCTGGGATCCGATCCCCGGGCCGGTCAAATCAGACACAGCGTTGCCAACAGCAGTTTGCCATCATTTCGAGGGTTCTTGGGAGTCGAAGCTGTATTGCACGGGCGCTAATAAAGTCACAGTCGCGGAGATGGGTCCCGCCACTCGTTACACGCTTCTGCGTATTACCGTAAGTATAATAAAAGGTTTGATTTGATTTTACATTTACACAATTACAATGCTTTTAGTTATTATTGAGGCTCTACCTACAGGATGTAAAAGAAAGTAGGCCGTTAAAACTTGCATCTTGTATCTTATAAACCAGAGCCGGCGCCAGAGCAGTCGACTTAGGGGGGCCAAGCGTTTATCAGGGGGGGGGGCAAAGTTTGAAATTAAGCACAAAAGCCGCTGTCTTGAAAAGAAAAAACTTCTTAATTGGGGGGGCCAAGCATGTTGATTGGGGCGCCGGTCCTGTTATAAACTTATATCTTGATAAGCTTGCAACGGGGTCTCTTCGACCTAGTCTATCATCTCTGCTCGTGCGTTCAACTTGTCATTGCAATTAGACTATTGCAACATTATAATTCATAAACAATAAAGACAAGAGTATCATAATCCATGACTAACTTTAATAATTACTCAATAATCAACAGATAGTAGAAGAAAAAAACATTCTACAAGATTTTTAATCACTACAGTAATTAATTGGGTCTGTGTCCGTCCTGCAAAAATCATTTGGAAGTTCCAGTTTTTTATTTTTTACAACATTGTCACGGACCCCCTGTGAGGTCGTCGCGGACCCCTAGGGGTCCGTGGACTCTAGTTTGGGAAATTCTGCTTTAAACTAACTCTTCTCCCAACGAATGTGGGTCGCGACTTCATTTGGGCTCATCCCGCAAATAATTAAATAATAACTAAGGCCATTTTTAAATTATATTGAACTGAAAATTCAACAGTAATTGAGGGAGATTGCAAAGATTGCACTCTTCGAATCAGCAGCCACCAAGCTCTAAATGTTAAATTCGATCGGCCTCTAACCGTGAATCGAACCCGTCACGAAGGATCTGTAACCGGTTCAGCTAGGCCCACTTTGGGGTCGCGAAGCAATGATCTCACAAAATTATTGCATTTTATATTTTTGAATCTCGTTTTCATGAGGACAATCAAAAAAAACGCCCAAGAATTTATTTTTTAAAGTGGGGTCGCAGAGCAAAACCGTTTTGAAAACTTTGTTCTACAGTAGGTCTAGACAAGACCACTTCATGAACAGGAACAAACGGCGCTCATATGGACTACTGTAACATCGCTACTCATATCCCTTGTGCTGCTGCTCCACTCCTGGAGATATCGATTCAAGATAGAAAATAGCAATTGTTTCAAGTATGTGCAAGCCATAATAAGCGTCGACCAATTACAACATTTCCGGTGATAACCAACGATGGAACGCTGTTGAGATAACCTACTCAAGGCGTCAACTTAACACAAAAGCATCCCCTTTCTCCTTGCTTGTGCTTAGTGCCTGACACAAAAGCTCCGTAAATTAGATTTGCAGCTTTAGCGTAAACCGACTAAGAAAAAACTGCAGTGTGTTGTAACGTCTTACAATTCGTTAACATAACGTAAACTTGCTCCAAACTCTCCATTAGTAAGTTTCGCGAAATTTGGTAAGGTGTTCAATGTTCGCTCATGGGTTGGTTCATGTACAATCACATAACAATTTTATTTCATGTACATATAGTGCTTACAGTTATTACTCTTTACTGCGTCTTAATCAATGTTGTCATTTTTGCCTCATTTGTATTTCACGTATAGTATTTTCACTTGATAATTTTTCAATGTAATATTTTTTTATTTGGTACGAGGCTTTAATCACAAAAAACATGGCAAGTAGTCTATCATAAGTTTATAACATATCATGCAGTATTTTGAGCAGAGAACTACAGCCAAAAAATACCATTAACGAAAAAATAAAGCATGAAAATCTGTAAGTTTTAACACGTTGGGTGTCAGTGACGCGTGCGTGCCAGCCTGGTTTTAATTATAAATGTGCTAACAACACTTGAAGAAGGCAAACTTTTCGTTACAAAGTCGTTGATGCGATAGCCCCAGAAAAGACGTTCACCAAAAATTAGACTCATATTTTGGGTTAATATAGTATCAGACAATATGCTATTATTCACCAGGATGTAACGAGGAAAAATTAGGGGGGAGGGCAAATTATAATTGGCTAATGGTTACGACAATGCATGCCTAGCATATTTCAGATTAGTCTTCGACGCAATAAAAAAGGAGAGCAGTGCCCCGGTGCCCCCCCCCCCCCCCCCCATCCAGTTACATCAATGTGTCAAAGCGGTATAGGCCTATGAAGTGCGAGATAGAATGCAGATCTTATCATTGAAGCATAAGTTCAAAAATTAATGCTCTAGTATGTTTCAACGACTTCGCATTTTGCAGAATAAAATGAAGACGAAATACAAGTTTTAAATTGTAACTTGCAAGCTGTCAATGCCGAGAAATTTTAAAACAACACAGCTCGTCACTACGAGTTGTTTCGGGGTAGTTTTGCTGCTATTTGTCTACGTTTCAAGTCTAGAAGGTAAGTGCTGCAAAAATCTTGTGGATTGTTAAAGTCAGTTTTTCAAATATTGAACTGAAAATTCAACAGTAATTGAGGGAGACTGCGAAGTGAGCTTGCGCTCTTCAAGTCAGCAGCTACCTGTTACATATGTCAAATGCGATCGGCTCCAGCCGCGAATCGAACCCGTCACGTAGGATCTGTCACCTGCGCGCGGTACCGCTAGGCCATCTCGCTGACGATTGAAACCATTTAGTGCCAACGTCACGGTGACCCCCCAAAAAAGTAATCGGGTCCAGAAAACTTAGCTAGTTAGTTAGCGCCAAACGTTCGACCGCTTTCATACATGCAGCTAAAACACTGAACAACAGCTCCTTCCACGGTTCAATTTTGTTGCTCGTTTGTTTGAAAATATACTTTATTTATATGTTTATTTGAGTAGCTTAAGAAATCGTTTTGGTTGGATTCGGTTTATTTCTAAAAGTTTTAACCAGTTTGAAGTTTAAGAATGAAAACAAACATTTCAATGCAAAAGAATATGGGCAACATACTGCAATAGATTTGTTTTGCTTCATCAACTGCTGATAGGCTATTTTATCGCAAAAAATTGTGAAATATACAGTGAGTTTCAAAGTACTGGGCCCGCGATACAATGTTTGTTAAAACGACGAAGCCGTTAAATTACATTTAATAAGGCGATTTGGGGAATTTGGCAAATTTCGGCTCTTCAACATAATGACCATACCAATGTTTTTGCATTTTTTCCAAACCTCATTGCAATGACTTGGCGTTAGTCGCCTATTAACCTACATTATTTTGATTCGTTAAGTCAAAGATCAAACCGGCCGTTAGCTCAGTTATTACGCATGTACACTATCGGAGCGGGAGGTCTGGGGTTCGATTCCCGGATCGTTCAAATTGGCACATGTCGCCAACGGCTGCGACGTTTCTTCGTAGCTGTGTAGTCCAGGCAAAAAAAAACCTTTTGTTGCAAAAAACGTGCAACAAAAGGTTTTTTTCAAGTCATTGCAACTCTTTTGCAACGCCAAGTCATTGCAACTCTTTTGTTGCAAAAAACGTGTTTTTTATTCTTTGGCTTTTTGTTATACTCTTACAGTATGTTTAACAGATATATTTTAATAAAGTGCTACGTAATTTTGCTGCGTATTGCTATTGCGAACATTTGGGGTTGAGTAAAATGCTGAAAAATACGGTTATGGGGAGAGCATTTCCATCACACTTTTTTCAAAACTGTAAGTTAATGCGACTCAGGGTTAGATTTTTATTCTCTTTTTGTTTACTGCGCCAACAACATAGGCACGCTTGGTACTATGGGAAAATAGGTAAACTTCCCATAAAAGGACCCATTCTTTGCTGTTTATAGATAACAATTAAGCAATAAAGTCAACTATTAATGATGCAACAATCATGTGGGTTAGATCACGTGATAAACAATGACATCACAATTTCATGACGTCATATCATTACAAAGACACTAAACAAAATTTTAAATTGCCATTGGCGTACTGATTTATAAAAGCATAAATTGTGTCAGCTTCATTTTCGTGCTAATGGTGTCGTCGAAATCTTTCAATTTAATAAACTTTTGGTTATAAGTTGTTTAATTTCTTGATGATATTCGCAAACTAGAGCAGTTTACTTTTAGTTTAGCCTAGTTGACACACAGGTTCTATATGCCGAATTTGTTGCGAATATTAGTCCTGAGTTTCCATCCATCCTTGCTTACATGGCACAAGCATTGGGAGCCTCACTAATAGCTTCTTTCAAAAACGTGCACCTAGGTTTTGCGTCATGGACATGACGTGACATCACGTTGTCAAAGCCAATGAAAATATCCAGGCAAATCGTTTTTTAGACTAAGCAACTTTGTCACCCTTGAGCATTTTGAAATAAGGGCCCCCAAAGTGTTTTCTCAGCTCCACGTAGTGATCAGAAGTACTTATCTTTTTACACAGCCAACAACAAATCACCTTTGATAATTTTTTCATATTTTAATGCGAATAAAGTAATTTTCATCTCGCTACATCAAGTTAGCCAGCAAATGATTTTCATCGGTTCTGCAAAGTTAGTGCGACGCATTTCATTTATTGCTCGACGGTAAGTTTTTCTAAAGATCTCTACAATTTGTCGGCAAAATGGCCAAGCCGTACCACGCATGAGCAACAGATCATTCGTCCAATGCTTTGTAGATAACCCCAGTAAGATATTTTTTATGTAAGTTACGTTATAATTCAGCTTTAGCGTCAGCAGATCACCAAGAGCTATTGATGCACTGATTTTAAAGAGCCTAAAATTGGGACAGTTTTCCGTTAATTGGTTTAGCTGTAGCTATCCTTCAAAGTTCGTCCCAACAACACATTTGCAGCAAAGAAATATTACTACCATCAGAATGAAGATTTTCGTAGAAATCTTGTCGCATTGGCTTTTGAAAGATATTCGCAAATTTTGAAGCATTCATATTCAAATTCTTTTAAATATAGAACCAATATGCCCTTATTTTTAATTATTATGATTAAAAATATTTCCAGTTTATTTGCGATTTCAGAAGACATGATTTGCTAAGCCACGTAGAACGGAACAGATTTATTTTGCACTGAAATAACGAATGTAAACAAACAAATAGTAAAACGTAACAATTGTGCAGGAGACTGCGAAGTGACCGAAAGTGCATCGGCCTTCAAGTCAAGCAGCCCCAAAATGTGTGAGCTTCGCGTTAACGTGGTCAGCCCAAGTAATCGACATATTTTTTTTTGCAACAAAAGTCAGAAATTGCATGCTGCTACCCTGCAAACTCAAAGGTAATATTAAGGATAAAGTTCATGACGCTAGCAGTCAGATTGTACATGTACATTGAAACATCTTGAATTTGACAATGAAAGGAATTTGAGGTTCCAGCTAGAAGGTTGCTGTTGACTCTTGCAACTGCTACAGCCTTCTGATGACTGCTTTTGCACGTTATATTTTCGTAAAACAATCCATATATGCAATATAAAATACTACGTACGAGCGTTTCTCAATTCATTTTGAAGCTCGCAACTCTTTCGGAAGGAAAACCGTTTTTGCACCCCTTGTCTGATTTGTATTGATTTTTTTTTTGATTATCATTGTAGTTGATACTAATAGTTGCAAAAGTCCCAAAAGAAGAATTAAAACAAAAATTTAATCAACTAAAATAAACAAAACGTATGCAACAATCTAAACAAACAAATGAAACGTTTGTAATAATGGGTTGGTATCATTGATTTAAGCTTCAATAGGGTAAAAAGCTTGTACCCCAAGAAGTCCTTCTCGCACCCCTTGTGGTTGCGAACCGATTAACGGAAAACTGTCCTAATTTCAAGCTTTTAGAAATCAGTGCATCAATAACCCTTGGTGATATGCTGACGCTGAAGCTTAATTGAAATATTCATAAATAAGTAACTGGGGTTATTTAAGAAGCGTTGGACAGAAAACGAAATAATGCATCAAAAGAAATGGCGAAATGTGCTTTCGCTCTTTGAGTCAATAGCCATTATTTACAGCATTACGAAGGTACTACGAACGTTTTCGGCTCTACAATGGCCCTCGTCAGGTATTTTTCTAAAATAGTCACACGATTAACTTTAAATGCTTAGGAACAGATTGGAGGTACGATAAACTAAAGCTGCACACTACTTCTTGGCTAAACTTCCCACTTTAACAATGCTACACGTTACTAACAAGTTTATGACCTAATATGACAAGAAAAATAAATACATTGTGTTAAGCTCATTCAATCTGCAAAAATTTTGATTAAAAAACTTGTAATAGAAAAGATGCACCGCTAGCGTAAAGTTGGCGATTAAAACTAGGCAAAAATTTCTTTATGAAGAGCGCTTCATGAATCTCTGAATCGCATTCAGAAGGGCATTTTCGAATAATCTTGAATGAGTCCAATCCAAACTTAGTTTCCGAACAGATATCGCATGAATTTATGAGGTCTTTGATTGAGCTTTTTGGATAAAAAAAAAAATCAAATCTTCATTATACTCGTCGTATTACGCCGAAGCGTGTAACGAGTTGCGGGGCCCATCTCCGCGGCTTAGCGCCTGGGCAACACAGCTCCGAAGAAACGTCGCAACGGTGGCGAGCTGTTGGCGACACTAGACCGATTTGGCCGGCCCGGGAATCGAACCCCAGACCTCCCGCACCGATAGCGTGCGCTTAGCAACTGAGCAAAAAGTTGCTGAAATTAAGGTGTTCCCTAACTATGGTGCTCAGACTTCGAGATGACATACCGATGTATGTCTGATTCGTACCACACGAATATCTAAATTGGTAAACAACGTTTGAGCACAAAGCCAAGGGTGTGCAACTGTGCATGATTTCAGTTTGAAATATGAATTGATTTTAAATGATTTATAAATGTGAGTAATTTTAACGTCCAATTGATTGTTGATGATTTTGGAAAACTGCTTAACAAATTGTCCTGAATCTTTACCCAAATAAGGAGTCCTAATGAAATATTCATAAAGGGATAGGGAGGCTTGAGTAGGATCGGAAGGTTGCTTTTTATATTGTTTTTTATTTATTGAGTAGGATCGGAAGGTTGGTTTTTTATTAGGATCGGAAGATTGGCCGATTTTATTTTGGAAAAATACCTGAAGAGGGGTAATAGCCCAAAACAGCGCTGTCCCGCTCTACGGTAACCATGGCTGGAGTTGCTCTTGCAACTGTTGGTGATGGGGGATGGTCTGTCCTCCGACCCAACACGTGGAAGTCGTTCTGACTTCCCATTCAGCAGGCCAGGTAGGACGACGTTGTGTCTTACTGTTGTACTTTGACCACATGGGAAATTTTACTTGAGTGGTTATCTAACATGATGTTAGGTACCACAAAGGCTAAATTCTTTTGAGATATACAAATCCGGAGAGGTGCCAAGCACTCGGAACGAAGAGTGTACCTTAAGTGTGAGGGCGGCTGATGAGGGCTAATAGCCCGAAACAGCGCTGCCCCGCTCTCCGGTAACCAAGGTTGGTTTTTATTGGACTTCAAAAATTGATGTAAAATTTTTTAAAAAAACTGTGTGGGATAACCGTTAACTTTAAACATAGTTTTCAGTTTTGCAATTTCTTGTTGGAATAAGCTATCTTTGGAGCATATTTGTTTGGCTCGATTTAGTAGACACAGAATCAAACCTGATTTCCATTATGGCGGGCAAAACGCATTGAAATTAAGTAAAAGATTCGCATGAGTGGGTTTCCTCCAAACCCACGAGTCCAACCTTGAGTCAGTAAATTTTATTTCAACATCAAGAAAAGGTATTGTGTCAAAAGCATGCTCTACGGTAAATTTTATATTCTTATGTTGGGCATTCACAAGATCAAGGGAACTGTGGAGAAAACTTACCGCGCAGCAATAAATGAAATGCGTCGCACTAACTTTGCAGAACCGGTGAAAGCCATTTGTTTGCTAACTTGATGTAGAGATATGACAATTATTTTATTCGCGTTAAAATATGATAAAATTATCAAAGGTGATTTGTTTTTGAAGTCTAAAAAACGATTTGCCTGGATATTTTCATTGGCTTTGACAACGTGATGTCACGTCATGTCCATGACGCAAAATCTCAAATGCGCGTTTTTGAAACAAGCTATGGCCTCCGGTAATGAGGCTCACAATGCTTATACCATGTAAGCAAGGATGGATGGAAACTCAAGATCAATATTCGCAACAAATTCGGCATATAGAACTTGTGTGTCAACTAGGCTAAACTAAAAGTAAACTACTCTATTTTGCGAATATCATCAAGAAATTAAAAACTTGTGACCAAAAATTTATTGAATTGAAAGGTTTCGACGACACCATTAGCACGAAAATGAAGCTGACACAATTTATATTTTCATAAATCAGTACGCCAATGGTAATTTAAAATATTGTTTAGTGTCTTTGTAATGATATGACGTCATGAAATTGTGATGTCATTGTTTATCACGTGATCTAATCCACATGATTGTTGCATCATTAATAGTTGACTTTATTGCTTAATTGTTATGTACCCATGAGAAAATTTGACGTTTTTTAGCATTATGACGTCATCAGTGATGTGATCTCTGCTGGCAGGACACTTTCGCTGAATGTAAAAATGATGATCAGCTAGATATAGTTGCTTCGGCTTACTCGGTGACTCCTCCCACTCCATTATCGGATAACGAGCCATTTTTCATGCAATACACCCTGGATCGTACGAACAAGCTATCAAAGGTGCTGAAGGTGACCATCACGGTATTACGATGTTTTAAGAAATGAAAGCAAAGAGCACTCCAAACCCCCGACAGTGAGAAAAGTGCCATTGATGAGACACGTACGGCGCAAATGACTTTGATTCGTAGTGCTCAAGCTGACTGTTTCAGCACAGTGTTAGCTGAACGAAGCAAAACTTCACCTTTGAGCAAGCAGTGAGCTCCATTCCTACCTGCGAACATCAACACTGGATGAATTCTATCCAACAGTTCGTCCCATTCCTCGATGTTGAAGGTATATTGCGTGTAGGTGGTAGATTTGACTACCACGGTGAATTTACGAATGAGATGAAACACCCAGCATTCCTACCACGACGACACAACGTGACAAAATTGTTTATTTTAGATAAGCATGAGCGCCTGGCTCATCGTGCCTCTGAAACCACTCTCGCTTTTCTAATAAATGATGAAGGCCTTATACAGTTGGAGGCATGCAAACAGTGCGCTTCTACCTTTCGGACTGTTTTACTTGCAAGCTCCTCAGAAAGACTAGGGTAAGCAACTGATGCCTCCTCCACCTGAATATCGAATTACACCACGACAAGCTGTGTACTCATCTGCGGTGCTCGATTACGCAGGGCCATTCGAAGTGAAGAGAGGCAGATGTACTGAAAAGCGTTGAATTTGAGTGTTCGTCTGCAGTGCCACGACTGCTATCAGACTAGAGATGGTGGAATCATTGCAGACCACTGCAATTTTTAATGCGTTCAATCGATTTTTGTGCTTGACTGGATTTAAGACAAAGCATCTTCGCAGCGACTGTGCTACGAAGTGGTAATTGCAGTAGCTGTTGGGGTTGCTAAAACAATAAACTTTAGCTACTCAATTACGCTGTCCACGAGTCCAATTTATGTGGGTTTTAGACTCACGGTTCTTGCTTCTAGTTTCTGCATCGCAAATGAATTGACATCAGAAATTTACACAACAAAGAAAGCAGTAGTTTGCAAAATTAAATCACTAAAGCGTATCGTTAAATAAATAAATTTAAAGGATTTTCAATAATGATCTTGCGGCTCGTAAGCGGCCCAATGCAAGAAAAAAGCAACGGAACTGGACCGTTAGCGGACCGACAAAAAGTCCTGCTAACGGATAGGCGTAGGGTTTCCTTTTTTCCCGGACTTTTAACTACCCGGGGAACGGGAAATTTTCAAAAAAACTTTTCGAGAATTCCGAACATCTTTGGAATTCCGGAATTCGAGAGATTCCGTAGAAAATTTTGCGGGAAAATTTTTCGACCATGATTATTTTGAAATTTTTTCTGATTTTCAGCATTTTAGGTTTAATTTTTAGCATTTTGTTTATGCTGTTTTGACAAACTTAGCTCGAGTTTTTCCATTTTTTTACAAATTAAAAAAAAACTTTTGATCTCACAAGCATTTCGTCTTAAAAAATTTTGCGAACTTGAAAAAAATTTTTAGTGACAAAAAGAAAGTTTTTAATTTGCAGTAACGCAAAACTAACGTATTTTTTATGTCGGAATGATAGATATCAGTACCACTGAAATCCTTACTAATGTAAAGAGATTTACCGGAATCCCGACATAAAATTACCGGAAAACGGGAAATTTCAAAACCCCAAATTTCTTGTCACGACTTCCCGGGAAGAAACATTATCTAGGCTAGTCAAATTAGCCACCCAAAATGGCTCATGGTCATGCCATAAATGCCATTTTTAGCACCGAGCAATGAGCGCAGGCTATATTTCTGTAGTTAATGGTAACTTGACATTGTAAATAACTTATCGGTACCACATAAAACAGCTTTGTTTTGCCTCAACCTCGAGTTGATAACAAGCTAAAACGGGGTAGACTACTCAATTAGCTACGAAATGGTCAACAACATAAAAAAAAATAATATAAAAACACGAAGCAAAAAAACGGTTTTTAACAACACTACTCGTTACACGCTTCGGCGTAATATGGTGAGTATTATGAAGATTTGATTTTTTTTAAGTCGAAGATCAAGAAGAATAGCTGTGGTGCCGATCTTTCAAGATTTGTGATTTGAAATGCTGTATTTTCAGTGACTCCAATTTCGTCTACAGACGAGACAAGATTGGAAAGTTTTTCCACCACGGTATTAGAGGGAACTTGTGGACAAGTAACTTGTCCACAGCTCAATGTCCGAGAGGAAACTGGAACTGCAACGTGCAACAACGGGAATCAAGTTGGAAGCATCTGCGAGTAATTGCATTGCTTAAGATAGACTCCTTTTAGACGCGTATTGCTGAAATACAAAAATGCAAATGGTTGATCCAATTTTTGGCTGAAACAATTTCCGAGCTTTGACATAATAACAGTTTAGGCATTTCTGACCATAGTTAGACATTTCGGAACCCGACTTTCCAATTATTCGCTTCTCAGTGATTTGCAATTCTGATTTGTTGGTAGGTCACTTGTTAATAACCTTTACAGAGGTTCATGCTGAGAGGAACGCATAGCTACTGCACTGCTTGCAAATCGCCATAATTGATAGAATGAATCAAAGCATGATGCGCATTAACGTATTGCTCCACTAGACACTCCACTTCTTCATATCAGTTTTTGCAAAAAAATCAAAAGGAGCATTTTTATCGCACATACTACTGTAGAAATGCAAAAAAAAAGTCATAACCTAAAAAAAATACCATACAAGTAGAAGCACAGAAAAAATTTGTCTCAATCTGCTGCACAAACAGGAGTTTTTGCTAAACACAATTTAATTTATTTTAGAGTTACTTGCAATCGAAATTACATATTCGCTGGCGTAAGAGGATCAAATGTATTCAAATGTGAGGTGGAAGAGGATGGTGATTGCCCAGTAGCATCGTGGAGCGTCAAACGAGAGCAGTATTGCAATCGTAAGCTTACGCTATTTTACGTTACTGCAGTGTATCGTAGCATTTCTAAAAATGTCAATAAGCTACTGTAAATTAAAAAAAAATAATTGCGATTTTTTCTGATGAAAAGCTGAATTAGTTTAAAAATTTTGACTCGCTAAAAACAACATTTCGAATATTTTAGGTTATAAGCCACAAAAAAAACAAAAAAAAAACAGAATAAGCACTGATACAGCGAAAAATACATGGAAGGTTGTAATCATCTGTTTGTTGGGCTTAGGATTTCCCTTTTTCCCGGATTTTCAACTTCGCGGGAAACGAGAAATATTTCAAAAATTTACCGGGATTTCTGAAAAATTTTCGTGATCCCATAAGTTTTCGGGATTCGGTAAATTCCCGGCAAGTTTTTCCGGAAATTTTTTTCGAGCTTGATTACTTAGCTGTTTTTTCAGATTTTCAGCATTTCAGATCTAATTTTTAGCATTTTGTTATGTTGTTTTGACAAACTTAGTTTGAGTTTTTCAATTTTTTCGAAAAATTGAGAAAAAAAGTTTGATCTCATAAGCACTTCGTCTTAAAAAATTTTGCGAATTTTGAAAAATAATTTTTAGTGACCAAAGAAAAACATTTAAAATTTGCACTAACGCATTTTTTATGTCGGAATGATGGATATCAGTATCCCTATAAAATCCTTGCAAATATAAAAAAATTCCCGAGATACCGGCATAAATTTCCCGGGAAACAGGAAATTTCAAAAAAAAACAAATTTCCAGGGAAATTTCCCGTCCCGACTTTACGGAAGGAAACACTAGTTGGGCTTCATAACACATGCGAAGGTAGCCTACTTTATTTACCACAATCTGCTACACCAAAAAATAAGCACTCTGCTGTGAGATGACGTAATAGATTACCATAACTGTGCAATAGCAGAAAGAGCGGATGAGCAAAGTCATCGTAATTGCACAAAGTAGGAGAAACTACGAAAATATTTATTGAATTACGTGATAGTATAGACAATTGTTAATTGTGCCAGCCAAGTACATAGAGAATTCTATAAAGTTATGCAACACAAAGCTTAATAAGCGAACAAATTATGCAAAACCTAGATTTATCAATCTATAGACTATACTCTAATCTAGAAAATAAGCACGACAGTGAAAAATAAGCCCATTTCTAAGAAACAGCTATTTACCTAAGCTCATGCATATTTTGTAGAACATTGCTCCTGAAAATAAGCGTTTTTGAAAACAAGCTGCAATTCCAATTGCACAGAGCAAAAGTGTGATCTCACGCAAAAGTATAGGATCTGGTCATAACGCTTTGAGTTCGCTAGCCCAACAAAAACCACCGGAAAATAAATCCACTGTTACATTCAAGTTGCTACAACAATAAACAAAAGAAGCACGCTAAATCTTGATTATATTCGCGGTGTTATCCCGAAGCGTTTAACGAGTGGCGGGGAAGATCTACGCGACTTAGCGCTTGGTCAACACAGCCTGCTCCGAAGAAACGTCCCAGGGTTGGCGAGCCGCTGGCGACGCTGCGTCCCATTTGATCTGCCCGGGAATCGAATCCCAAACTTAGATAGCGGTGTCTTAAACCTCTACGCAAATCAGCCAGTAAGGAACAAGCTATATGTAACTGATAATAATTGATATGTCTTGTGACTTGAAACCAGTAATAACTGTAGGCTATAGAATGTAATTGAACAGCTCAGATGGCCGATTGGTAAGAGCGTCCGGTTCGGAAGCTGTAGACTTAAGTTTGATTCTCAATCGGGTCAAACCAATAACTTTAAAATTGGTATTCATAGAGCGGGATTCACATCTTGGTGTGGTAGACCAATGGCTGGCAACTCCTAAGCGAGCTCGTATAGCGCATTGATCTCTATCTCGTGATAGGAGGATAAATATGGAACTAAAAAAAAAAGATACCATACTGTAATAATGTAATATATTATCATTTTCAGCTTTATTTTGCCCCGATCTTCTCTCAGTTGACAACGGATTCTTTGAATGCGACCGCCGGTTCAAAAGAGGATCGGTTTGTAAGTATTTATGTCACAAGGGATATGAATTGGATCCTATAGATCACGAAGGAAAATTCTGTTCCAAAAGTGGATCCTGGGTTGGAAGACCAACACCACGTTGTTTACGTACGACAATGTTTTCAGTCGTTTAGTAAATACTAAATTTTAGGATCGTCTGAAAACTGTAACAGCGATTAATAAAGTGTACATGAACAAGCCAGTTAGTTTACCCATACTTTTGGTCTCTTAATGACACTTATATCGCATACCGTAACCTACTACATACAAATCCAGAACGTGTGTGGTCACTTTGTTAACTCCTATACCGGTACTTTACTTACACCTTGCTTATCGCAAAACATGCTGTATTAATTGGAATTTGTTTTCAAGTTCTAAATCATTATAATTAACAAACATTAGATGGTTTATATCAGTACTCTTAGATATTTTATCTGTAGGCTAGTAGGTGTATTTACACCTTATGCAATAGTGGTTCCCAACTTGGGACGAGGCAAAACTTAGGTAAAGGTGTCAAGTTTTAACACATCAAAAGTTTTTGGGTACGTGCAAAGTAAAATTGCACTTGCTCACAATCATGGACGAGCACAAAAGCCAGCTTCTAATTGGACCTTCGAGCAATTCCTTGAGTTCCTGAGCTCAGAGATCAGGCATGTCGACTCGCTGCATCACATGCAAGTTGACTGTAAGGAACATATACGAGGGAACAAGGAAGGCAGACGCACCTCTCCTGCTTGATCTCGCAGCCAAGTCCCCCTAGGGTGGCAGTAGCTTTACACCAATCAGTGGCGACTGTTAGTGAAGGTGACAAAGTAAGACAATGCCCTGTCCATCCAAGTGCTAGCTCACATGACTTGGGCCAATGTCGAGGCTTTGCTCAGATGCCGATTGATGAACGGTCTACGATTGCCAAGGAAAGTGGTATGTGCTTCAACTGCCTGGGAGGGAAGCACAGCTCTCCACAGTGTAAACTGAAGTCACAGTGCAACATATGCGATGCTTTTCACCATGCGCTGCTGCACCGAGATAGGCAACAGAAAGCATCTGGATCTGCCTCACAGTCTGGCATGAGACATGATAGTGTTGCGAAGAGCAAACCAAAAGCTAATGTGCCTACAGTTGGGTTGGTTGTCACTAATGGAGCAGCCAAAGAGAAAATTGGCATTATGAAGATTACTGCTGTAGTACAGAGTGGTGATGGCCTGGTTAACAATTTTTTTTCCGTTTTATGCTGCCATTGATACTGGAGCTACTAGGTCTCTGTGCTCGCGTGAATTGGCTATTCAACTGTATGGTGGCTTTGATGCCGATGGGTCCAAGGAGTTCCGCATGTTTAGTGATGACCCAGTGCGGTACGAAGTCATGACTCGGGACCTCGACCTTGCAAAGGTCGATGAGGAGATGATCTCTTTAAATCCAGTGGACTTCATCGACCATAACCTACCCTTTTCACAGTACCTACCCGCTGCTGAGGAGTTACCGCAGAGGGTTGATATGATCTTTGGCAGTGAATTTGTATGGGAATATCTTTTTAGCCTTACTGCGGGAAATCGCGATTTAATTACCTTGCTGGTTGGTATCCATAACGCTCTTGAATTCATCCTTGGACACTTCTGGCTTAGTTCTGATGTTTATTACTACGGACTCGTAAGCAATATCATGCCAAATCCTTTAACTACCATTCACACGAAGCGAGAAGCAAAACGAAGGTCTGAGAAGGCTCCCAGTGGCATCAATTTGGGAAATACCTCAAAAGTATGACTTGCACCTCAGGATAGGAATTCTGACCTTGAAAAACTTGAACGTGATCTTTTTTACGCTTGTCCGAATGATGAAAAATTAGCGATGAGTAGAGTGGATGAAGAAGTGATGGAAAATTACCAGAACAATGTAGAGCTGGTCACTCTGGAAAGTGGAGAAGCGCATCTCCAATTCAAACTACCATGGTCGCGGAACCCTGTTATAAAGAAGGACAACTACGGCCAAGCCAAAAGTGTCCTATTAAGACTAAGAGACAAGTTAAGATCTCAACTAGAACTACGTTCAAAAAACTGAAAAGAACATATCTAATGTATCTCAGGATATTCAACAGAGGGTCGTGAGAGATATGTTTGTGGACGACTTTATTACTAGAGCTGATAGTATTACAGAAGGCAAACTAGTTATCAAGGAGACATCCACGTTGTTAGCGTTTACTGGATTCACGTTGACAAAATGGAATGCTAGTACAGAAGAAATCTTAACTGATGTAAATGATGAAGATCTCGCTCCAGCTTGCCGAGATATTGCAGAAAAAGGTGCAGATTCTCCTCAACAACAGACGCAGACCACTTTGGGACTAGTCAAGGGACACTATTTCAGATAATTTTTTCTTGAAGAAACCAGACCTCACAAGATTTGATGGACACAACTTTACCAAAAGACAAGTGGTCAGCTTTGATAACAGCATTTTTGATCCCCTCTGCTGGTGGGCTCCGTTGTATTCTCAGATGAACGTAGCCTGCTCGGCAATGGTGCCACAGGTAGAAGGTTGGGATGACGTTGTACCTCAAGACTTAGCGAAACAGTGGCAAAAAGCCATCAGCTACTTGCATTCGATCGATGAAGTACCTATTCCTCGACGCTAGATCCTAGAGGTAGCCCATACAAACAGCAAGTATGAATTTCACTTGTTTGCCGACAGCAGTAACAATGTTGCTGCTGCCGTTGTATACTTACGAGTTATAAATGGCGAACAAATTGACGTGCATCTAGTGGCAGCGAAGATCTCTCTACACTCCAAATCTGAGATGACCCGTGGTTCAATGCCCCGAAAAGAGATCATCGCCTTAGATCTTGGAGCTCGCTTGCTTCGAGAGTGCCTCGAGGCGACAGCTTTGACGATTGATAATTATGAACTTATAGACGGACTCGCAAACTGTCATCCAATGGTGTTCCACAAAGTCGCTTGAACTCCGTGTGTTTGAAAGGAATAGGGTTGACCTGATATTAAAACACAGCCATGGTAAGCGACCTCACTATGTGCCATCCAGTAAAAACCCAGCGGATCTTGCAACCCGTCCATGCCGAACCGGTGATACAGAGCGATGGAATCTTTGGTTAAAGGGGCCCGAATTCTTACACTGCCCTCATAATCTCTACTGGCAGGACACTTTCGCTGAATGTAAAAATGATGATCAGCTAGATATAGTTGCTTCGGCTTACTCGGTGACTCCTCCCACTCCATTATCGGATGACGAGCCATTTTTCATGCAATATACCCTGGATCGTGCGAACAAGCTATCAAAGGTGCTGAAGGTGACCATCACGGTATTACGATGTTTTAAGAAATGAAAGCAAAGAGCACTCCAAACCCCCGACAGTGAGAAAAGTGCCATTGATGAGACACGTACGGCGCAAATGACTTTGATTCGTAGTGCTCAAGCTGACTGTTTCAGCACAGTGTTAGCCGAATGAAGCAAAACTTCACCTTTGAGCAAGCAGTGAGCTCCATTCCTACCTGCGAACATCAACACTGGATGAATTCTATCCAACAGTTCGTCCCATTCCTCGATGTTGAAGGTATATTGCGTGTAGGTGGTAGATTTGACTACCACGGTGAATTTACGAATGAGATGAAACACCCAGCATTCCTACCACGACGTCACAACGTGACAAAATTGTTTATTTTAGATAAGCATGAGCGCCTGGCTCATCGTGCCTCTGAAACCACTCTCGCTTTTCTAATAAATGATGAAGGCCTTATACAGTTGGAGGCATGCAAACAGTGCGCTTCTACCTTTCGGACTGTTTTACTTGCAAGCTCCTCAGAAAGACTAGGGTAAGCAACTGATGCCTCCTCCACCTGAATATCGAATTACACCACGACAAGCTGTGTTCTCATCTGTGGTGCTCGATTACGCAGGGCCATTCAAAGTGAAGAGAGGCAGATGTACTGAAAAGCGTTGGATTTGTGTGTTCGTCTGCAGTGCCACGACTGCTATCAGACTAGAAATGGTGGAATCATTGCAGACCACTGCAATTTTTAATGCGTTCAATCGATTTTTGTGCTTGACTGGATTTAAGACAAAGCATCTTCGCAGCGACTGAGCTACGACGTTTGCCGGAGCCAAAAATGTCCTTGAGAAGGAATACACTAGCGTGTTGAAGGAACTTTATGGCCACACAGACGTCCAGGCTTGGCTTAACAAACAGAAGATTTTTTGGGAATTCTCAACACCTGCGAGTTCACATCACCAAGGATTAGTTGAGAGACAAATACGTTCTTTCCGAGAAGTAACCGAAGGAATACTCGGACCAGGCTTCCACAAGCGGACACCCACAGATTTTGAAATGATGACGGTCATCCGTGAAGCTGAATATGTCATGAACTGTAAGCCATTGGGGCGATACATGGGTGATGAAGATGCTATCACGCCTATTGGACCTATCGACTTGATTATTGGATTTTAGGAACCAAACAATGAGGGAATCTATTTTAGTGCACCCTGCACTGGAGACGCCCTACGCCGATCTCATAGTTACTCGAAGACGTTATCCAATGAGTGGTGGAAACGTTGGATATCATCTTACCTGCCATCACTACAACAAAGACAGAAATGGACAACCACTTATCGCAACTTCGAGAATGGTGATGCAGTTTTCTTGCTAGACGTAACTACCCCCACTCGTGGAAGATATCTTTATGCACTCGTGGTGGACACAAAGACTTGCAAAGATGGCCTTGTTCGATCAGTGACTTTGAAGACAAGCGATGGTCTCATTCGAGAGCGGGACATTCGCGAGCTTGTGCTATTGGAGGAAGCCGGTCAGCCTTCACCGACCGATGTCGAACACCTTGGCTCGCTGCTTGAACCATCTATATCCTCAACCGGATGTAACTCCTATACTGGAGGAACCACTCGCGAACCTGATAGTTTTCTGCTTGATGCCTGCATGCTCCAAAGATCAAATACCAGGATCTCCGAATCGACTGATCATCTCCACAAGGTACTTACTTCAGATAAGTGTTCTCCCAAGACCTCTACCATAGATGATAATCTGCCCAATGTTTCCATGTTGACTGATTGTTCATCCAATGCTTCTAAGACGACTAATCAGCCTCCTAGTGTCTTCATGTCGACTGATTATTTTCCCAACATGTCAGGATCGACTGAATGCCCCGCAATGTTCCTGCGCTGACCGATCAATGCCCCGAGAACAAAATGGACAGTCACCGTTATCACTCTATCTCAGTTTCCAGCATAGGATCAATGACGCTTCCTTCTGCACCCCAGATGCTCAACCACTCTCCCAGACAATTGTATGATGAGGAATCCTCATCCTCTCTTACCGTCCAAAACAGACCCCTCTTTGGCCACAGCCTCCCTCCCGACAACCATTCGCAAAACCTTGATCATGCTAAAGCCCCTGCACCCTACGTTCTCACTTCCCCATACCATCCCATCCCTGCGTCCCAACATTCTATGCTTTACAACCGTGTCTACTGTGCTGCCAAACATACCGATGATGATGGTGGCTGCACACCGTTTTACAACAATGTCCAGGGTGCTGGCAAGCGTTCCGATGATGCCAGCACTGCAATCTGTCAGTCAATCAACTTCTACTGTCCGGTCAAACGCACGAGTGGAGACGTTAGCAATGTATCGTCCTACGATGCTGTCCAGGGTGCTTGCAAGCGTTCCGATGATGCCAGCGCAGCTAGTCAGACAATCAATCGCTACTGTCCGGTCACGGACAAAGACTTCCGGTCAAACGTACGGGCGGAAACGATGGAGACACAGATTTGTCGTTCTACAACACTGCCCAGAGCATTGGAAGATATTATCCTGATGATGCCAATGCACTCGAACTTTCTACGGAACGAGGTTCTACCAGCTACTGTTATGATGCTTTCACATCGCTTGAGTCACAAACTTTTTGGAATCGCTCGATACACCACCAGCGTGTGTGAAATACCGAGAACAACTTTTATGAAGTGCGCCCCGCTATTGGCGCCACAAACATCTTTCTTTAAGAACATGTACACACTACACGTTGAGTACCGGTACGGCAATTTTTATTTTGTATAATTTTCCTCCTGGATGAAAATTAGAGGGGACTGTAAGCGATTGCCGATTGTCTTCACAACTTTGTGACCACGTTTGGTCATTGCTGGCTGTCTTTTCTTTGTTTGCGTGTGTGCACGCACGTTCACGCGCACTCTTTCATTTGTGTTCGTGAGCCCTGCACGGTTGCGCTCCTACTATGGTTGCTAGACGACTGCAGCAGGAGCCTTCAGCGACAGGGCTTGAGATTTAGCTTAGTTTCAGCATTCAATGTATTTTTCAAGCAAGTTTGCGCTTTTTATGGAGCAGTTAGACTAGAACCTTTGTGATTGTTTATGTTTCAGCACTAGCCTAGCTGTCTTTGTAACGCCAGTGATTTGTTATGAGTAGTGCTGTCTAGGCTATTTGAGTTGGTTAGTAATACATTATTTCACTGGCTAATCTGAAGTTACATCTTAGGGTGCTTGGTTCTAGAGATAGAATCGGAGAAAAGGATGACAGCTGCTTTTGGAGACTGCCAGCTGAATTGAGCATCACTTGCGTCCCTATCATCCCTTTCTTACAGAATTGTACTGAACAAAATCAACTTTTGATAATACTCGCGGCATTACGCCAAAGCGTGTAACGAGTGCCAGGATCCATCTCCGCGGTTTAGCGCCTGAGCAACACAGCTCCGAAGAAGTGTCGCAGCGGTGGCGAGCCATTTGGTGACACTGTGTCCGATTTGACCGGTACGTAATTCGAACCCCAGACTTCCCGCGCCCATAGTACTGTCGTACCAACTCAGCTAACAAGCATTTCACTAGTAAAATAAAGCAAAAGCATATGGCATTCCAACATACTTTTTTTGATGGGGCTTGAAAATTAAAGAAAACAAAAGTGGGCCTAGTTCAAAAAAAGTTGGAAACCGCTGGTTGAATTTGATTTAGATCTAAGATTGGTTTGCAAGAAACTAGGCTATAACAGGGGTGTGCATTGTGCAACAGGCGGATTGCGGACCCCTACCGGCCTACCAAGTTATTTCGTCAACACTCTGATTTATCCCCATTCATGACACTGTGAGTGTGAGCCAAACAATCATTCACTAAATTTTTATATCTTTTTGCAGTTTTATGTCCACGTCTTCCTCCGATTGAAAATGGTGGGGTAAACTGCACTAACCGGTTCAAAGTCGGTTCAACCTGTGCGTATGCATGTAATCAAGGTTTTGAATCGGATTCCCCGGATGATAAAAAATATCGCTGCAACACAGATGGTGTCTGGCTCGGTACACCAATAATCACTCCTTTCTGCATAAAGTTACGTAAGAACATTTTTACTTTTTGATATTCCGGCAATGCGACCTGCAAACAGTAGCACAACGAGAAATTTTGAAAAGGGGTGGGGCCATAACTACTAAAGCCATATGAAGAGTCTGGCGTATTTTAGTTCAGGGTGGTCCAACTAAATTATATTGCGGGCCATAAAAAGCTGCTTACTTATCCCGCGGGCCAATGTTTAAAACAAGGCTTTTCAATTAATTTTGGTCCGAGGACCACTAGCCCATGCCTTTCATCTTCGTGGACCCCGAAAAAGGTGATAGGTCTCCTCTGCAGGAAAAATGACTGGTGTGTGAAGGAGCAAAAAGAGAAGGGTCTTCACCTCAGAAAAGCTCACAGCTCATCAAATAGAACACAAAATCTTGTATTTTATTTGAATCTTGTGCTTTGCATAATCATCAAATAAAAGGTCTCCACTGCAGAATGACCCGCGAATTGACAACAAAAATACGTGTGTGAGCAAAAAAGTTATAAAAAACTACATCAAATTCAAATAACAGGATGTCGACCTCTTTCACGGGTTTCATGGACCCATTGGACAGGACGCCATGAACCCCTAGTTGAGAAGCACTGGTTTAACTGAAGATCTTGCTATGTCTTATTACCAGGAAGTCGAACCGTTTAATTTTTCCGGTTCAAGTTCGATTTGGCTTGAACAACGGTTTCAAATTTCGGTTTAGTTCCGGTTAAGGTTCAGACAAATTGACACGCTCCGGTTAGGGTTCGCTCCAGTAAAAAATATTTCAAAACCGGTTTATAAAGTTCCGGTTCAAATTCGCAGTAAAAAAATGGTATAATTCTTGTAACTCGATTAAAAATGAAACGTACAAAGCAATTTTTCTTCGCATTGACAGGCCAATATAATGCTTAAAATACTTGATAGTAAAGGCAATTTTGAGATAATTAAATTGTTACTACTGTATGCTCTGACATCGGCGGCCTATAGCCTACTTTGATAAAGAAACATATCTTCACATTGACGGGCCAATGTACCGCTTGTAGTGCTGTGCAAGTGCTATATATCTTTGAATATAAGCCGCCTTCAAAGTGACGCGTGCGACCTCACAGAGCGAGTCGCTTTTTCAATCGGTTTTGGTTCGGTTAAGGTTCGAAAATCGCAAGTAGGCCTACGCAAATAATTCGGTTCAGTTCCGGTTCGCTCTTTGCAATTTTGAAAAATACGGTTCGGGTTCGGTTAAGGTTCGACAAAAATAGCGTAAAACCGGTTTATAAAACTCCGGTTCGACTCGACTCCCTGCTCACTACGCATAAAACAGGATCGATAAACGATTATTTGTGTCATTGTTTAACAATATTAATAATATCAAAAAACAAACCAATAAGTAGCAAATAATACCGCTTCTCCTAATTTCGTAATACTAAACTTATTTGGCAACATTTTTAAACTGCGTCACTGCCTGTACGATTGTGTCGTCATAATCAGTCAAAGGTTTGCATCGTTACTGCTGTTTTGGCATTCTTCTTTTTTTTCGTGTCTAGCACATGTTGGTAAAAATGAAAATTATTTTTCAGTAAATTAAAAGCGATCGTGAAGGACTCTATACGGCCGAAAGTTTTAAGCAAACGTGTGGAAGTCGAGTGTTTCATCATTTTGCTTGTTGGCCCCGGCTCGTCCTCGCTGCTCCCGACGTGAAACTGTCCTTCGACTCCCACAACTGCAACAAACTGAAACATAATCCTTTGCAATTCGATAAATAAGACACCACAAAAATTATGAAACGAAGCGGTACAGGCTGTTCAGGATTAAATTTAAAAACAACAAACGTAAACGCAGTCAAAAACTTCAAAAACAACGACTAAGTAAATGTTTTCCAACCTAAACGTGCAAATCGCCCGTAATTCATCGCGGGCCAAAAAAATTACTTTGCTGGCCCGTAGTTGGACCCATATGCGTAGCCAGGATTTTCAATTGGGGGGGGGCTAAAGTTTAACAAATCTTACCCAACAGCAGGAACGGATCCAGAAAATTTTAGTAGAGGGGATGCAGATTTGAATTAGGTTGAGTGTTAACTAGGTACAAAGACGTCAAATAAATAAATAACTGAGGTTATTTTCAAATTATATTGAACTGAAAATTCAACAGTAATTGAGGAAGACTGCGAAGTCTTCGAGTCAGCAACCACCCGTTACATATGTCTAATGTGATCGGTTCCAGCCGCGAATCGAACCCGTCACGTAGGATCTGTCACCTGCGCGCGGTGCCGCTAGGCCATGTCGCTGACGTTTAGACTCGAAATAGGGCGTCAATTATTCGTGTCAAAGGCGTATTCAAAGTTTTTTTAGGGAGGGCACCAAATTGTGACATCTTTTATATGCGTGTGTTTTTCCGGCAGAGCAAATTTGAAGCAAATTGAGGAAAAAACGGCTCTATAGGGGGTCCGGAGGCATGCTCTCCCGGAAAATTTTTGAAATTTTACGTAGTGCAATGGCCTTTTTAGAGCTTTTGAACGAATTGTGATCAAAAAATTTTCCCCTCATTCGGAGTCCTTCACCAAAATTAATATGATGCATTTTGTTCGCACGTTTTCGATTTATGCGTGCATACTTCAGACCAGGAGTAGATGTAGAAAATTTTGGTGGGGGAATGCAATTTTGAATTAGGTTGAATGTTTACTATTGATGTGAATACAAAAACGGTAAACGTCTAGACGCGGAAAAGATCGTAAATAAGCCATTTGAAAATTTTTCATGTCTGAGGCGTAATCAGAAGTTTTTTTAAGGAAGGGGCCCCAAATTTCCACATTTTTTCAAGCGTAGTTTTTTCCTGCAGAATTGATTTGAAGCAAGTTGAGGAACAAAAAAGGCTTCAGAGGGTCCGGGGGCATGCTCCCCGGAAACTTTTTGAAAATTCACGTTTGTAGGGCCATTTTAGTGCATTTTGAACAGTTTTCGGGCAAACTTTATCGAAAGTTTTTGCCCCTAATTTTGAGTGCTTCACCAGTATTATATCGATACATGGCGTTCTACAAACCGGGTTTCACATTAGCCGACAAGATAACTTTTTTTCTCTTGGATTAGAGACATCTTCTGTGATGCAGGTTTCAACCACGCTGTTTTCTTCGCACTGGTCTACATTTTAACCACTTTTCGTGCAACGTTTTCAGCATTTTGCATTCCTGAAACTTTTACAGATGCAGAAGCGCTCAAATTTAAGCAATGCATCATAGCACAGTGAAAATAATATGCCAAAGGAGATTCGTTTGAAACAGTTGAAGTGACGCTTGACTGCTCGCTGGCCATTGCGGCTGCGCCATCATAACTCCGCCAGCGCGAAAAGCAAAGTTGTATTGTATTTCTTCGAAGTAAGCCCACTTATTAAAATCCCAGCAAGAAAATAACACGCAATGGCAAGTATTTGTCCTAATTACCAAGATTCAAAGCCGGCAGCCGAACAGTCGACTTAGGGGGCCAAGCGTTCATCAGGGGGGGGCCAAAGATTAAAATTAAGCACAAAAACCGCTGTTTTCAAAAGAATAAGCTTTTTGATTGGGGGTCCCAGCATGTCGATTGGGGGACCAGACCCCCCCAGGCCCCCTTGGCGACGGCTCTGCCAAGATCCTTGTTTTTGTCCAGGATGGATTGGGGGGGCCATGGCCGCCGTGGGCCCCCCTGGTTACGCCTACGGTTGGACCACCTTGTTTTAGTTACTTAGCAACATTTGATCTTGTTCTACTAAAAGGCAAAGTCAGAAGAGTCGTCATGGCACAATAACTCCCTCTCTAAACATGCTCCTGCATGCACTGAGAAAGCCCGAGTACTGCAAGGTTTGCTAACACGATGGTTTTGCATGTCTTTTACGGCATTCATGTTTTACCACGCAAAATGTGGTAGTACCGCAACAGGTTATCTGAATAACTTGCGAATTTGAGCATTATACAGTTCAATTTGGAAGAAAATGCTTAACTCTTAGCTTCGGTAAATTATGGACCGCGAACTATTTTGCATGCCCCTCGTAATATTTTTTCATTTTTTTTGGAGTGCGCCATAAAACATCACAACATTTCCTCAAGTAAAAAGTTTGATTAACCAAGTATCAACCAGATCTACACATAAACATAACAACATAAGTAAAGCTAGTAAACTGAGTCACTAATAAGGAAACAAATCTGTAAGCTGCACAATCATTGAGAAACTAGTCAAACTATTGCAGCGCTCTATAACGAGAAACCTGAACATAAATAAACAGAGAAAAACGTTGATTACACTTTGCAGAAAACACCAGAAAAAATGAAAAGTTACTGCAGTTTAAACAAGTTGTTCACACTTAACAACTCAGATGGCCGAGTGGTATAGAGCGTCTATCTCTTCAGCTGTAGAACTCGGGGTTTGATTCCGAATCGGGTCATACCAATGACTTTAAAAATGGTATTCACAGCTTCCCTGCTTGACGCTCAGCATTAAAGGGACAGTGTGAAGAATAAGCCGCCAAGTTTACTTGTTGTGCCGTTGGAAAAGGCACTTAGCGGGATTCCCCCATCTTGGTGTGGTAGACAGATGGCTGGCAACTCCTAAGCGAGCTCGTATAGCGCATTGATCGCTTTCTCGTGATAGGAGGATAAATACGCAATTAACTAACTAACTAACACTTCACACCCAGCAAGCACTTCGTCAGTGAGTTTTTCAAAAAGTATCTTACACCGTGCTTCGTGCTTGTGATTAAAACGTTTTTGTAAGTTGTATACTGATCTTTTGATAATATTTATTCTATTTGAATGAGAGTGAATAATAGCTTGGAGAGTAGACAAAATTGTTTTAACAGCTCAGATGGCCGAGTGGTATAGATCGTCTGTCTCTTGAGCTGTAGACTCGGGGTTTGATTCCGAGTCGGGTCATACCAATGACTTTAACATTGGTATTCACAGCTTCCCTGCTTGACGCTCAGCATTAAAGGGACAGTGTGGAGAGCAAGCTGGCAAGTTTACTTGTTGTGCCGATGGGAAAGGCACTTTGCGGGATTCCCCCATCTTGGTGTGGTAGACAGATGGCCGGCAACTCCTAAGCGAGCTTGTATAGCGCATTGATCGCATTCTTGTGATAGGAGAATAAATATGCTACTAAATAAATAAATAAAATAAAACAAGGGGTAGCTAAGTATGACTTTCCGTTTATGCTCAAGAATTGACAGTAGGCCTATAGGTGCGATAAACTACTGTGAACACCGAACTAACGCTGCATAATTTTGTTGATGTTGTTGGTCCAATGAAATAACTAAGGTACTTAGATGAAATTGATTACAACAGCTCCTCACACCTATAACTTTCCTAGTTCCGTTTAACTAAAATCTTCAGAATATTTTTGCAGCTCAGACAGCCGAGTGGTAAGAGCATTTGCCTCTAGAATTGTCTACTTGGGTTTGATTCCGAGTCGGGTCAAACCAATCACCTTAAAATTGGTATTTACAGCTTCCCTGCTTGACACTCAGCCTTAAAGAGACTGTGTGGAGAACAAGCTAGCACGTTTACTTGTTGTACGGTTCGGAAAAGACAACATTAACCCAAGTTGGTGTGGTAGGCAGATGGCCAGTAACTCCTTAGCGAGCTCGTTATAGCGCGTTGGTTGCTTTCTCGCAATTGGAAGATAAACATGCAACTAAATACAAATATCGGATTGTTGACTTGTTATCAAACTCTTAAAAGCTTTTTTTTGCAGATTCGTTTTGCGGAAACCTTTCGAGTGCGAACGGTAAATTCAATTGCACTAACGGCAATAACGTTGGATCTACGTGCAAGCTTTCTTGCAATGAGGGTTTTGCAACAGTCCCTCTTGACTTTAAAGGTTTAGTATGCAACAAATACGGAGTTTGGATAGGCATACCAGCTCGATGCAGATGGATAAGTATGATAATGATTCAAGTATAACTTGATTTAACATATCAATCTTATGCTATAGTCCTATTATAGCTTTTATCAATGTGATTGCAGCCTACTATTTTTTGCATGCTTTCAGCCTGTCCTGTCATCAAAACAAAATTAATCACGCAAGGTGCTCCAGCCCAACCTCAAACGAATATCAAAAAATAAAGGCGTAAAGCGCGGCAGCCCTATACTTCGCAAAAATGCGGCAAGCTTAAAAAATTAATGATTTCACTTCACGATGCACAATACAGGTCGAAGCCAAACTGCCATGCGCTCGAATATCAGTTCTATAAACTTTTACGTTTAGGCATTGCTTAAGGTGTGTTTACCGTTACGTGGCAATGCGATAACCATTACAAATCACACTGGCCTGCGTTAACGTCATATAATTTTCGTGTACGGTAGATTCTTTTCTTTGATTTTCCGAAAACAAGATAAAAGATAGTCTTTTACTTATAACAATATAACTAGATATTATTGTTGGTTGTTATTTTTAGGATGCTTAATAGTGTAACGTCACAAGAAGATTATACATATATGTATTTTGATACTGGGGTGTGAATTTTAAAGAAGATTAATGGTGTGGCGTCATGAGATGTTAAGCTATGACTCTTCCATATGCAATGATGTGAGAGAAAATGAACCAGCTGAAAAGGAAAATGAACTAATTGAAGCAGTGGTGTAATTTTGTAGATGAATATTGGTGAATACTTGATGACGACTTTTCTACCCACATCAGTAGAGCTATTTTAGCAGCAAAAACATTATTCAAACTTGCTTCGAACATTTTTTTGACACCGGGCAATGAAGCGGTAAAATTGTACAGGTACAATTCTTTGATATCGCATGGTTTTTATCGCGTTGCCGCACCAAAGTGCCACGTCAAAATGAAATAAACAAAAAAATTATGTAATCGCCTTGCCGGTTGCCGCGTATCGGTAAACACGCCTTTACTCTGGCTAGCGTTTACCTTGCCCACATGTCCAGGTTAAGTGGTTTCTAAAGTCCAATGGCTGTCTGGTCACAACCAGTTTTTTGATGTAGTTCAGTTGTTACGACATTGCTGTCGATGCGCGAGGCCTAGGGTTAAAACCCCGGGTAGGTCAAATCGACACAGTGTCGCCAACGGCTTGCCATCTCCGCGCGTTTCTTCGGAGCTATGTAACAGTTGTAGTTGTGTGGATGCCAAGCCGAAGATATGGACTCCGCCATTTGTTACACGCTTCGGCGTACTAACGTAAGTTTTACCGTAAGGAAGCGAAGATTTGATTTTGATTTGATGATCAGAAAAGTTGCTGTGACATCAACGATTCAGTTGTGACGCAAAAAGCTCGTGGGCCCACGAAACCATAAAATTGGACATGTGGGCAAGGTAATGATCATGCATGGCCTGGTCTACTCTGTTTGTTTTAAGTTTACAAGTTTGAAGATTTTATCATGATAAGTCTCAATATTGGTGCTTCGAAACAGTATTTACACAAAAAAGATTGTAATGGTTTAAGTGTTCACAGCGTAACGAATCTCAGCAACTTTATAAAGTATTATTTAAAAATAGATTAGCCCATGCACCAACTTTAGTTAAATAACTAAACTAGACCTTTGTAATTAGAAAATTTAGTTGCTTAATTTTGTCGCTGCAAGAATTCTGATAGGCCTATAAGGCTACCTTTGCTTTCTAAAAAACTAGCCAATATCGACCTAGTTCTTAATCGTTTTTCTTTTCACTATTGTTTATTTTGCGGCTTCTACTATATCGGAAAAAATAATTCTAGGGATTAATATATTTAAGCAAATTTTGCGTTGAAAGCTTAAACTGGCTAATAGCATTTAAATCAATGCGTTAGATTGGCATACTTTAATGGCACAGATTTTTTAAGACTTATTGTCGTCAGCAAATAGTTGCAGTATCAGCTAGTGCTTCAGCCGATTAACCAATATTACTGCTACGAGCTAATAGGCCTAGATTTGGGAAAGCAATTCTCTAAATTAGGCTGATTCGCTTCTTGTAACATTTTATTCAACGTTTTTTTTTTTTTTCAGTAGAAGGAAAAAATATGTTTCAAAGGGCTTTGCAGAAAATGATTAGTTTCTGCAGATATTGTTTTGCGTGTTCTATAGCCTATTTCCGTTTGCATTGTTTATGAGCTGTACTTTGCTAATTTCTGTAGCCTAAAATCAATGAAATCCGGTTTCAATCCGGTGTTTTCCTCGTGACTGAGGGCGGCCTAATGTACCTCATTCCTTCAGTGATCTCTTTCACTATTTCTCTCCATCTTGTCCGATTTGCAGCATCCTCCACCTCCAACCCAATTTTTTACACTCTCCTCGACTTGTCTCCTCCATATCTGATTCGGCCTTCCTCATTTTCGCTGTCCTTTCACTTCAAGCATCAATGCACTCTTTAGAACATTATCATCATCCCTCCTAACCACATGTCCATACCACCTTACTCCAATTGCTTTTGCAATTTTATCTAATGTTTCTTTTATACCCAGCAATTCCATCACCTTCTCACTATTCTTGTTATCCACTAATTTCACTCCACACATTAATCTCACCATGGCTCTTTCCATTCTTCTTAAAAGTTCCATCTCAATTTTCCTCAAACGCCATGTTTCACTTCCATAATAAATAACATTGCTAATCTTACACAACTACGATAAACCATCCCTATCAGTTTCAAAGAAAACGTTCTCCCAAGTAACAGCTCTCCGCATTTTCTAATTTCATTCATCCGATCCTTACTCGCGAAGTCACTGCAGTTTTACACCCACCATTAGCATTCAGTCAATCTCCCAAATAACACAATTCTTCCACAGTGTCTATGTCTATTTTATCGCATAATACCTCCACTGGTTTTTCTTTGCCCTCTCCAAGATTTTCGCATCTTGTACAAAATTTAACAAACTGCCGAGCAGAACTGTAGGTTACCTTCTTCAATTTTGTACATCTTCCATGTACCTACAGTATTTATTACACAGTGTGCAGCACATTGCATTAGACACAACCCTTTTCCCACATATTCCACAAGCCTCTTTTTGCTGAGAGCAATTTCACCTTATGTACTGCTCATGATTATCTTAGTCTTTCCGATACAGTATTTACATTCAATCCCTTGCCTTCCAATGAACTTTTCCACCTCTGGAGACTCTCTCTTAAATCCTCCTAATTTTCTTTCATGATCAGCAGCCGATCATCAACGTACAAAATTTCATTCCGTGATCCGCTCCTTCTCTTGCATCTTTCATCACAACATCAACCATAGCAAATATCAGTGGTAACAGCTCGCACCCTTGATGCAAACCAACTCTCACCCCAAAATTTCTCCGACCACCCAGATCCTACTCTGACTTTTGTACTTGGCACATCACTCTCATCACAACGCTTGCACAAACACTTTTGGCAATCCTTTCTTTCTAAGTGCCCATTCCATTACTTTTCTGGGGACCTTATCCAATGCATTTTCCAAGTCTGCAAAACGCATGTACAGCTTTTTCTCTCTTCCACGGAATTCCTCTTGCATTCTCCTCAAAATATAGGCTACAATGCATGAGTTGTGCCCTTCCTTTGCATAAAGCCGGATTGCATATCATCTATCTTTACCAATCTTCTTATTCTGTTTTCCAGCACTCTCTCCACTATTTTCATTGCATGCTCCAGCAGCTTTACTCCTTCATATGCTCCACAATCCATCACATACTCCTTTCTTTGAAAGATTGAAACAACAACACTTGTTTTCTATTCTTCTAGTATATCGTTACCACCCAGTACTCTCTGACAAAGCTTTATTATTACTCCAACACCAAACCTTCCATTCGTCATTACCATATCCATATTCACTTTTAAGGGTAGTGCTGCTTTTCCCAGTTTCATCTTATTCATAGCCTTCATCACCTCCTCATAAATTATTCCTTCAACTGGTCTTTAACCATATCCGCTTCTGCCATTTGGTCCCATTAATTTTCCACATTCATGATATTTATCATGTGTTCCTTCCATAATTTTCCTCGATCTTTCTCATTAACTACGAGTTTCCCATCTTTAAACATATGCCGCTTCCATTACGCATGTTCTTTCCATCCTTTTCCATAAACTTCAGAAAAGTGAACATATCGTTAGGTTTGCTGCATAGCACATTCATTTCCTGTTCAATCTTCAGCTACATGACTTTTGCAACTGCGTTCTTTGTTTGGTTTCTAGCCTTACTATAATCACTCTTAGTTTACCCTTGATCAATTCTTGTATCACATTCTAAACGCTTTGTTTTTGCGACCCAGCGCATCCTTTGCTTGTTCATACGACCAACATGTATTTCTCTGATCTCCTCTCCTTTCATATTTCCACACAAGTCATCACAAACCTTTGAAACATCATACTTGTAAGACGTAAACCTAAAATGTCATTAAATAATTTTTAAACAGCAATTGTGGAAAATGGAAGGTGCAGGCAAGGTGTAGCAATTTATGGAAGAGGTGGACTGATGTTCAGCAACAGAACTGTAGTGGATTGTCGTTTTGCTAGCGGGGTGAGATACTGTAGTTCATAATCTTAGTTTATCTCTTCTAAGGTTATAATAAATTGTTAAAACAAAAAGTTTAAATCATTTACGGAAATATTTCGTGGTTGTAACTGTATGTGTAGGTAATGTTTTGTCTGGACGATTAGCCTTTTTTCACTTTGAGAACAGAATCAAACAACTCCAACACACCAAACCGTCTATTTTGCGTCATCACTTCTTTCTTTTTGTAGTTTTTTTTACCTTGTGAAATATAATCGAAAGGTAGGGAATGCCTTCTGTTTATGCCGAAGCTCCGGCAGCCTTGCGGCCAGAACTCCGAATGCGAAAAATGAAATCCCTAAACTCGATCCTGAACTCAATATCGAAAAAGGTTCATTCAGTTTTGAATTTCGCCTAAACCCGATAAAACTAATTTAATTCAGCATAAGTTAGATCTCGAACTTTGAACTCGCAAAATTCAAAATAAACAACTTCAACTTGAACAGACTCGGCTAGAAAACTTTTAGCGAACTCGAACTCGGTTTAAATGCTGGCGAGTTCGCAGCTCTGCTTGTGGCATTACTTTTCGGGTGATGAAACTACTCTTTATGTTTTCATTTATGCGCTTTTAGATGCCTAATAAGCGCTTCTCTGGGACACCTATAGAGTCCTCAATAAAAAACACTGACATTCACGTTTTATTTCTGCATTAAAACCCCCTTCGACTTCACTGCTGTTTTATCATTGGTAACACTTTACAACGTTTCAGAAAACCTGCCAACAGGAATATATTTATGAAAAACAACAGCAGATTTATGTTGGAACTTGCTCTACTCGATCGATTTGCCGAAAGAACAACGCAGACGCACAGTCATCTGCGTATCGCAATTGCAAAAAGAACGCACGTATGAATCAAGTAAGAAACTACCTATTCTAACCACTCAAATAAGTCAATGATTTTTAGATATTAGTTATAAAGGGTGGTGAAACCATTCAAAAATCAAAAGTTCAATAAATGATTGTCTATAATTGGGATTTGGTTAGCTATTTTGTAACAAACAATACATAGGCCTTATTAAAATCCGATAAAAATGCAGTAACTTGCAGGCATTTTGGTTCTGTTGTGGTGCCATTGTCACCGCTGTCCGGCACAGCACGTCTGCGCTCAGCTGTGTTACAGCACTGTTCTTAAGCCATAATGCAGAAAGAAGTAGGCTACGGTTAAACTGAGACAGGGCTGAAAATTAGTTAGCCTACTTAGCTACGCGTTAAAGAAGCGAAGTGGAAAGGATGTAGAATTATCAGGAGTTTGCATTAACTTGGTAGTTGATGAAGATTTGTAGGTTCAGTGGCGGCTCGTACATAAGCGCTGCAGAGCTGCAGCACCCCCTAATTTTTTAATGCGCTTAATACTTTTTTATTATCTTTTGAAGTTTTATCGCCAAATTTTTTAAATTTCTTTTTTCTTTTAATGTTTCGATCATATATGAATATAAATTTTTAGATGGAATCCCTGTTTTGTTCTGCAGCTCAAGTTTTTTCCAATGAGCCAAACGATGAAGCAACAAAGGCTTTTGGTGACGTTTTTGGACTGGTTGTTCAATTTTGTATGAGCTGCGCAGTTGGCAGTTCAATGCGAATTGAAACTACTAGCTTAGGCTCATGGCATAACGGGACTAGTCTTTAGCCCTGCTATATCTGATCGAGTTAGCCCGTTTAAGAGTTTTATAACAGAGAAGGTTCGATTATAACGATTCCACCGATTACGATCATGTAACCGATTTTCGATTACGATTATTTCACCTTGTAATCGTCACGATTACGATTATGATTACGATTACATCGCTTCGCCAGAACGAAAAAATGATTTTGTTACAGCTTTTACAAAGTCAGAATTAATCAAAAATTACGTTAAAGTGTTGATAGCATAGGCCATAGGTATTCGATTTAGGTAAGCTCAAATTTTAGAGGACGAAAATCTGGGCCGTAAAAACAAACGCACACACAAGAGTGGTGCCCAAGATTCTCCAAAAATTTAATCCGAAACACTGATGTTGTCTTCAGAGATGGTTCGATTATATCGATTCCACCGATTATAATTACGGATCCATGTAATCAATTTTCGATTACGATTACAATTATTTGAAAAAGGCGTAATCGATTACAAATTACAGACTACTATTGCAATCGAGACCTTCTCTGCTTTATAATAGTTGGTGCTGGATACAGATTTAGACTAGGTAGGCTTTCTATTTTACACTAGGAAGACAGATACCGGTATCAGTAGCCTCAGCAATGGCGGAAGCATTTCTAAAGTGGGGGGGTCAAAACCAATGACCAGATTTTTTTTCATCTACAACCAAGGACGGCAGTGGCGTAGCGAGAAATTTTAAAAAGGGGGGGCATAATTTCCACATTTTTCCAGCGTATTTTTTTCGGCAGAACTAATTTGATGATTAACAAACCAGGAAAGTTCTAGAGGAGTCCGGGTCATGCTCCCCGGGAAATTTTTGAAAATGTACATGCTGTAATGGCTATTTTAGTGCATTTTGAATAATTTTCAGGCAAATTGTGTTTAAACTTTTTGACCCTAGTTCTGGGTGCTTCGCCAAATATGATGCATTTTGTTCGCACATTTTTAATTATGCGTGCTCAGGGCGTAAGGCTTATAGCTATCGAAGGGGTTCGAAATTATAGAAAAATTGTGTACATCAAAAACATTTTTGAAAATGGCTGGTGGGAGAATGCATATTTCTTATTCTACCACTCTGGATTCGCCCCTGGCCATAAGCTACAGAAACCATCAAAAAAATCTGGCATGTTTTAGTCACTTGGCACCATTAGTAATGTTCTTTTTTACTAAAAAGCAGAGTCAAAAGGGTGGGGGGACATGGCACAATATCCCCGCCCCTGAATACGCTCGTGTGGACCGGATTTAGACAATGAGAGGCCCTAGGCTATTTGGTCACACTGATTGGAAAAGCAAAAAAAGGTCTTCACGTCCTCAGATGTCCTAGTTTCACTGAAAATATCGGTATAGTGAAGAGCAAAAAAAAGGTATGCAAGTACTCAGATGTTCTGTTTTCCCGTGAAATTATCGGTGAAGAGAACAAAAAAAGGTCTTGATTGTTCGTGATGAGGCCCCCATTTTCTCCGAGGCCCTAGGTTTCAGCCTGCTTAGCCTATACGTAAATCCGGCCCTATGCCTACAGCGCATATTTAGCCTGTCCACATGTGACATGTCCAATTTATGTGGGCTTCAGACCCACGGTTCTTGCTTCTAGTTTCTGTTACCCCACCGGCATCGCACAAACAAAATTTTAAAGAAGACATCTCTGGATTTAAACTCTTTCCTGGGTTTCAATTTCGATGGTAGGCCTATTAAGTTTTAAATACATTCATGCAGAGGCAACATTGTAGAAATAAAAGCGTAACGTAGGGCCCCCTCCTGCCCCCCCCCCTGAAAAAAGTGGGGGGGCAGGGCCCTCTCGGCCCCCCGGGTCCGCTACCTATGAGTAGCCTAAGGGCAGGTTAATCAGTAATGGTAGACTACTGCTACTAATACCAGTATGTGCAGACATTTAGACCACTGCAGCCAGGCAGTATAGTGTAGATGCTCATTTCCTTATGATTCAGGCAGTTGATACTCTAGTGATAAGATTATGCTAAGGTTGGTTGATGGTTGCAGAAGCATGCAGTGGTAACTAAATCAAAAATGCTATGGTTTGCTTAGGCAAGTGTAGGTTTGGCAAGTTTTTTAGGGAAGATTTTAGTTGCATTAAAAAAACTATTTTCTTCTATAATTTTCCCTGATTTTAAGAAATTCGTTTATATTCTATATATTTGGGGATCCATGCCAGGGGCGGTATACTGCTCACTTTTTGTCGCGTTCTACGATATCGTAGAGAGAAAAAGTGCGTCGAGACAAACAAGTTGGTATACACGTCAACTACAAAATTGCGTAGACAGCAAAAACAAGTTTGTCAGCTAACGCAATCTTCGACTTCGAGGATGGCGTAGACAGCATTTTCTACCAATTTGCTAACACTGTGACTGTGAGTTTGGCGTTTGCAATTATGGACGCTTACATGGGAGCAGGGTTGGGTTGACTTTGAATTCACTCCCAAGTTATTGATGAACTTGAACATGGGTTTCTGGGTTTTCAAAATCCGGTAACTAAGAACTTAAATGCTACTTTAAAGTCAATGAATTTAATTTTCTTAATTAAAGATTCGATAAATTTGGATTTTTTCTCATTAAAACTTACGAAGTAAAGTATGGTTTTGCCACTGGTTTATTACTGTATGCCTCTACATTGCAAACGATCCGTAAAGTGTATCAAGCAAACAGAACAATTGTCACGGCAAATGTGACGCTTTTAAATGCTTTGGTGTTGGTTTTGCAAGAGTTAACTTCTACCCCTTTCATGTCTTCTTGTTTTTTTTGCTAAAAATTATGATTTTTGCTTCTGGTACTGACCTTTTTGCAGTTACTTACAGACTTAGCCTGCTTAATTTTACGGATTCTCAAGTCTAGAGTGAAAATATTTAACCCTCATCCTACCAGTGCCTTTTACACCTTAATCTTACCAACAGGGGTCCGAACGGACCCCAGGGTAAATTAGACCTCTTAGGCTTACATGTTTGGGAATTTTTTATACCTTTGTAACTTTTTTGATGTAATTTTTAATGTTGATTCCAAAAATGGGGTTGAAATTTAATTTGGATGGACACCTCGGGGGTTATGAGACTTTTTTTATTACCCATTCATAGCAAAAATTTTGAAAATCATTCGAAACTTTTTTTTTGTGGTTATACAGATGAGTTATGTTTATTAATATGAAAGAGCCATTTATTCTACTTCGTTAAAAAAAAATTATTAAAAACGAACCACCCCATCTCGAGATATAACAAATTAAAAATATTTTTTGAGGTTACGCATGACTGATTTTGCGTGCTTTTTGCTTTATACTGGAACAAGATGTTAAAATTTCGATGTGAAATAGTTTTAATGCAGTGGTTCCAAACTTTTTAAGTGCTCATACGCCTTGAACGTTTATATTTTCTCGTACCCCTGGTTCAGCAATGCGTTTCTTATCTTTACCAAAGGGGGTCGAACCGATCCTAGTCTAAAAGCTTTAATGATCTCACAAAAATTGAACTTTTTTGGTTTAGTATGATTTTAATTTTAACGAAAAAACGAAAGTGAATGATAGGCATAATAAAACACAAGGCCCACAACCAGAGGAGCAAAGCCCACCCTGAAAAAAATTCTCTCCTCCCCCTAAATAAAGTCAGCTACTAATAGTGTACATAAATTTGTGCCCTCACTTTTTAAATGTTTTTTGCCCTCTTAACAGAAGCGTCATCATTCGGGGCCACCATCTAGTTCCCAATTTTTGTACCCCCTTTCAAAATTTTCCGCCCCTGCTCCCTAAGCGCATTGCTTTCAGTTGCGGGCCTGTAAAATATCAGAAAAGTAAAAAAGTCAGCACTAATTTTGTGCCAAATATTTCAGCGTACTAGCCACTTAATTATGGCTAGTCCTTGCACTCGTTCAATAGTCCGGCAATGTCACACTTGTTGACATTCATCGCAGATTATCTGTAGTATGCTGTGATTGGGGCATACATGTTTTTTGCAAGATTCACAGTTTCTTTTCACTTTTTTGTCCTCCGAACGTGGGCACAAGCTGCATCTCCTTTTCTTGATGTATTGGTTTCGGACCTGAACATTCTGCGTTGTGGCTGGACGAATTCCAATCATATTGATAGCTGTTCGAACAAGTGCTGGCAACGCTGGATTGGAACTTCTGCGGTTGATTTGCGGTTGCACCAGTCCTTCACCGAGTTCAAGCAAAAAAAGTCTTCTTCTACGTCTCCTCTGACGCAAATTCCAGCTTGGATTTTTTGCAATCCAGATGACAAAAGCAGCCACAGCTCCGACATCAATGCAATTTCCAAATAGTACAACTGGCCAACGGTTCACTTTTCGTCTACACGTATACAGCGTGCACAAGTGATCAAGGTTGTCAACCCCACTTTTGGTAGCATTGTAGTGCATTATGATTTCGGGTTTTTGGTCTTCCCCTTCAACAGCAGTATCATGATGCATTGTTGACAGTGCTTTAACAGATTTGTTTTTCTTTGGTACGTAGGAAACTAAGGTAACTTGGTCTTTGAATCCGAAAATGGAGCTGTACACTTCTCTGTTGCTACTCGGCTTCATTTCGACGGGTAACTCCTTCTTGTTTGACCGAATTGTCCCAACATAGGTCAAACCATTTTGAAGAAGATCTTCTGCTAGAGGTATCGAAGTAAAAAAATTGTCGGCAGTAACATTTCTTCCACTTCTGGACCACGGTGCCACCAGGTCCTTGACAACACGGGCGCCCTGACCAATTTCCCGAGGTTGGTCTGGCTGTTTTCCAAGATAAACTTCACCTTTCAAAGGAAAACTTGTGTCTGCATCGCAGCACCACCATATTTTCATTCCATATTTGGCTGGTTTAGAAGGAATGTACTGGCGGAAGGGACACCTTCCGCGAAATGCCGCTAGTTGCTCATCGACGCAAAGATCAGTTCCAGGAACGTAGAATTTCGGAAGCTGTGCCTGAAATAATGTCCAAAAATCACAAAAAGCAGCCAATTTGTCTTCTGCACGCCTTTCCTCTCGAGTTGCTCGGTTGTCAAACCTTAGATATTTCAAAATTTCAGTGAATCTACTTCTGGACATTGTTGCGTTGTAAATTGGTCTGCCTTCTTTTTCGGACCATAAGGAAGAAATAGGTTCACGATTAGATTTATGTAGGCCTGCCAATATATTGAGTCCGACAAAAGCATTTATTTCAATGCTATCCACAGGTTTCCAAATTCTCCAAACATCAGGATTTTTCCTGTTCCATTCATCTATTTTCCGGCGAGCTTCTCGATTAGTTTCCGGCACAAGAAGATCAATCATAACTTCTGTAATAAATAAAGCAAATGCCTCCTTCACTGAAGTGCAATCAGCAGTAGCTGTTATCCCTGGGGCTTGTCTGATAATGTCTGTGTTACGACGTCTTCGTGTAGCCGGTGGTTGCGTTTGCCAAAGTGTTCCATCCTTTCCGACAAGTGTGTTCTGAATTTGGTTAGTGGCTCTTGCATTTTGAGTCATGCCACCATCATTACTGTTATCGCATACCGTTACCGGTGTATGATCAGCATGCACGTCTAGATCTGTTACTTATTTATCCTGGTTTTCATCAGCACTAGTAAGCGTACTACTCTCCCCATCTTCGCCAGAAAAGCCTTCTTCGAATTCTTCAGTCTCGCGTAATCAGAAAATTCAGATATGCCATCTTCCTCTTCAACACTTGAAGCGTCTGAATCTTCATATTCTGATTCCTCTTCGAGTTCAACAATATTTTTAAGTTCATCTCCAGCAACATATTGTATACGTATATCCCTATTAGCCATAATTATCTCTAAATGCAGAAATAAAACAAGATTGAAATCCTGAAAGTCATACAATTAGCTGGGGTCCGAATGGACCCCAATTGAAAAATTAACTTTATACCTTTATTACAAATGATTTTTAAAAACTACTGCGGCGTTAGAAAGCTCTTGGATAGTCAAACAAACTCCAGGTTTGACTGACGATTTGGGTCACTGGTTTGGCTTTGGCATGCATAAATACCCTCCTGGGGTCCGTTCGGACCCCGCTTGGTAGGATTAGGGTTAAAGCAACGTGCTACAACTATTTAAAAATATCTGTTTTTTTTTTTCAAGCCTATCTGATACATTGTTTATCAAACGCTGAGAAGTTTGAATTGTTAAGTTTTGTGAATTTTGAAACGGTGAAATTTGAAATCAGTTTTGCGAAGTCAATGAATTTGAATTAATTTTTTTTTTAAGTCAAACAATGCGAATTTAAATTTAGCGATTCAAAATTATGAATAGATCCAACCGTGCACGGGAGTAGTAGCAACAGTAGTAAATTCATGTTTTCGGCCATAAAATCATAAGTATCGATAAGACAGACCACAACGAGGCAAAAAATCAGGAAACAGCAACAAAACGATACACTTTAAGACGTGTACATTACCATATAGTACAAGCAAAAAAAGTTTAAGAATTAACATGGCCGCTGCACCTATAAGAGGGTGATGTTGTGAGAGGTAGCGCGGGCAGACATTACGGGAAACGAAATGCTTTCACTTTGGAATTGGATAATCATTTAATAACCGAATATAGAATGGTAGTCACAATGCTTCACGGCGATTTCAAAAAGCAGCGAGATATCTTTACAATGCCAGCGGTTTAGCTACAAGCTTTAACTTGCTCAAAACTTTTGGCTTCCAGAAGTTTTCGAAATGTTTCCGACGATTACATCAACGTTTCACAAACTAAAGCCTATTGTAGAGTTTTTAAAAAGTTTTTGATGAGCATGTGCAGCAAATCCACCCAAATTAATTTCGTGCCGCTTTCGCTTTCACATTGCAATTACATATCGAATCACTATTCGCTTATCACTTTTTAGTAAGCTATAATAAATTTCAGAAAGCTATAAACCAGTGTTTCTCAAGCCTTTTTTCCCCGTGGCCCAAAATTCACCTATTTTTTGCTAAAATGGCTTTCGCGGCCCACACGCAATTTGGCATAATATTGATGTTGTAATGCACATATTTATTTATAAACGAAACAGCACTTACAGAAAAAATCAGTAGCAGTACACATAACACATGTTTACCGTATTTCACTTCGACACCCGAGTTAGCTTCTCAAGGCATGGCTCAATGTTGGACAGAGCTAAGCGGAGCGGATGCTGAACATTGAGGCGATTTCTAATGGAAGTTTTCAGCACCGTCAGCTGAGAGAAGCCGGCTTCACACATATATGAGGTTGGAAAAGGCAGAAGTACGTACTTCGCCTCACGCCACAGAAGTGGCTTCTCCTTCTCAACATTTGTCCAGAATTCAGTTAGGGACGTGGTCTGAAACATCTGTTTAAACCCGGTGTCATTTTGAAGTTCAATCATGTTTTCGCTGAACTGAAGCTTGTCATCATCTGGGTCAAAGGCAAATGTAAACGGATTCTTCACCCATTCGAATTCTTTCATTTTCTCTGGAATGTACTTATCAAATTGGACGCACAAGTTCTTGAGATGGGTGAGGACTATTTGTTTCATTTTCTCCTGGACTGCATCATCATTTGCGTCCTCGAGAATTAAGTTGAGATTTGGAAATGATGCAAACTTGTTTTTCTCCACTCTCGCACTCCAGAGGCAAAGCTTGTCTTTGAAAGCCGAGATTTTATCAACGGTGTCGATGAGGATCTTCTGCTTTCCCTGCATGGACAGGTTCAGTTGATTCAATTCGGCCATGATGTCACCCATATAGCCTAAACACGCTTTCCACTGAATATTTTGAAAGTTGAGAGACAAGGTCAGATTTTTCTCATGTAGAAAAGTTTCGATTTGAACCTGAAGCTTCAGAACTCTTTCGATGACTTTTCCCTTTGACAGCCAGCGCACTTCTGAGTGAAACAGCAGGTTCTTGAACTCGGAACCCATCTCCTCACACAATTCATTAAAAAGTCGCGTGTTCAATGCACGAGCCTTGATGAAGTTGACAATACTCACAACATCCTTCAGAACCTCACTCAGTTCATCACTTAACTTCTGGCTCGCTAAGTTCTCTCGGTGAAGCAAACAGTGCACAATCATAATGGCAGGATTCTTCTTCTTTACTTCGGTAACAAAGCCCTTCCGACTTCCCAGCATAGATGGTGCCCCGTCACAACAGATGGAGAAACAGTTGGCCCATTCGATAACATGGTCCATAAAAAAGGAATCAACAAGGTTGAAAATGTCAATTCCCTTCGTTGTCGTCTCCAGGGGTTTGCAGAACAGAAAATGCTCCTCCAGATCATCTGGACCACTGATTCGAACGTACGTCAGTAGTTGAGCACACTTTGCAACATCTGTAGTCTCGTCGAGTTGCAGGCTAAAGTCGCCAGAGTCCTTAATTTTTTTGATAACTTGCTCCTTCACGTCCAATGACATGTCCATAATCCGCCTCTGAACCGTGTCATTTGAAAGTGGCACCGATGCCAGTTTAGCAGCTTGCTCTTTGCCACACATCTGCCGAACCATATCAATTGCAGCCGGCTTGATCAGCTCTTCACCCACACTAAAGGCTGCCTTCTTCCGGGCAAATTGAAGCGAAACCTGATATGAGGCCATCACCGCATTTTTTGACTTCTGGAGAAACGGGTTTTGCGGAAAACTGAGCCTCTGTTTCTTTACATTCGCCTCCTTCCTTTGAAAGAGCTCAACGCCCTCCTTGGAAGCCTCAGGATGCTTCGAATGTAGGTGCCTAGTTAGCTTGCTCTCTTTCAGAGCCTCATTGGATAGCATTTTGAGGCATAGAACACGTTGTGGACATTCCCTACCTTTAATTTTCCTTGTGCCTCAAGGAAAATTAATTACATGGACTCGCCGAGTAATGAATATTCACGACATTACTCGGCCGAATCCAAGTATTTACGACGTGAAAATTAGGTAAAGAGCAAAAAAAAAAGGTCATCACGTCCGTAAAAGTCCTAATTTCGACTCAAATTCGGATACAAAGCAAAAAAAAGGTCAAAATGATAATGGTTTAATACTCGGCCGAGTATCAATTAATACTCGGACTCGGCCGGCCGAGTCCGAGTAATGCCTTATTACTCGGCCGAGTGCTCGGACTCGACTCGGCACATTCCTAGTCCGAAATCGCTCGATTGCGTACGCACTGCATCAACGCAAAGTGCACAGAGAGCACTTTTGGCTGTCTACGCGATTTTGAGCAGGATGCCGCCCCTGGTCTCTAAAAGGCCTTTAAAAAAAACATCAATTTGTGAATAATAGCTCTCAATCTACCGCATGTATGTAGTGTGTACTGTAATTTAAAAAATTTTAAAAACAAGTGAAGATATTTGTAATGTTTTTAACAAATTTACTGGTACCGTTCTGTGTTTTGCGTTATTTATTGTTGCCATACTAGTACATCAGTAAGGTAACTCTTTCTATGGTTCCAGTATGAAATCATTCCTGTAGATTGTTACGATCTAGCACAGGGGTGGGCAACTTCTTTAGTCGGCGGGCCATATGTGGAAAGACGAAGTCCTTCCCGGGCCGGATTATTAGATGGATCGAGTTCAAGATCTTCAACAACTGCGATACTATTGTCAGGGTCGCTCTGATTGGAAGAACAAAAAAAGGGTCTACACGTCATCAGATGTCCTGTTTTCTACCGAAAATATCGGGGAAGCAGTGGCGTAGCGAAAATTTTTAAAAAATGGCCATAATTTTCACATTCTTTTTCATCGTCTTTTTATTCGGCTGAACTACTTTAAAGCTAATTGAGAAACAAGAAAAGCTCTAGGGGATCCGGGAGCATGCTCCCCCGGAAAAACATTTGAAATTTTACTTGCTGTAATGGCTATTTTAGAGCTTTTTGAATAATTTTTAAGCAAATTTTGTTTAAACTTTTTGATCCTAATTCTGTGTGCTTCGCCAAATATGATCCGTTTTGTTCGCACATTTTCGATTATGCTTGCTCAAGGCCTTAGGCTTATCGCTGTCGAAGAGTTTCGAAATTATGGAAAAATTGTGTACATCAAAAACTATTTTGAAAATGGCTGGTGGGAGGATGCATATTCCTCATTCTACCCCCCTGGATCCGCACTTGGCCATAAGCTATACACAAACCATCAAAAGAGTCTGCCATATTTCAGTCAATTGGCACCACTAACTTTGTTCTTTTTTACTAAAAGGCAGATTGAAAAAGGGGGACATGGCACAATGCCCCCCTGAAATACGCTTCTACGTTGCTGAGCAAAAGAGGTCTGCTTGTCCTCAGAAGTCCTATGAAGAAATAAAAGATCTTCGGCTTGATTCGTGATAGGAGTTTATATTTCTGAAGGCCGGCGGGCCGCATAAAATCATCTCGCGGGCCGGATCCGGCCCGTGGCTCGCATGTTGCCCATGCCTGATCTAGCAGAATCACAGATTTTTTAAAAATTTTCCTGTCTTTGTGCTGTTTATCTGACTGGCTGAGCACTTATTATAGACCTACTATGGAAAGGTTCATTTTATTATAATTAAAAAATATATAGCTCACAAGCGACAAGTTACTCAAGTTACAAACAAGAAAAAATGCTGATTTGCATTTAAGATTGTATCCAGTTGTTTTTCTGTAATTAGCTCTTGAATTAATTGCAAAGATTTTTTTGCAGTGTAGGTGTGTATATTGTGTACGTAATAGTCTGCAAATCGAACCTTAGCTTCTACGATGTTCGTTTTTCTTCTGTGGGAGAAATTTTTTCAGTTTTTAACACGTGTTATGGATATCATTGGCATCAAACTAAAGATGGGGAAGTCTGACAAAGAATAGCCTACCACTGGTAACACAAAACTTATTTAAGGCAAAACGAAAATTACCGAACTATCAGTGTGTGGCGTATATTAATATTTCTTTTGTTTTTTTTTTTAAATATTAATTCGCATCAAATCCGTGATTTTGTGCTGTGACGGTTTTGTGTCTTAGTAGCATTGAATTACACTTCATGTTGTCATTTTGAAGCGGGTTTTGCACTTGGTAAGCTAGTTTTCTTTTCAAACCTTAAAGTGCTGATAGTAGAAAACTGTCGGAGCCATTTTGAAGCAAAATGCGAAATTCACGGGTGATTGTAAGCAAACATTTTACTCAATAACAGGCCAACATTTCCACAAATTTTGTTCCACAGCAAAAATAACTATTAAAATAGCTATATTAGCGAAGCAACAAATGTGATAGAGTAAACTGTACTTTAAATCGTGGAACTATCATTGAACCATTTTTAAAAGCCTTATAAAAATTTTTGAAGCCTCGACGATCATCTAATGCAGATATTTGCAAGTGGTCTTTGGTTAGATTGTCGTTTTAGCGAGGTCAATGCTCTATAAAAATATTTTTGCTTTCATCACTATTCTTGCGCATTTCTTGCATGATTGGATAAGATGCTTTAGAAAAATCTCTTAGCACCCCAAGATCCAAATCAAATCTTCGTTGAGCTGGCGGTGGTATTACGCCGAAGCGTGTAGCATTTTTTAGCTTTTGTGGTAATATTTGATGATCTAAAAAATTAAACCAAATCTTTATTATACTCGCGTTGTTTCGCTGAAGCGTGCAACGAATGACAAGGTTTGGATGGTCGAGTGGCAAGAGCGTCTGCCTCTGGAGCAGTAGACTCTGGTTTGATTCTGAGTTGAGTCACCCTAATTAACAACCTGCTGCGTAAATTAACACCCTATTGATCAGATTCTTTCCCTTTGTGTGGGCGAAATGGCGTAGCAAAAACGCTCCTTTGGGCTCAGGTGCGGAATCTTCGAACCTAAAGTGTTTAGCTGACAAATGGTCAAACCTGCAGTTCCTTTCTATGGGCTCAGAATCCGAATTTTCGAACCCGAAGTCAGATTCCGACATTTTGCTCATACAATGGGAAGCATGCTCAAGAAGGTGAAAAACAAAATTTGAACAGAAATGCTGCAACACCTCGATTTTTCTGCTGTATCGTCTTAGCTCGCCGCACCGCATGTTTGAGGTTTCTGTAATGGGCGTTGGGATTACCACAGTTTAGTAGGCTTGTCAAATCTTGTCGCTTGCAGCACCTCTTGTGTTTGTGGCGTCAAGCCGCCACTGTGTAGATTCTATATCCACTTTAGGGTGTGTGTTAGATTGAATATGATGACATATACTTACGAGTTGTCACTGATTTGATGCTATTCTGGGCATTTGAAGACGTTTGCAAGGTCTCGTTATTATTGCAGAACAAAGGCGGTATACTATCGTGTAAAGTGGCTTCATGAATTTGAGGAGCTTTGGTATGGAAGTGGTGCTTCAGTTTTTTGTGTTTTACGGATGAAGCATCATTTGCAATCAAAAGATGTGTGGCAACGCATTGCTTGATAGGTGAAGTGTTGCCCCAAAACTAGGGTCGTAACCACCGAGAGTGCAGGTGGAGTACTGCACCCAGACCTAAAAAAAAAACAGTTTATTATTTTACAGTAAAAGGGACACAGGGGCCATTTGTTCCGAGCGACACGCGGGTAGAAGAACTTTTTTTAGAGAACGCTTTGGGCCATCACGCTCAGAAACTTGTCTTGGGCAGCAAAAATGCTTGGCCCTACCTTACCTTCAATACACAGAAAAAGGGGGCCCGTACTTGTTGTTTGCACCCGGGGACCCCACCAGGCAAAGATAAATGGCGAACCAATTACTAGAATAAATCACATTTGTAGCGAACAGGTGTAAACTGAAATGGTTGAGAAGGCCAATCGAGTAAATAAATGATTGAGTTCATTTTCAAAATAAATTGAGAAAAAAATTCAACAGTAATTGAGTTACAAGCATTAGTGCAAAGTGAGCTTGCGCTCTTTGAATCAGCAGCCACCGGGTACACAGATCAAATGAGATCGGCTCCAGCCGTGAATCGAACCCGTCACAAGGATCTACAACCTGTCCGCGGAATTGTTAGGCCATATCGCTGACAAAAGGCTGGTGGTAAATGCTACAGTAGAATATATTTCGTAGTCAGATTTTTCAATTTAATCGTCGTGAAAGGCTTGAGAGTGGTTTTAAGAACTTATGCTATGAAAAATTAAGCTGTTTTTTATTGTGTCGCAGGGAGGAAGATGCTTTTACTGCTGCTCCAAAGATTTATGCGCGTAGTCTGGATCGAACAAAGAAATTGAAACTAAATTTGAATCCAAAGCGGTTATTGTAACTGAAAGTAGTGATTTACTGTTTATCACGTGATTATAATGTTGATTTGTGGATGAGATTTTGTATTTATGTGGAATTGTGATTTTGGAAAAATTTTGGGTAAAATTACATTTAGTTTTTAGTGTTAAAAAAGCAATGAAATTCTAGACTCTCAATTGTAGAGACTTAGACATTGCCATTAAGATTCTTGGCTTGGGCCCCCGAGGCGAAATAGCTGTGAGTAAAAAAGCATCTTTCAAAAAAGGGCCTATAAGGAACAGCCTCTGCAAAAGCATTTGCTCAACCAAGACATGAGCTTCCAGAGTTGTTTAGACTTCGCAACATTTGCTGTGCTTTTCCCTATTTTAGCGCCAATGTCCAAAAGAGTACGGAAGAAGGGAGATTCCTGGGCTAAAACCCCACCTGGCATTGGTCCATCTCTTTTCAATAAGCTTATTTATAGATCTTCGCACGCCTTCAGTGGAAGCGGTGTTCGTTTCGTTATCTCAAGCCAAAACCTTTTTTGACCTTATTAGAATTGCTGAGTTTTTAGCAAGGTTTTTGACATCAAGTTTGACGAAAAAGAATAATCAGTAGGCCTATTAGCGCAATGTCAACGGAAGTTAACCAGCACACGTGACTAAGCGTTACATTAATACGCAAATTAACGAAAGTTAATTGAGTCTGTTAGTTTCAAAAAGCATTTTTAACGAATCAACTAGTTAATGAAAAAAAAAAAAAAAAAAATTCGGCACTGACGCATCAACGAAATTTTGCTCGTCTGGGTTAGCTTTAGCCAACCCAAGCTGCATTACTAGCCTCGACTAAACCATAGGACCAACTAACCCTGATGACATCTAACAGGTTAAACACAAAATCAAGTCTTCATTATAATCGCGGTATTACGCCGAAGCGTGTAACAAGTGGCGGGGCCCATCTCCGCAGCTTACCGTCTGGGCAACACAGCTCCGAAGAAACGTCGCAGCGGTGGCGAGTCGTTGGCGACACTGTGCTGATTGGACCGGTTTGAGAATCGAACCCTAGACCTCCCACACCGCTAACCTGTACCCTTAACAAATGAGATAACGGCCGGTCCCAGGTTAAACACAACAACGTTAAAATTCTGCAGACATGGATTCTTAACAAGAAGTAGCTGTGCTTCTAGAAGCGAATCAGCATAGCAAGGTGATCGAGATAGCAAACAAGCAGCATAGCAAACTTGCAGGCTTGTTCTCCACACTGCCCCTTTCATGCTGAACAGCAAGCAGAGAAGCAGTGAAAACCTATGTTAAAGTCATTGGTTTGACCGAATTCGAAATCCAACCAGAGTGCAGTTCTCGAGGCAGATGCTTTTACGACTCGACCATCTGACTTGTAATATTGTAAATAAGGGGCACAAAAAAACTTTGAAGTAGGACGAAAAACGCTTACGAACCACTGCTCTGTGATAGGCTTACGTTTTCATTAGTATTTCCGCAAGAAAACAAATACTTAACTTCTTGAAAATAGGAAGTTGGCAAACTTTTTGATAACAGGAAAAATAAAGTCTTAGTCAAACCAAAGCCACAATTCCAGCTTAATACTGGGTGCATAATTATACTGCTGACGATGACAGCTGAATCTATGTTGTCGAAACGTCCAGTTTTACGAATTACTTTGGCATTATTTTTCCTCCATCAGCTATTTCTGTGTCACGTTTTTCGCATTTCGAAGTTTTATGGTCAAGTATTTTCATGTTATCGTGGTGCAGTGGTTCAGAGCGTCGTTTTTACGACGACCATGATCGCAAGGTTAACGGTTCAACTCCCAACCTAGTCTCGTTGTTGCGTCCTTCACGATGGTTATCTATACTTCGTGGAATCTGGCAAGCAGCAAATCAAAGAAGTCAGAAGAAAATTCAACTGGAAAACTTGGAAACAAAGGCAACTCCTAAGCGAGTCTGGATTCGTCCTATACGCATAGCGCCTCAGCCGCTTTCCCGTAATAAGATGAAGAAATCAATACAAAGTTTCGTGCTGCGAATAATAACAGAAGTGTAAAATCGGCAAAAAACTAAAAATGCTATTCAACAACTTGTATTATTTCCAAGCAGTAACAAATGAAAAAGCGACAAATAAAATTGGCAACACTTTCGAAAGCATCAATTGCATACACTCACAAAAAGAAATAAGGTAATGCTGAGAGAGTCACTTGAATGGAAAACATAAGAAAATAAGAATTCCGCTAACAACAAAACAACTTCCCACGCTCTCATGAGCTACCTCCGCATAATTCAATGAACTTATATCGCTGATAAGGAACCTAATTACTCGGAAGTCAAGAACATAGCTCTATAAAGTTCATAAACCCTCAAATTAATTGCCATTGATGCCACGAACATGAGCTTCAGTTATACACAGGAGCTTTTGGTCGAGGATAAAGTTTTTTTATAAAGTGGCAAAAGCAATGCAAAAATCTTGAAATTTTTAAACGCATTAAATTTTAAACAAAGTTGCTTGCTTTGTAAAACCAACCCACCGCACAGGTTCAGAAGCTTGTGAATCTTTAAAGCTAAAGAAATAACAACAAAGCTTCTAACTGAACCATTCACCGCCTCGCCAGCAAGGCAGTAATGGCTTCATTTCAGGCACACGACATAACAATATCAAACATAGTTGTCAGTGCAACCAGAAAAAACAAAATCGCCAACATCAAAAATATTCAGCAGGAAAATCCTCCCTTGCAACATGAAAAGATTGGAAATTTGTAACATGCATCAAAATAGTACGCCTGGTTAAGACAAATAATCATTTTATTATTTTCGCTACACTTGTGTGATATGCTGAAGCGTGACATGGGCTGCAGCTACGGTACCAGGAACACTGTGCTGTGTTTTTCATTTGCAAGTAGCAGGCTACCTCTCCATCACATCAACATGGGGGAATCCCTGCTAAGTGCCTCTACCATCGGCACAACAGTAAACTTGCCGGCTTGTTCTCCACACTGTCCCTTTAATGCAGAGCGTCAAGCAGGGAAGCTGTGAATACCAATTTTAGAGTCATTGGTTTGACCCAACTCGAAATCGAACCAAATCTAAAAATATTTGCTAAGCCCTCGATCATTAGATCGGCTAAAATCCAAAGCAACAAATAACCGAAATAAGTTCATCGAAGTGTACGAATTCCCAGAAAAACACAAGCAGTTCTAATCTACACCATAGCTCTGCAATTATGTAAAATTAACGCCAAGAAAACTTTGGAAAATACTCCATCAAAGTTTTGATTTCAATAAAAATGTCTTCAGCGCAAGCAAATATTCTTTTAACAGAGCTGAGATTACGAGCACCATAGAAAAATAACAAATTCCGCTAAAATCTCTGCATTACGTTTGCAAGGCTAGTTCAAGAATAAATAAACAGAACATAAAATTTTGATTGTATAAACAGCTTAATTAAGAAAACAAAGCCAGAGTAGCAAAAAATCTATGTAAAGAGACGTTTCAATTTTAAACAAATTTCATTGTGATCCTTTTGAATAAAACTGACAGCGATTTACGTAAAAAATCGAAACTTCTCTAAAATAGAATACGTTTTTTGCTATTCACGCTCTGGTTTGTTTAATTAAGCAATTTTAACACCATTATGAAATCCTTTTACACACACATTGAAAAGCTGTCAGTGCGCCATCGACTGACGATGGATGGACAAACGACCGAAACGTCTTGAATGGACATACAATATTTCAAAACTAGCACAAACGCTAACATACAAACTCACTCTTGTACGTAAATAATAAATTAGCAGTAACTGTGGCTATGCTTGCCACTTCCACACAAAATACAGTGCAATAACAACCACCAACCATTCTGTAAATAATGTTCTCGAATAGCGCCATCTAACGAGTGCACCATCATATACAAGACAAAAACTTTCCCAACATCAGCGAGTGAAACTAACAAGTTATGATTCAACTGTGATTAACGTAAAAATGAAATAGAAGAATTTTCCGTCAGATTTGCTCGCACATAACTTCCAGTACATCACGTTTTAAAGAGAAAAATCACTTTCGCCAACGCTTGGCGTTTCCAATCACGACATCAGCAATAAGCAGCTTTCAGGCACTCAAGTTTCAATCTTGGGATATCTTTTGCGTGTGATTGACACGTTGTCTTTATAAAACGCAGGATCAAAACGGGTCACCGTTGATAACAACGGCATGTAGCCGAAAATGTCGACAAATCTAAAAAAGATTTACATTAGCTGCTCTCATGAAATAATTGGTACATTATAGTAGAGCAATAATGAGCAATGAGCACGTTGTGATGCAATTCTGCACGTTGCACATAAACATCGAATTTTCTCTTCAACTTTATTTTTCTGTGATGCTGCTGATGAATTCGATGATCTTAACCGTAGTAGTTCTCAAAACTTCTCAACAAAACTTCCTTCGAAGTCCCTTCACAATTTTTGCAAACATTCACGGTTCCTCGCAAATTTCAACATTAATTCTGGTTCAACAGCACAAAAAAGTTGGCCTAGCTGTAACGATGGTTACCACAAAATGCTATGTGCTGTAGCCTGTATTAGACCAAACACTGCATGTAAAAAAAAAAGCTAAATTCATTCTCCAAACTCACATGTCAAGTTCCAAGCAATGGGTGCAATTGCTATGCTTTTTTGACATGACTACGTCAGGGAAGTTCAACTTTTTAATTGAACGAGCCGCATTGCAGACTAAAATATTGACAGGGCCGCTAAGCCACCAGTAAAACAAAAAAACGTCCGGTTACTACTGAAATTATCGGTGAAGAGCACAAAAAAAGAGGTCTTCAGCAGGTCAGACGTCCTGTTTTCACTGAAACTAACGATGAAGAGCAAAAAAAAGGGGTCTTCACCAGCTCAGACGTCCTATTTTCACTAAAAACATGGATGTAGCGCATAAAGAAGACCTAAAAAGTTTTTTTAATTAGTGGATAGTGGGCCGTATCCACACTAGGGTGCATCAAATTTTTATCAATTTTCAAAAAAGACTTGGTTCAGTGTTATTCTTGTTCTCTAGCCAAAAAAATAATGACATGTAAATTTTGAAAGTGATCGGTTACCCCTAGACCACCCTCGCTTCACCCCACCTTTTGTGGCACCCCCAAATATGCAAAAGTGTGTTTTGCATTGGTTTTTCAAGATAAGTAGGTCGTGTTTGATATCAAGTTGATCAGCATTCTACCTGCTATCTTGCTAAAGCATTTAGAGCGTAAATTGTTCCCATTTGATTTTTGCCCTATTTTAAAGCACACCAAAAGCTCGAGAAATTGAAACACTTTTTGCATAAAAAAAATACAGGCAAGCTATAACCAGGCATGATGTTGTGCAGTGTACAATTGTACATGTTTAAGAACCATCACAAAATCAAGAAACATCTTTCATGAAACTGGACAGACATGGAAATTAGAGTTGCGTAGTGACCAAAGGTGGAAACTGGAAACCCAAATCTAAACCTGAAAACCCGGTTTTAGAGGAAATTTTTGAAACCCCAACTGAAACTGACACCTACTCAGCCAAATTTTTGAAAACCTAAACTTGAACCAAGACCGTTTTTTCTTGAAACGTCAAAACCGAAATCAAAACTAAAACCTGTTCAAAATTCTCCAAGGTTTTGGGTTTTAAAAATTGTCATGACTATCATTACCAGTACAGTTCCTTTAATGCTGAGCGTGAAATAGAGAAGCTGTGAATACCAATTTGTGAGTCTTTGGCTTCAACGGACTCTGAATTAAACGCAAGTTGAAATTGCTCTTTTCACTCAGCCATTTGAGCTGCTACGTATCATCGTAATAAAACAAAAACGCCAAGAAGTAGAGCACTTAAATAATCCGTATTTAAAATAAAATAGCTTTCTTGGATGAAACTTAAACTGAAACCCAGAAACCGCAGCTGTGCGTAAGCACAACTGAAACCTGACATCTGGGTTTCAACTCACCGAAACCGACATACTAACGCCAGGTAGCCACGTTTGGTAGTGACAAACTAAAAATAGGGCACTATCTAATAGATATAGATACATTTAGATTGTAGAAGAACGTGATCATTGGGCAGCAGTAATTCGCAATGCAAATTGCAGTTGGCAAAACAAAGTTACTTTTATGAAAAATGCAGATCGCAGTTAGCAAAATAAAATTATTTTTATAATTTGGTTCGTCTTTTTTTTTCGCAGATCGGAGTAATCTTTGTTTTTTTTCAACAACCTGTAAAGTGTTGCTCACACTAGAGCTTTTCCTAGCTGTGTGAGCAAAGTCAAATGCCGATTTAATTCCTCTCTTAGCACAGTCATTGACCACGTTTAATCTTTGCACAATGCTTTTTGAAGTGCGATATGCTTTTTTTGTATTCCACTCTACATCTAAAAAATATGCAGCAATGCTGAGGAGGTTAAAAAATAGCAGGAATCTGGGCCGATTAAAGATGCAAAGGATGTAGTGGTATTGAGGACAGGAAATGCTGGGTTTACAAATGTTGCTCCATGTTTTTTTATTGGAAAATATATAGAAATATGTTATTGGAAAAGATGCGGGACTATAATCATAACCTCTATATTTAGCAACACTTTACAGGTTGTTGAAAACAACTGCAAAGATTACCATGATCTGCGAAAAAAAAGACGAACCAAATTATAAAAGCAACTTTTCTTTTGCTAACTGCAATCTGCATTGCGAATTACTGCTGCTCAATGATCACCATCATCTAAACGTATCTATCAAATAGTGTGCCCTATTGTTTGTTTGTCTCTACACAACTCTAATCTCCATGTCTGTCCAGTTTCATGAAAGATGTTTCTTGATTTTGTGATGGTTCTTAAACATGTACAATTGTACACTGCACAACATCATGCCTGGTTATAGCTTGCCTGTATTTTTTTTATGCAAAAAGTGTTTCAATTTCTCGAGCTTTTGGTGTGCTTTAAAATAGGGCAAAAATCAAATGGGAACAATTTACGCTCTAAATGCTTTAGCAAGATAGCAGGTAGAATGCTGATCAACTTGATATCAAACACGACCTACTTATCTTGAAAAACCAATGCAAAACACACTTTTGCATATTTGGGGGTACCACAAAAGGTGGGGTGAAGCGAGGGTGGTCTAGGGGTGACCGATCACTTTCAAAATTTACACGTCATTATTTTTTTGGCTAGAGAACAAGAATAACACTGAACCAAGTCTTTTTTGAAAATTGATAAAAATTTGATGCACCCCAATCCACACATCAAGTGGGCCGCAGGTTGAACATCCCTGGACTAGGCTCAATCAATGCCAAATCAAAATTCCACCACCCAGAACCCCAAGAACTGTTTCGCGAATCCCAAAGGGGCCGCGGACCCCAGTTTTTAGAGCCAATGATTTACAGCTTGGCTACTACGCTGTGTACACCATTAGGTGATAACAAAATACTTTGCACATTTAGTAAAATTAAATGATCCCAACATAAAGTTATTAAGTCTTTTTGTTGAACCGGCAAGCTAATCCACATCCCTTTATTATTGATAACCAGTTAACCACAACAAAAAGCGCAACAAATTGTTTTTCGTTGAACATCAACAACACAATCATGGCATTAATTGCGACAATCAATTCCTCCGTTTGACCAGCTTGCGTTTGACTACTGGATTCCCGATTTAGATTGTAGCCAGAAAATGAGAGGATCTATGGTTGAAGGTGTGAATATCCATCAAGGGTGCAAAATTATACATATTACACACAAAACAGGAAGAGCAAGAATAACTTCATCATTTTCATGGCATGCGGGAAAAAAAACGACTCGAGCCGCATTTTTGTCGAAGTATTCTGGAATCTCGGCTCACCAGAAGTTTTTTAAGGTCTGCTGTGCTGAGGACCCCGTACAAAAATGTTTCGTCGCACCACTTGTTTTATTAAGAGTTCAAAGGTGTGCGCCAAAACAATTCTCAAAAAACAAGAAATGGACAAAAAAAAAAAAAAAAGAACAAACAAACAAGCAAAGATCACAGACTATCAGCAAAAACCTAACCCAGATTGTTTTTTTATCTAGATCCGTTGCAAACCAATCAATTTCTTTACCTTGCCATGCAAGTTTGTCGTTCAGCAAAATGTTTTGGATTTGACCACTGCGCTACCACACCACCAGAGGGCGCTAACTTGGACGCTTCTTTACTAGCAGCAACATCTTTGTATTGTTTTTTCTGGGTAACTGAAACACAGGCATCAAGTTTAAAAACTCAGATAAACAAGCAGGTGGGGAAAGTGACGCTTACACTTGTCTAGAACGTTTTACTAACCCTCTAGCCAGAAATTTTCGTAAATAAGATAATCCTTATGGAAAAAAGAACAATAAAATCAAATGTGATTACTTAGTTTTAGACCAAGTGCTACAATAATAATAAATATCGAACTGAAAAGTTAACGGTCATTGAGGGAGAAGTGAGCTTGCACTTGTCGAGTCAGCAACCACGCAGGGTGAAATGCGATCGGCTCCAGTCATGAATCGAACCCGTGACCAAGAATGTGCAACCTGCGCGCGGTACTGCTAGGCGATTTCGCAGACAACACTTCAGCAAAGGTGTTGCGCAAGAACTGAGCGGCTGAACGCTCCTTCAAGACAAGTGTCCACTAAGTATAAGCAATATATAAGTATCTCATCACAGTTTCATCAAGATCAGACTAAATCATATGGAAATACGCATACATTGCATTAAACAATAGCTCCATTAATTCTGACATCGAAATCTTCTTACATAAACGTAGTTCTGTTACATTTAAATGGGCCAATCTATTGATGAAGCAAAAACTAAGGTAGAAACTCTTTGTATAATCAAAATGTGCCCACAGTAGCACAAGGTCAACACCAACTCTTAAATATCTGATTAAAAATACATATCTCACAATGTGTGACAGCATTACTCAGCCGTTAGGGTTTGAAAAGCTTCACAGTGAAAACATAAAGATACTCATGTCACGTCATACGCGAGCTTGCAACTATTGCCAGCAAGAAATTACACAATTAAACTTGCTTGTATGCCTATTATCTAAATTTACTCAGGGAATAACAAACCGGTCAGAATATGTTTTCATAACGTGAATGGGTGGATGTACCGTTTGACACAAATAGTAATTCGTAAAAACAATCACAATTACAACCATGTTTTCTTAATTTGCTATTTTTTAAAATTGAATAAAGAGAACTAGTTTCACAAAAAATATAGCAATCCCGCCAACACAGACAGTGCACTATCGTTCAATAACCCCAAGCAACAACTTAACTCAAGCTCAACCAATCGTTAATTTTAATAAGTTTAGACAAATTAGCAGCTGACTAATAACAGATGTTTCATCGCTTGCTGCTAATCATCTTTTAATTCGAAAATCTTTTCTCCTTACATACGTTAACCGCAGTGTTAAGTGAGTGAAGGTCTTTGGTGAGGAGAATTTCAACGCAGTAACGTCAGCAAACCTCAAAATTTGATTTCCATAAACTTTTCTTGAGTTTTACAAATGATATTTTTAACAAATTTCAATTTAGCACCTCTAACAGACTACTGAAACCTGCAAATGCTTTTACTTCTAATCATACACCTACAGTCCTACAGTATAGTCTTTTTGTGTTAATTATTTGCGCGATGGTGATCAAATTTTTCTACAAACTGGCTGATGCGCTGCCAAACAACAACAGATCGCTCGGTATCAAGCGAAGCGTTTCAGTTAGTTTTAGAAACAATGTGTTTTGCAAGATCCAACTCGAGCTCGCAAAGAAGTTGTCTTCCACTTTCTACCGCTCCAATGAGGACAATACGGTTGTGCTTTTCTCAAAGGCAATTAAAGCAAACTTGCTATCCACACTGTCCCTTTAATGCTGAACATCAAGCAGGGAAGCCGTGAAAAACCATTTTTTGAGACTTCAGCATGACCTTACTTGGATTAGGTCACCTGCTCCAAAGGTGAATGCGCAGTCCAATAATAAGGTTCGAAAAAGGTTAAAAAGAAGCTAATAGCAACAAGAATAGGGCCGATGCAAGTGCAATGGTTTATTTATGCCGTTTAGGCGGTAGGAGAGGTTGGGACTCGAAGACCTTGCGGTCATTTGGGAATCTCTCCTGGCCTCCAATGTATACAAAAATACAAGTTCACTTTACTCGCGATATTCTGCCAAAGCGTGTGACGAGCGGCTGCGACCATCTCAGCGGCTTAGAACCTGGGCAACACAGCTACGAAGAAACGTCGCAGGGGTAGCGAGTCGTTAGCGACACTGTGTCCTATCTGACCGGCCCGGGAATCGAACCCCGATTTCTCGCACCGACAGCGATGTGTTGAACCACTGCGACAACCGACCAGTCCTGTCGTGCTGCCACAGAGATGAATGACACTTGTCGAGATACAAACACGCAAGTCTCTCTTACCTTTGACCGGGGGGCGTCTAGTGACATGAGCGACCAGCATGTTCATGAGAATATCTTCACAGTTACTCTTCTCATTGACAAGTGCTCGCACCTTCTCGGGAAGCCAGTCGGAGAACAAAGCAAAATAGTATCTACAAATACAATGCCACATTGGTTTAAAGGGTTTGAAAAGCTCACACAAGCTCCACATTTAACCATCTAAAGTTGGGAAATTCAATGAATAACTGAAGTTATTTTGCATTTTATGAGTGGTTAAGCTCTTTCCCGATGTCACATCGAATCGGTTCCAGCCGTAAATTAGACCAGTCATCAAAAATTTGCAAGCCACGCGCGGTATTACTAGACCTTGATGTTGACAATCTGATTAACTGTTTTAGCAGCATCGCTGAACCCTACCAGGGCATCGTTATCCCGAAACTTGTTGACATCTTCTACCTCTTTGAGCGTAACCACACGACCATTTTCAAATGATTGTCAATAATGAATGCGCGGTGCACCTCAAGTTCGAAATCAAATCTACATTATACTCGAGGTTATTACGACGAAGCGCGTCAAGAGTGGCGGCTGGCGGCGCTCATCTCCGTAGCTCAGCGCCTGAGCAAAACAGCTTCGAAGGAACGTCACAGCAGTGGGTAGTCATTGTCGACATTGTTAAATTGACCGTCCAGAGAATCGAACCCCAGACCTAGGGCGCCGATAGCGGTGTGCCCAACCAGTGCGCCAACGAGTTGCACATGCATGTATTCCATCGCTTACAAAACATTTCCAACTAGTCACACTTACTTATGTATGAAAGCCGCACCAGTGAGCACCATGCTGTAATTATTGGCCCACTTCGACGTGTAAGCCCACTTCGCGGTTTTCTCATCCCAGTAATGATTGCGAGCAGGGAAACCTACTATTCTGTCAGGAAATGTCTTCCAAACTTCAAACGCAAAATCAATCTAAAAATAAGCAAGTTACGCAAATTAAGGAGCATCATAAACAGGGTTGGCGAGTCGGAGTCGTAGGAGTCGAGACTTTTCTTGGGAGTCGGAGTCGAAAAATTATGCTGGCCAGAGTCGAGAGTGGGAGTGGATTCATCCTATGCATAGTGTTTGCGGGGCCTTCACGTAACAAGAGGATAAAAACAAAAATCAGCCAATTACTTTGACCTATTTAGCTTGCAGAAAATGCTTATCGAGCAAAAGCCACAAACATGCAGCTTCCCAGAAGTGGAATTTTGTACACCATGAAGTGATGCAGAATACAATAATTGTGTTATGAGGTTTTCATTACCAATCACAATGGGAAATTATGGTTCGAGATTGTATTTGAAAAAAAGACTCAATCGTGGCACATGGAGTTAAATTAAAAAATATATATACAAATCATACCAATTAAACATTCAATCTTGGTGAATAATTTTAGAACTACAACGTGAAGCAGTCTACAATTTCATCACAAAACATGCGCTATTAGAATTTAATATAGCCCAGGAACACAGATTTCAAATCAGGTTACAAAATAGGGGTGCAGTGAAAAAATGAAGCTATTATAGCAATAAAAGCGTTCAACATGGGAAATAGCCTAACCTCTACTTTTTATCCCAAAATATGTGCTACAGCTTTTAAAAGTAGAGTAAGTGCACACATTTCAAATCAGGTTACAAAGTGAGTTGGCAAGGAAAAAATGAAGTAAAAATTTTGTGTTGAAATTGAAGGAGTCGGAGTCAGAGTCGAAATTTCACTTTTTGTCGGAGTCGAACTAAAAAAATACCTGACCGTCCGAGTCGTATCGATTTTACTACGACTCGCCAACCCTGATCATAATTATGGAAGATTCGCAAGCACAGGAAAAAAATATCAAATTTTCATCATACTCGCGGTATTACGCCGAAGCGTGTAACAAGTGGCGGACCCATTTCCGCGCCTTAGCGCCTGGGCAACACAGCAACGAAGAAACGTCGCAGCGGTGGCGACATTGTGCCAATTTGACCTGCCCGTGATGGGAACAGCAGACCTTCGGCACCGATAGCCTGTGCGCTTAAAAACTGAGCCAAGAGCCGGTCTGGAGATTCAAATGAAATTCGGTATATGTAAACTAGAATCGAAATCATGAAGAACCCATCAGGTCAATTTGTAATGTAGGCTGATTTTAAGACCGAGTTGAATAACAGATTTTAACCATCGCGTTTATATCAAAAAGAAACATGTTAGCGTCATAAATTAGAGCAGATAATGATGGTGTAACTGCATGTTATTTTATTGAATTCCCTTGAACGTGGTAGGCTGCAATGGGTCTTGAGTTAACGGTACCTATCTGCGTTACTTAACAACTAACTGTAGTCACACAGCTACGAAGCTAAAACGTTGCAGCAAGGTTGAACCAATAGCTGCATCGGGTCTATTTGACAGGCAAGTGTCCGATTGCAGAGCGCTCATAACCATTCAGCCAATCAACTGATTTGCTACGTTTCGTTGCTTTTATCTCACATCACGACAAACTAACAGAAGTGCTAGGAATAAAAGGACTTGCTAAGAGTTCCGGTAGTCTAAAAAAATTTCCGGTGAAATTATGCTCGGTTAAGGTCAGTGGCGCAGCGAGAAATTTTAAAAGGGGGCCATAAAGTGCAAAAATCATTAAAGAGTATTGTATATTTCATTCACTTTAAAGTCAAAAGGGAGAGGGTTATGGCAAAATGCCCGGCCCCCCCCACAAATATGCTACTGGTTAAGGTGTATTTCGTTAACATCCGGCCCGCACAGATAAGCGTAATATTGTTAGCCAGCTAGACTCACTTCCTGCACGTTTAACATAGCATCATCATCTAAACTGAAGATGACGCTGTTGCGAATTTGTGGAAACAGATGAAATCGTCTGCTCATCACTTTCGGTTGATCATCAATCACGATAATTTCCTTTCCACTTTCCAGAGCCATCGTCTCCCATCTTGCGGATGACGGAGGAGGCTTTCCGCAATGCCACAAAATCACAATCTAAACAAAAAAATCAAATCTTCATTATACTCGCAGTATTACGCCGAAGCGTGTAACGAGTGGCGGGGCCATTTTCGCGGCTTAACGCCTGAGCTACACAGCTCCGAAGGAACGTCACAGCGGTGGCGAGCTACTGGCGACACTGTACAGATTTGACCGATCTGAGGTTTGAACCCAAGATTTCTCGCACCGATAGCGTGTGCGCTAAGCAACTGAGCTAACTTGCGGTCCAATCGAAACAACGTACAATTAAATTTTGACAATACTCGCGGAAGCACGTAACGAGTGGCGGAACCCGTTTCCGCGGCTTAGCGCCGGGGCGCATGTTTTGGAATGGTTCTACAAAAAAAGATAGGGCTCGATCGAGATGCCAATAAGTAGAAAAATTGTTCTCACAACTGGCAACAGCGGCGTGTAGTGGCTAGCATGCTGGACTGCTACTTACAGGATCTGGGTTCGATGCTGCTCTAGGTTTTCATTTCATTCTCAACGTACTTCGTTGCTTATGAGTAATTAGGGGTGGGGTAAAGTGGTGGCAATAGAATAAACAAAAAAATCTCTGTAGAACCATTCCAAAATATGCCGCCGGGGCAGCGCAGCTCCAACGAAACGTCGCAACGATGGCGAGCTGTTGGTATAACTGCATCTGGCCTGGAAATCGAACCCGAGACCTTCAGCGCCGACCGTGATGTGTTCAATCACTACACCATCCGACCGATCGTCTGAACAATGCGAATGTAGTAAAACACAGGAACATGTTGGATTCAGCACACGAAACTCTTTCATCCACACGGCATTGCAAAACAATTTCATGCAAAACGTGAATCAAATTTGCGGAACATAAATTATTTCGGTGGTGAGGAGAATCGCCAGCAGTCCAGAGAAATACAATAGAAGATTTTACTTTGATGAATCGAAGCATTATGAAGAATCATGAAATACAAAATCAGCCAACTTAAAGGGCTAACAATCAATTTAGGGCAAAGCGATTTCGGTACAAACTATCAGATTATATACGAAGAAGAATACTGAAGATGCTTCTAACCAAAGCGTAGTGGCAAAGACATCGGTGTCGGCGTGGGAGGTCTGAGTTCGATTACCGGCTTGGTCAAATCAAACACAGTGTCGCCAACGGTTCTCTACCGTTGCGAGTTTTTGCGGAGCTGTGCTAGCTAGACGCTAGGTCGCGGAGATGGGCTCCGCCACTCCTTACACAATTCGGCGTAATACCACGAGTATCATCATGATTTGATTTTTAATTTTCAGCAAAAGCATTGATTGATTTTGCATTTTCTTATCATTTATAAAATCGTCAAATTTGCTACAAACTGCCCTTCATCGCAGCTCATCTAAACGATGGAAAGAAACAGGAACCTAACTGGTAGATAATACGAGCGAAAAAAATCAGGAACCTAATTGGTAAACTTGTCGAAGTCCGAAAACAAAGTTAATCACTGAGCTAAAGATAAAAGCATAGAAATCAGTTAAGTTGTTTTGAAAAACAAAGTATCTGACTAGCCACAATCATTGAAGTCAAGTTTAAACAAATCATCCTAATCTATTTTGACATGTGCAATGATGCAGAAATGAATTTTCTCGGGTCTAAGCGCACTTTAGCTATACAAACTGCTCAACAAACGAGAAATTAAATGGAAAAATCTTTCGAAACAAATTAAAGTAGTTGGTCCCTTGGTACAAATATCAAAATCAAAAGCACCATTTTAATAAACGACATGCAAAAGCGATACTCAATCAGTCAAAAGCACCACTGCACAAAGCACGTTCTACAAAATCATGCTGATTTTCATGGTAACGCGACGTTCCATGAAAACGGAAAGCATTTATCATGAACCAGGAGTTAATGAGTGTGTGAAAACCGAAATTAGATTAGAATTGATATGAACACGATAAAATGCGGTCAATTTTCAACATTATTTCTCAACTATGAGGCTCAAGTTTCATGCAGAAATAACTACGCAGAATGGAAGGAGACGTTTGATATTAATCGCGCTTTCTTCGACGACCGCATGTAACCAATATTAGCATTAGTAGTGTAGTAACCATTAACCATTACATGATCAATTGTAGCAGAAAAAAAAAACGAAATCCAGAAGTCATGAGTTCGATTCCAGGGCCGGTAAAATCGGACACAGTGTCGCCAACGACTCGACATCGCTGCGACGTTTCTTCGAAGTTGTGTTGTCCAGGCGCTAAGTCGCGGAGATGGTCCCCGCCACTTGTTATGCCCTTTGGTGTAATATCGCGACGATAATAAAGATTTGAATTTTTTGGTTTGAAGAAACAAAAATGATATGAGAAGGTTGTTGTCCACATTGATGCATTAGGCAGCTTCCTAATCGTCAAGAATGAGTTGTCAAAGGCGAGCGACTGCAATGTTTTTCAACAACATGTAAAAAGGTCCATCACCGTGATTGCAATGAAAAAAAAAAATAACTGAAAAAGTCCAGAGAGCATAATATTTTTCACCGCAAAATGCAGTGAACAATTCCCAAAATAATGCACTGAAGCTATTTGACAAAAAAACAAGGCAGATCAGTCGCCAATGTGCAGATGACAAACGCTTTGTCGCATCAATGCTGTCAAACTATAGACGGACGTAGCGACCTGGAATCATTTGAATTTCTCAAAACATATTAAAAAAAATCGTTTCAAATAACTATTAATACGATGACTTAACCTGCGGGTAACCAATTACAAAAAGAACTGGTCAAATAATACTAATTTTCGGCAAGATATTTTAGTCAAAAATAATATTGATTCAAAAAAAGTGGCTTAACTTAAGCGAACTCAAAAAAACAAGAACTTAAGTTTCTTGTAAATACTACTAGCATGTTCATCATCACCTATGACCAGCAAATAGGTTTTGTTTGGCAAACTTTATCGCACAGAGTATCGCTCAGTTCACCGGTATTGACGGTACAAACATTCACCATCTGATTGCATCTTAAACCACCCACGACTTAAATGCCACTAATTATGCACCTGAATGTGTGAAAACTCATAACAAGAAATGGGAAGGGACTAAACAGGGCGAGAAACGGAGAGAACTGCCACTCCTAAGCGGTAACTAATCTTAACCCGGACACATTCAAGTGTCATAACATGATCATTAATGAAATACTGCGCAACTAGTAAGTGGCTTTTCGGTCGTAGACATCCAGTTACCATATGCCTACATGTCCATCCTTGCGGGCAAAAACTAGTTCCTCTCCCAAACACATTTTAAGTTTTCATATCATGATCACATTTTTACCTAAAGCCAGCGGGTTCTGACCGAAAATAGACATGTAGAAACATGACAAGCATGAGGACCAGACCCCATATCAAAGCCTAGTGTTTTCGAGACATTGTCCTTTTTAATTTTAGTAATAAGCATCTATTGGAAGGAAAATGTCAACTTAAAAAACTGATAAATAACTTGCAATTCAAAGAATATGCTATTTTGATGGCATCACACAGCAGAGTTAGTACTCAGCAAATAATGGAAATATTTAGCAAGCTCGGTAGCAGTGCATTGAAAATTCTATTTCTATTTCGCATCGTCTTCACCTGCGTGCATGAGTCCGATAGAATGAGGTTCTTAACAAGTTTGACGAGCGGACTTGATGAGCCAGTGACAGGCGTGACTGCTTGAATGACTGCCGTGAATTGTTGAGGAACATTCGAACCTGAAACAGGAAGAAACTTGAGCATTTCAAACTAGCAAACAAATTTCCTACTTCACTAAAAGCCAATTGAGCCAACCAACCTATGAATGGCAATCTGTTTAATCAGTAATTAGATCAATGAATAGCTAAGACTGTCATGAGTCTATAATGCTAATTCCATCAGTTAATATCCCATAGCAACAGATTGTTCAAAAAAGTAAAGATCAATTCTCCAACAAGCAAAATTAATGATTAAAAATATCGGAATGTGTCCATGGGCTACAAAAGACGCTGAGTTTTACAATAATTTTTTGAATTGCTTGATACGCTGATGCGTGTGTGCGGTGCAGCTACCAACGTTAAAGACAGATGCAGTGACGCTAAATCACAGTTAGCATAGCCTAGTATCAACCTGGTCTACCAATCACAAAAACATTCTACAACCCGACATAATTCTTCAAAATATATATTCGCATTACACATCGAAGCGTGTGGCTAGTAGCGGGGCAAATTTCTCTGACTTAGCGCCTGGACAGCACAAGCTCCAAAACAACGTCGCAGCGCTGGGGACGCTGTGTCTGATTTGACCGACCCGGTAAACGAACCCCTGACCTCCCGCACCAATAAAAGTGTCATAACAACTGCGCTAACCGGCAGGTCGACTCAATTCTTAACGAAATATTATATATATTACTGCTCACAAATACAGGCTTTGAATATAAAAAAAGAAAACATGGGTAGATACATTTACCGTATTATACAATAGGCTTAAATAAATTCTAAAATAAAAGACGTATTGTTCTTCAGGTCAAAGAGCATACAATCAGGTTATAAAATCGAATCGATTAATCCCTACTTACAGTATGCGTCATTACGTTTGCTATTCGGGAAGCTTAGCTTGGTCAAATAAAAAATGCACAAAGAAAGCTACGGTAAAACATATGTCCAATAAAAAAATCTTATATAAAATAACAATAGCATCGCCCCTTCATTGGTGCTATGCAGCGCGAAGGTAGATGATTAACTAAATCCTAATAACCTGAAGCAAAAAAGTACCTAGTAAGCGATAAACATCAAATAACTGTACACTTAACACATCAGTGAGCAAATCCACCAAACAACTGCTAAAAATAACAAAATGTGAAACTGCTAGACAACAAAGACCTAATTGAAATTTGATTATCGCACTTTTAAAAATTTCTATCTTTTACATCAACAAGGTACCAAAAATTAAAATTAAGGTAGAGTTCGGGCGTCTCAAGCAAAAGATAAGGGTCACTTCCCGCAGAGCCGCAACTAAGAACAATCCGAAAATATCCATAGTAAATTTTCATAAGCACGCTACTTATTAGCTACATCGGTCGATATCTTCAGTTAACTACAAGATTTTTACCTCCGACTGTTTTACAAAAATTATATCAGTTTTCACTCACATTCACCGGCATACACGGCACTGATAATTCTATTGTCAATTTTAGTTTGATCACGACCAATTTAAGAGAACTTTAAATGTTGTCCGGGGAAAATTCTCAAAACGAAAATAGGCCAAGGTCATAAAAAAGGTAGGGAAACTCTGACTTAGAAACAAAAAAGGCACTAAGCGCGGTCCATACAGTACAAAAGTTTGACCACTTTTAGAGCCTCTAAAAATAATAGGGAAGAATGGTGAAAAATCGTTCAAAGAGCGAAATTCCTAACTTGCACTTGCTAACTTATGACGGTAAATGCTACAATTTAAACATTAACTAGGTATGGTACGTAAAATTCGAGAATGGTTTGTCTCTTGTATCTCTCACATCCATGGACACAAAATCAGCAACGTGTTTCTCTCAAAATGTTGCTTTTAAATAAAAAAAATGTTTCTAATCAAATCCTCATTATACTCGCGAAAGAACGCAGAAGTTTGTAACGAGTGGCGAGGCCACCTCTAGGGCTTAGCGCCTGGGTCACACAGCTAAGACGAGGCATCGCAGAGGTGGCGAGCAATTGGCGACACTGTGTCCGATTTGACCGGCCCGAAAATTGAACACCAGACCTCCCGCGCCGATACCGATGTTTTGAACAACTGTACTAACCGGCAAGTATGTCTATAATCTTACCTAAGTAATCATAGTAGAAAGGGTAATCGAGAGGTGCTCTGCTGTAAGATGGAAGATAAAACAATGCTCCTGGCTCCATGTTCCATGTGAACGAAGGTCGAGACTTGGCAGGGAATATTCGATCATGAATGATCTGCGAAAATTCAACTAGTTAAAACATGTGCGACTCCTGTAAAAATTCCAGTATCGAAACAAGGCAACAAACCATTCGATAAAAATATTGATGTTTTGCGCAGGTATGGTCATGTGACACGAATGTACCAGGAAAGAACAGCCAAAAAAAATGCTCGGTTCAACACCGGTTGGTCCAAAGCCCAAAGGTCGTCTCAGAACTCGATGGCAAGATTAGTTAAAGATTTTAGTTGGTCTCGCTTAAGCATCCTACCAGAGCATCTACACTTTGTTGTAGAGGATCGAGATGCTTGGAGGCTCCAACTCGTGCAGCTGCCCCCGCGACCCACCAAGGATAAGCGGACCCAGAAACGCTAGTTTGTTAGGTCGATGTTTTCTACAAATTAAACCAGGTGTGGTACGTAAAACTGGTATCACAAGATTTCACACCATTTCCGCTCATGAGCTGATACGCAGTGGTTTGCTATGCTGCATGTTCTCCAACCTTCATTTATTAATATTGGCAAATCACGAAAACACGCTCGCAATGAATAGGCGCTACGTAGATTATAGAAACGTTAAAAATAGCCTTGGTTTCTTGCTCTTAATTATTTTATTGGAAATCCATTTAGCAAAGCGAATCATTTTAGTGATGTAGGGAGAAATATTAAAAAAAGAAATTGAAATCGCGACTTTAACCGCTAACAAATCAACATTTTGATCAGTTACGCTATAACAAATAAACACATTTCAACTGCCATATGTGTTAACTTTATGCTATACCGGTATACCCGTACAACATATGCTAACAAATGCGTAATTACCAGATTATTACAGGGTGAAGCCGAAAGATTCTCACAACTTGAAGAAAGAAGCCGCTGTGGCTATGATAGATACTTGACAAAGAGGGGCACTTTGTGTGCGCTAAACCAGTTAATCAGAGTGGTTAAGTGACAGATAATTATTGCTTTCTCAGACCGACTTCATCGCTTTGGTATGTTTAAGCAGCTTGTCATTTTAGCTAGTGATGGAATATGCAAAACAAGTTGATTGAAATTTTACTATGTACAGCCTTTTCTTTCGTCAATTAACGGCCGACGCTGCGGTTTGCCATTAAGTTAAGTAAAAAGTGCCATGAAAAAAAAAAATAAATAAATATAAGGTCAGAAATACTTTTATCGCCTACATTTTAAACAAACGTTATTAAGAGCTCAATATGCAAATTTAATTCAGGACCAAATTTTTAAAAATCAAACGTGGTTGTCATGTCCCCAACTCAAGGATCGGGAAATTCCGTCAAGTGCTTTTCCTAACGGCACCACAAGTGACCTTGCCGACGCATTTACTATATACGTGTTGTTTTTAATGCCGAATGTCAAAAGCACGGAAGCTTAAACACCAATTTTAGTCATAACTTGGCTCGAGTCGGAATCGAACCACAGTCTACAACTCCAGAGTAGACGCTTTATTCACTTAGTTCCAACCGATACCCGTTTCATACGTTCATGCAACATTCTGAAATCATACCAATACTAAAGGCAGTATAACGAACACATACGAAGTATCGTGACATATCGAAGTACCAAGATCGCGCAGATATCGCTATATACTTGTTGAACTTGAATAAATATGGTCAGATTGAGTGGTAATGCTGGCGGAACTTAACACCACGGTTTTATTAGGTTCTTTTACAAGATTAGCATTGATGATGCAACAAAATAAAGCAAATTAAACACTAAAAATAGGCGGGAGGAGTCGGGAATAAAACCGAGGGCGGCGTGCAATATCACGATCAACTACAAAAAAATTCATGTTTTGGTTTAAGATGCTAACCTATCTACATATAGTATGCCCCGTTAAACTGTTACATGTCTACGAAAGCTACACAAACTTTAACATTCCAAAAATTTGGTCGCATTCCATCGTCTAGCTATGAATACCATAAATACTCCAACCGTTTGGAAAGTAAACATGTAAAGAGAAAATTTTGAAAGAGAATACAATTGTGACAAAACAACTATTAGCTTTGCTGTCTATTGAATAACTCACTTCAAAATCTCAAAAAATACGCTTTTAAAACGAAAACTTCAGCGCAGTTATTTGACCACGATCACTTGGACGCTTACACTAAATGTACAAATTCGAGCAATTAATTCATCACTAACTGCGCAGAAATGCAAAACACAGTGTAATGGAATGAATGGTTACTGAACATGCAAAAAGCATTCGTTCTAATCGCAGGTGTTTCAAAACATTAGCGCAGTGGCTAAAGACAGCGCCATCGGCGCGTAGGTCTCGGGTCTAAATCCCGGGTCGGTCAAATCCGATACAGTCGCCAGCGACTCGCCACCACTGCGATGTTCCTTCGCAGCTGAGTTAGCTAGAGGCTAAGCAGCGGAGATGGACCCTGCCACTCGTTCCACGCTTCAGCGTGCTATGGCAAGTATAATAAGATTTGAAAAGTATCAGATGGTGTTAGGTCGATTTTAACAAAATTCTAACGACCAAATTCACTCCCGCAACCATGTCTTGAAAGTGAAACCGCACTTTTTTTGCGTACTAATTGCTGATGTTATATATCATATTTATAAACAAATCAGAAAAAAAATTGGCCGAAGTTGCTCTAACAAGAGCGCTAAGAAAAAGATTTTTCAATATTTATTAAAAAGCAGCACCATTTCATCGCATTACTTACTAACAAAATCAAAAAGGCTAAAATGAAAAGCCATACGATTGATATTTGTGAAAGCTTCGCCTGCACCTCCACATAAGCCGCCCAAGTAACGGAAACAATCAAGAAACCAAGAACAGAACACTATCAAATGTTTGACCAAACTCGATTGCTTTTTACATTTTTGTAGTAGTATCCAGTCAAAATTTCGACTAGGCGGTCAATCAAACCTTGATGTTCTGGAAACGAACCGCATTTTCAAAACATTGCGAAGTAAGGGTATTATGCTTGCAATATTCAGTATTCAGTAAGGTCTACTATAACAACTCACTAGTTATCCTTTGTCTACAAGTGTATTTATACTCTTTATGTGGTAACAGCCTAGTCTTCACGCTGCCCCCAAAATCTCGCCCATACTTACTGAGGGGGTTTGGAAACCACTGAGCTAGCAACTTTTATATCGTCGAAACTCGTAAAGGCGTGACAAAAAACTATCGGGCAACTGGTTCACGTCATAACGCAAGGATTGATCAGCGACCATCAGAAGTCGTGAAAAGCTAGCGGCAAGTTCTGTGCACTTGAAAGAAACCCAAGAGCATCACTTTTATGTCTTTCAATTTTTCGACAATTTACGCGCTTCACCGTTCATATAGATCTTCGCATCATTGAAGCACAATTGAAAAGAAAATAATTTTGACATATTCGTCATCCTACAATATTCGCTTGAACCATAAGAATGCGGGTTCTTTTGAAATCTTTCTCAAGTTGTTAGATAAGACATACCAAAGTGTTTATCTTACCGGAAATTTGCAAAAATATTTGCATTTCAAATGACATGGATTAAGGCTAGGGTGAGGGTAAGCATAGAATTAAGGTGAACGTAACAATCAAGTGTGACAATTTTTAATATGCTCATGAAGGTATATCCCACATTCAAATTTCTGAAAAATTATCAACTTTCACCAACAGCAAACCACGGTTATTAACAGTGCTTGGTAGTCAAAGTGAAAATTAGACAATAAAAGTGTGAGCCCTTTGTTTTGTTAAATTAGACAATGTAATATTTTCACAATATGTCCACAAATTACCTCAAACGTGGTCTTTACTATCACATCAACGGACGAAAAGTATTTCTCCCACAGAAACTGGCTCTTATGACGAAACGACATGATGACGTCATCATCGATGCCGCGCAGCATGGTTGGAACCTGTCGTGACGAAAGAAAGATTTGAATGGAAGCCAATTACGACATTATTATGTTCGCATGAGTCCAGAAAAACGATCTCATGGAAGAATAAAGGTGTGAGTCATAGACACAAGTAATTAGAAACTATACTTATGTGCAGATGAAATTATTACAACAACTTACGATGAAAGAAGTCAAATGCGGAGAGAAATGACACCTATTCCTTCTGGACCTCAAAACGATGCATACACCTGCCTGGGCCTACCTCAGGTAACACACATTTCGTGAATTTTAAGATGCGACTCGATGATTACTGCGCAAAAGCATATTTACGCGCGTCTTCACAAACAATTCCAGCACAGAAACTGAGTTGAGAGATCAAATTTTCGCGTCGCATTGATGCCTGTGACTATTTTTAAAAACTGGTGGAACGTATTTGCTACCATCGTACTAAGAATAATATAACTCGCCTGCAGCAACAACCTTTCCTCCCAGAACACGCTGGCTCTAGACCAATCTATAACTTCAGCGAATGGAAGCATCCAGCCGTTTGCAAGGACAATAGGGATGCAAGCTGCTTGCAGAGATTCGAGAAAGCGAAATGATCCTAATCGCCTTCCACGAGGAACCATGCAGAATGTTGAATTGTGGAGAAGTTGCTGGTAATCCCATCTGCAAAAAAGTTAGCAAGTAACAAATGCAACAACTGAAAAAAGAAATTGATTCTTTTTGTGATGCAATACTACGCACGCTTCTTACTTGGCAAACTCATTAAAATAAGACATGCAAGGAATGATGGCATAGCAAGAATTCAAAAATAACAACAAAATACGACGTTTCTGCGTTAATTTGCTGCTGCAAAAGGCGACTAGTCAATGCAATATAAAATATTGACCGGGTTGAGATACGAAAAAAATCCCATCCAATTAGTCACTAAGCGCTGGTCACAGTAAGAAGGATTTTTTTGTTTGATCACAGTGGCGTAGCGAGAAATTTTAAAAGAGGGATCATAAAATACAAAAACCATCAAAAGAGTCTGCCATATTTCAGTCGCGTAAAGCAACGTTTTTTCTTTTTTCTAGAAAGGCGAAGTCAAAAAAGATGAGGCAGGCACAATACCCCCTGAATACCATCCTGCTTGATCAGATCATGCAAATCTTAAACAGAAAATGTGTTTCCATTTGCTAACTTAATGACAAGGATATTGACAAAGAAGTTGCAATAGAAAGCTTTCAGTGTTTAAACACGAATGGCCGCATTCACAAACTCAGTGCAATACAGTATTAACCTCGCCATAGATAAACCAGCAATAATCTCTTTGAGTGCAGCATCATAGCAAAATCCACATCGACGTTATTTTGTGTTTATTTTGTATTTAGTTGCATATTCATCCTCCTATCACGAGAAAGCGATCAATGCGCTATACGAGCTCGTTTAGGAGTTGCCAGCCATCTGTCTACCACACCAAGATGGGGGAATCCCGCTAAGTGCTCTTCCCAACGGCACAACAAGTGAACTTGCCGGCTTGTTCTTCACACTGTCCCTTAAATGCTGAACGCCACGCAGGGAAGCTGTGAACACCAGTTTTAAAGCCATTGGTTTGACCCGACTTGGAATCAAACCCAAGTCTACAGCTCCCGAGGCAGACGCTCTTACCACTTGGCTATCTGAGCTAAGCTGCCGTGCAGATAGAAACATGTACTTTTTTACCTAAAATTATGGGGCGCCGTTTGGAAAAAAACTATTTGTTTTGTGACCCATGTTTTTTTAGCTTATTTAGACCAAAATTTGTCCGATATACATATCGGAAATATCCTACTTATATATCCGACAAAATGTATGCTAAGTCGGACCAAAATACACGCGCAAAATAAGTCGGACAAAATAATATTTTTCCAAACGGCGCCCCATATAAAATCATCAAAAAGTTGAAAATAAGCCAACACCCTGTTAAATACAAATAACATCGTCAACGGCTGGCCACCGTCGCGGCGTTTTTGTGTTGCACAATCGCTACGACGCGGAGATGGGCCTCGCCACTCGTCACACGCTTCGGCGTATTTCCGCGAGTATAATGAAGATTTTATTTATTTTTTTGATTTGACGAATATGCTACTGTTTAATGATTTACTTATCGATTAGGCAAAGTTGACCGGTATGATAACCGGGTTGCGGACATTGTCAAAGCGGTACTCGGAAGCGAACATTGTCAAAGCTACCCGAAACATTTATACAGCACTTCATTAAAAAATTAAAGATTATCGATCTTTTTATAAATGAATCAATGACTATCACGCACCTCAAAACGCTTCGTCTTGTTTTGTATCGCACTGTGCGCCACAAAACACTTTCTTAAGCTGATTTTCAAATCGATCGAAGGGAAAATTCAAAAAGATGAAAGAAGTCAGACACCGCACCTTTTTCCGCGCACTTTACGCACATGAAGAGCTCATTTAACACGCAAAATTGTTAACGGGATTCGATGTCTCAGAAGCGATTAACAACCAGGGCTACACAAACAGGCCGGTGAGCTCAGTCGCTAAGCACACTCCATCGAATCCCCGGCTGCCAAAATCGGCACAGTGTCGGCTTGCCACCGATGCGACGTTTCTTCGGAGCGGTGTTTCGAAGGCGCAAAGGGCTAAGCCCCGTAAATTGGCCTGCCACTTGTTACACGCTTCGGCGTAATAGCGAGTATATTGGAAATTTTATTTTAACTCCAATCAACTTCACATTTTTGGCAAGTCACATCAGGTGATTTGCATTCGGTATAACAGTTACGCTAAACAGAAAAGCAAGAATGCAAAAAAAATTCACACAAACTCGTCTTGAAAACCGTTAAGAAGTTTTGCGCCGAAACATCATTGCCACGCGACCATCAATTAACGCCCACTGCCATTAGAGCCGCGTACATACACAGATCGCCGCGGCGCAGCATAAGTCCAACAACATAAATCGGTAGTTCGACCGTTTACACACATTACAGAAGCAAACGAATCTGTCAGTGAATAGCGAAGCTCGCACACTTCAACTGCATTTGCACTCAGTAAAAATCACTCCTCGAGCAGTCTGGGCGCAGCGTAGATCAAATCGCACAACTGTACACGCAGTAAAAATCGCCGATTGCGATCAGAATATTACGGGTGTTGCAACCATGCTTTCTTTGTTTTTTTAACCCCTCTTTTCCTATTTGTATGTCATGACGTTAACCGTTTTGTGGCCTCTTTCCTTTTCTTGTACCGTTACTTCGGCTATATTTTCTTATTTTTCCGCATCGTTTATCGTGTTGACGATACAGAAATAAAACACACTACTGTACTACTATTACTGCTACAAACTAACTCTTAATCACAACCGTGCAAGCGCGAACGCAAATTCAAGAGCAAAAGAAATTCAACTAAAACGGTAAAGTAACGGCATTCCTGCAGCTCTTCGTCTGACACTCTAGGGAAATTGTTAGCAACGAAGAAGCCCAAACTTTATGAAATTATGACTTCTCCTGATGTTTGCCAGGCAAAAACTTCGACAATGCAATTCCCTTTTCTTGATATCCTAAAACTTTGTACCAAAAATCATATACTTAAAATAAATATACTTCGGTATTTTTTCGTTCTGTCGTTTAGACGTGATGGAAGTATTAGTCCAAGCCACACATGTAGGTTTAAATAATCAAGCACACTTCTAGGAATCATTTACAGGGCTTAGGCTAATCCACACATTGCCTCATCATAAAAAATGCTAATTATACACAAAAAACTTGTTTCTTATGCCAAAGAGTAATGGAGATAACACAATGTGTTTCACGTTAAGCAACCGACATCAGATTGACACCCAAATTGCCACATAATTTGCTCGGTTCTATCAGCGCACAGTATCATTCCACCCCATAGCCCGTAATCAAAAGATTAGCGCATGTACGGAAATAAGACCCACAATGCGTGCAGCAGTTTTGCGGTCGAGATGAAGTAATAATTTTAAAACTGTGTATTATGTATGGATTTCAGTACAAAAACAAAATTATGCCACGTCAATAATTTGGTGAACAATCATAAAAAGAAAGTCGTGTAGATTATTTGGTTTAAAAGCGACATAAAATTGGCCAACTCCAACCCATATAACTTAATCAATATTCAGAGTAACCAATAAATCTTTCGATATCTACAGAACCATGACAGAACTAATACAAAAGCGCCAATGTTAAGCGACCCAAGCAGTTTATGAAGCGCGGTCTACTCCCTCTTCGCTCAAAATTCACGCACTTTGATTATAATTATCAAACTGAGTTCCCCTGCGTGGTTCTATGCAATGTTCTTCACAAAAGTAAAACAAAACGAAAGTACGGTTCATATCATCTTAACAACCTTGTCAGCGTATTGTTCACAGTGATCATTGTAATCACTTTTTTAACAAATATATCACCACCATAGAGTCAATTTCTTTAAACTGGCGCATGCACCAAAAAGTTTCTACTAAATCACAAATAAGCAAAAACTGAAAAAATTTTCAAAGGATATAACATCACACTGCGGGTGGCTGCGAAGTGAGCTAGCGCTCTTCGAGTCAGCAGTTATCGGAAATACGTGTCAAAGGAAATCGGCTACAGAGTGAATCGAACTGATCAAGAACATGGAGGGCAAAGCCAGTGGAAGGTTCAGGAAGGCGGGAATTGTACTAAGCCGAAGTTTACAAATGATACGGTTTACAAATGATGCAAAATGATACAAAAAGAATACAAAAGAATAGAAGTTTACAAATGATACAAAAGAATCTTCTAAGCATACTTCAAACTAGGGCCTATCTCCCTTTGGACAAACCCCTCTCCCCCCATGGAGGCACCATTGCTGCAGACGGGGTGCCACCAGGTCATGCCGCTACCGGCTTTCTTGCTTCAATTCAGTTTCAAGCAAGCTGACTTAGTTTATCAATGTTCACAATCACATTTTTTGTGTTAAGTCATTTCTCGCGCAAAATCACTCCATTCGTAATTTTAATTGTATATTGGATTTATAAGTGGCAACGAGAAAACACTTCAACTAAACAAACAAACGTATTACATCGTCAGCAGACAAATGTTTATGTTTACTTTCTCTAAATATTATCACTGCTTCCAATTTTCTTATTGGTGTGTGCCGTGGGAAAGCGCGTTTGGACATTTTTGTTACGTCATGCTTTCGCAAACAAAAAAGCGAAGCTGAACGACGTTGATGTATTAATTTAAAAGTTATTAATAATCCTTTATCGCAACTGATCAAAGCAGCAAGGGGGTTCGTCGTTGGAAGATTGGAATTTAACAAGCGCTAGCACTACTGTGCTTAGGAAAAGGATTTGCATAATAGATTTGATTCACGACTGTAGCCAATTGAGTTTGGCAGATCGCGGGGGCAGCTGACTCGGTTTGTTCACTCCATCAGTTCAACAATTGTGAACAACCTCAAATACGCTTCTTCATTCAGTCAATCTCTAAATGAAAATCTTGTCTTTCGTAACTTCAAAATAGACATTTAATGTCTCATTGTAAATACTGCAAATAAACCATAATGGTTCTAGGCCAGTGGTTCTCAACCTTTTTAGGTTGCGGACCGGCAAAAATGAAATAATTTTGTGGACCGGTAGACCTTAAAAACCAACCAAAACCGTCATGTTAAAACCAAGTCCTAAAACCACCAAATTGATTTTTGCTAATGGTGTTTTTGGAAAAGAAAAATAATTGGCTGTTTGTTTCAGTTTTACTATCGAATTCCGAAGACCTTTTTTTTGCTCTTCCAATCAGAGTAGCCCTAATCTTGGCAGTTAGAAAAGTTGCCCACCCCTGTTTTAGAGGGCCATGAGCAAAAAAGGTTGAAAAACCCTGGCCTGGTGGGTTATAATAAAAAGCCCAATTTCGAATTAATTGTGATATAATGTTGGAATTTACTTGGCGGATTGACAGAAAAATAGACACGGACCGCTGCCGGTCCGCGTACAGGCGGTTGAGAAAGACTGGTCTAGGCATGTAAGCAATCTTTAACTACGAAAATCCAAAAGGTTGTCTAGTGTTGAAAAAAATTACAAAACAGGACCCTTTGGTCCCTAAATATAACAAAATTGTAATCAGGAAAAAAAGAGTCGAGTGCTGCTAGTTCAAAGACTGAGTTTTGACAAGACTGAGCACGTGTCGAAATCGTAACCAGTGCGGAACATCGGGACAATCCAGGTGCTCGTATTGTGAACTGCAACGTCTCCAGTACAAACATTGCTGGTTTCTTATCAGAAAAAGCTGACATGTAGACACTTTTGTCCTTGTGCAAATGGTAGAAGGCGACAGTAATTAAAACAGTTCAACGCCCAGCGAGTCCTATGACGCATACGCAGCGCAACCATCAAAACATAAAATAATAGAAGAATGCGATAAAGTGTGTACATTTAACATGACGTAACATCAATTCTAATAAGTTCTGAATGGCAGTAGCAATATTAGGCCTTGTTACGCTATCACAAAAAACGCCTAGAAAATGGATTTCGTGATACCCACCGAAGAACTACATGAAACTTCGTAAATTTGAAGATTAAGAAATGCTGAATTTAAAGCTCGTGTCTTCCGTGTCCAACAGGTGCCGTTACGTCATAATGACGTCATAAAGACAAAAATAGCTCTTTCAAAGATGCAGAAATTCCACACACTTAAAAGCCTCTAAATTTTTTTGTGGTTGATATAAACGCATCAGATCACTTTCAAAATAATCTTTGGTTGACAGACTATGTCCATGCCAAACTGTGACGTCATAAGTTGATGACGTCATAACCTACAAGTAACAGATTTTGTAAAAACAATTATTTTTTCTGGATGGGGTTTATACAGTTCCTTGTAACTTCGGTTGTAGTACGTTTAACAAGCTAAAAATTGGTGTGAAAAATCCAAATATACATATTACCACATCTGCAAAATTTCGACCAGTTTTATTCAGTAGTTTTTTTGCTATTGACCTACAATGATTACATATTAACCATTAGCTTAAACCGCAACCAGACCAGAAAATAAATAATCATATTGAGTAATTGCTTCCAACTTCTTGTGTTAGCAATACAAACACTTAAAATAGTTTGGAGACATCTCTAGTCAATAATTTGCATCTATTTCAAATACTGACGTCATAAGTTGATGACGTCATAACTCACAAGTAAGATTTTGCAAAAAATATATTTTTGCTAGACAGGGTGTATACAGTTCCTTATAACTTCATAAATAGTACGTTTGAAAAGCTGAATTTTGGCTTGGAAAATCTAAGTATACATATTAACACATCTGCAAAACTTTGACTAGTTTGATGGAGTATTTTTTTTTTTTCTTCAATAGACGTACAACAATTAGTTATTTACCGCTAGCTTAACGCGCAATCATACAAGATAGTAAATAAATGTATCGAGTAATTGCTGCAAACACTTAAAAATAGTTTGGGACATTTTCAGTCAATAATTTGCTTTTGTGCCAAACACTGACGTCATAAGTTGATGACGTCATATCACCCATAAGTAAAAACTTTTTCTGAACAGAGTGTACATAAATTTTTTAGCCACTATTTTCATCAAAAAACAATGTGAAACTTGACGTGGATAAATTAAGCATACGGTACATACTGGCACACCTGCAAATTTTGTCCAGTTTTATCAAATACTTTCTAGGTTACAAGGCGATTATCCTACTCTCTAACAGCTGATAACTTTACATTACTTCACGTATTTCAACTACTGCATCAAGTTAACGCTAAGGAATTCAATTGGTATAAATTAAGCACTTCAAAGTATGTTTTTAATGTAACCAAAAACAACATACCGGTACCCTTTGCGTCAGTTTTGTGCAATTAAATAATGGCATCATAATTCTCGAAAGAAATATATTTTACGATAAAGAACTTTATTGGATCAGAAAATTAATTTTATTAGTTAGTGTTCGTTGCTGCCAATCTACTTTAAAAAGATATAAACATAAATTTTTACACCGTAATATATTTTCATTGACTAAATTTCGTATCTAGCTAAAACACCTATAGGCTACATTGATAAGCAGGTCTTATTACTTGAAAAACAAAGAAAAATTTGGTGTGAATAAGCTATATTAAATTTCGTTACATTAAAATAAAACCTTTAGTTACGACAAACACATTTTAACATTTTTCAACTAGCTACAAATTGGTTGTCATCACTATCATCGTCGTCATTACTGACATCATTCACTAGTTCTACTTCAATTACGGTCTCCGAATCATTTTCACAAACAACGCAAGAGCAGAGTTCGGTGCATGATACGCCGTTTCCAACGCAAGAACACTGATTTATTGTCTCTGTTAACAGTCTGCTCAATCACTTGATCTGCGGCTGTTGCGAAAAATCCGTATCGCTCTTGTTGCTGAATTGCAAATTCACCAGCACGTAAATGCTCAAGAGCAAATGGGTGTGCTTTTTCAAATTCACGCATTTCATGCAAATAGACAGGAACGTAGCGAAAATAATTCACACGATCGTAGGCAAGCAGCCAAGGAGTTATCTTCTCCAAAGTATTTAAATGACCTTCCCAATCTAATCGACGGGTACAGCTAATAAAGTGTAATAAAGTAGACACCAAATGGCTGCAACAGGGCAAAAGTAGGGAAAGCAGAGGCTTGCGTAGCACAGAACATGTCGTAATTGCTTACAAAATATTGAAAGACATCTTCCTAAAGTGGATGGAAAAGCAGAGATCATCGCCTCGTCAAGTCACTAATTTCTTTTTTTTTCACATATGTTGAATGAACTTGATGACCGCAACGCTTGTATGGACAAACTTTCAATTCTTTCATGAGGATCATCTTCTGGAAATATTCTTTTAGAGTTCGAACATACGCGCCTTTCAATACTTCTTTCATTAGTAAATCGAAAATAGCATTATTGATGAAAACCATGTCTGTGGGCGCTCGGTGACAGATCAGTTAATGAATTTATATCCCATATAATTGTAAATTTTTAGCAGCAATAACTTTTTCAGTACAATCCAAACTCAGCCATTTATAAGCACATTACTTTAGAATGCTGAAACTTGTTGCAGTAAACTTTTTTGAATCACTTTCATAGACGTCATCATAGTGAATAATTATGCATTTCATCAAATCAAAATCAAATCTTCATTATACTCGCGGTATTACGCCGAAGCAGGTAACAAGTTGCGGGGCCCATCTCCGCGGCTTAGCGCCTGGGCTACACAACTCCGAAGAAACGTTGCAGCGGTGGCGAGCCGTTGGAGACACTGTGCCGATTTGACCGGTCCGGGAATCAAACCCCAGACCTCCCGCACCGAGAGCATGCTCTTGACAACTGAGCTAACGGCCATTGATTCTCTAAATTATTCCTCACCGATAAATGAAAATCATATGCGCCAAGCTGAATGAGATCTATTAGCACCAATAGTATTGGTAGAGTATTTTTGTATTTAGTTGCATATTTATCCTCCTATCACGAGAAAGCGATCAATGCGCTATACGAGCTCGCTGAGGAGTTGCCGGCCATCTGTCAACAACACCAAGATGGGGGAATCCCGCTAAGTGCATTTCCAAACGGCACAACAAGTAAACTTGCCGGCTTGTTCTGCACACTGTCCGTATAATGCTGAGCGTCAAGCAGGGAAGCTGTGAATACCATTTTTATAGTCATTGGTTTGACCCGACCTGGAATCAAACCCAAGTCTGCAGCTCCCGAAGCGGACGCTCTAATCACTCGCCCATCTGAGCAGTATGGAAAACTAGTCTGTCCGTAGGAATTGCACCCAGATACTGGATTACCACAAAAAGCACGTAATTATAGTCTGACTTTTTATCATCATTTCCTCACAAACCTATCCAGCAACACAGTATACAGATACGTAGGTTATATGACGTTTCTGCAAGTAAACCTATAAGTCATTTCGATAAGCTAGGCTAACTGACTTTTCAAAAGGTATAATAATACCGCTTCAACTTTTTAATTTTATCTATCTCTACACTTCAGCAGCTAAACCTACCTAAGTTTGTGCCACTAGCACTTGTTGACTGCCAGTTCCACTATTTCGTTGTTTTACCTTGATCAGCTGTTTGGCGTAACTATGGCGAAACAGCTGATAAGAACATGTTTCCAAATTTTAACTTGCATAAGTTAATTTTTTATGAGTTAGATGCTGTCACTTCATTTAAAAATTATACAAAAATAATTAAATTCAGCTTACAATTTAACTTAAAAATCAATATATCAGATATTTTTTCTACTTCAGTTTAAAATGTTATCGAACACTGAGCAAAAAACATTTAGCAACCAACACGGCAACACTTAATGACGAAAAAGCAGTGATGCGCTTTAAGCGCAATAGTATTCATCCGCTAAAATTTTTCAATATTCAAACGGTTATATCTCAAAAACGGCACCTGCTTGCACGGGAAGACACTCCAGTTTCGATCTACTACCATAATTATATTTACAGACAATTTTTTACATAGTTCTTCGTTAGGTATCACGAGACGACAAGATAGAGCACAGTGCAACAAGGCCTATATGATTTAACAGCTCAGCACACAGAGGTAGTTTGCAAAGCAACTACAGGACTTCATCGCACCAACCATAAAAGATAGCTAAACTGCGACTGGTATAAAGATACATCACAGATTGTTGATTAGTTACCGATCCGGTTCAATATGCCAAGCATCAACCGGGTTGTACCATAGCAAATAAACGCAACTAAAAGTGGACTTTGCTCATCTGCTGTTAAACGAAGTCAAGTTCATATATATGCATATAATCGAACGAATGGAAAAATCAACTTCTTTTGTTTCCAACAAGATTTGACTCGCTTCAGATAATCCTTCCATTTAGGTACTCTCATTGAATGCATTATTTAAAAAAAATCATTCAGATTTATTCTAGACTTGAACAATTTTACCTTGCGGGTGATGTCGCCACAATGAGTTGGAGAGTCAAAACAGCTTCATATCTTGAGCCCATACAAAAATCCAATTATGACGCTTTTTCCGAAGGAAAAAAAAAAAACAAAAACTGCATCATTCCAAAATTAAACTGAACATTTCCTTTGGCATTAACAAAATTAATCAATTTTCAGGGATTACAAATTCAACAAGATTTGAGTACTTTGCTTATCGATAAATTAAGAACGCATGTTTATAATCTTGTTTAGATAAACGAAATTGCGGTCCCAGCGAGCCAATAACCACTGGTAAGTGAGCAATTGCTAACGTGATTCTTACTAAAATTGAAACAAAATCTTGCAAGTAATAGACCACATTTTTTTTTTATTGACAGACACTTTATTAACTATTATCAATAAAGTGTCAAAAAACGGAAACGAAAGACATGCATGCAGGTGAAACAACTTTTTATTACGGTATCTGATACTATTCATTAAAGGAGAAAGGCGACTTTAATGACGTAATCCAGACCATGTCTGTCAATAAACATCCTACTTATAAACGATTAAAGCTCCCAATGTAACAAAGTCACGTCTGGCTTTAAATGGTCAATAACCGCGAACAACGAGATCATGCGGAAAGAAAGTTAAAACTTGTGTGTGCGAGCCCAGACCAGTTTCGTTCATGAAAGATGCTTAGTGAATACTGAATAGCTATGCTGACATTGCGCAAACGCTAACACTTTCGTCAAAGCAAAAACTTCAAACAACACTGCGCCATTTAACTCCAAATAATATTTTATAGACAATTTTACGTAATGAGGATATCACGAACTGTCTTCATTACTAAATCATATGTGGAAACTAGACCCTACTGAAGCTCAAACAATTTCAATATTACTGTAAATACATTTTGATTGTCCTTCTCATAAGCTGAAAGCTACACACTTCTGCTTGCAAGTCTTTGGTTTGATCGGGTCATTACGGTGAGTGGAATGCATGCCCCCTGATATTTATTCTCCTTTTTTGCGAAGATCCTATGGATGTAACAAACTCGCTTAGGAGTTGCTGGCCATCTGTCTACCATTCCAAGATGAAGGAATCCCGTTAAGTGCCTTTCCCAACGGCACAACAAGCAAACCTAACGTCTTGATCTCCACGCTGCCCCTTTAATGCCGAAAGTCAAGCCGGAAGTTGTAAATACCAATTTTAAAGTCATTCGTTTGAACCTACTCGAAATGGAAACCAAATCTACCATCCCAATGGCAAATATTCTATTCACTTGGCCATTTACTTGGTCTAAATGCCCATTGCAATGGAAAGGATATCAACCAGAAACAGTACTACAGCATGAATACATTAATAATAATCGATGATGTTTTGTATCGTAAGCAGCAAAATTTAGCTTACAATCAATTATAAAACGAGATGTCAAACATGAAATTATAAGCATTCTAACGACCTGGTCAGTGGTCACTTTGTACAACCATCAATTCCCAATATCAAATGGCTGGGGTCAACATAGCACAAAGAAATCAGTGTAAGATGAGAAGACAATTACACAAAGGAAAAGAAAGAAAACACCAATTTTTTACAAAGAAGCAAAAAGCATTAGAAGATAATTGAAATCAAACTGAATAACTTGAAACCGATCAGGTAAACAAACTGAATGTGACAAAAAGGTAATTGAAATTGGTCGAAATGCAGCAGGTCTTACTTTAAATCGGGCGTCTCAATAAAATCGTCTGATATAAAAAGTGATATCTTGTCGAACATCTGCATTATAAAGGCTAAGGAACTAAACTATGTCCAAAAGTTCGTTCATATATTTCAAACTCAAAACTGGAGAATGGTGGTTAAAGCATGGATTTTCGGGTAGCCGCATCGTGACTAGGATTATGTGATAGTAATATATGCATTGGGCAAATTCAATGAAGTTCTTAGCTTGACACCGTAACAATATTAACCACGGCTAGACATAGTGTCAAACGATAAACCTACGGTATATTATATGCACTAAATTAAATCCTCCAACGCAGGAGTAAAAAAATAAGCAAAGAAAGGTAGAATTGTAACACAAAAGCTTGGCAAAACTGTAACGTCTTTGTTCATATTTTTCACACCGTATGATATATTGCATGTTCTCCACTGAGTTTAAGTTACCATGGTAGTTGTTTTTATGATCTATAATACTTGGGACGCCACCAACAACTTGCAAATACGAGTACAACAATATAAATCATTGCCTCGGGTGTCAATCTTCGGGTCGAACTTTAATACCACACACAGGAAATCGTCTTTGTTCAGCATTTGCAAAAATGGACAGTTGGATTCCGTAATCTGTAATTTCATGGTGTAGAACTGCATCTTATTTATAAGCGCAGTAACTTGAGCACAATAAAGATTACATAACAATTGAATCAACTTGAATCACAGCCTACCTGAAACGCCGTTTTCCTAGAACATTCCCATGCCTACCAACCACATTACACCAAAATGATTTGAGCATTTGAGTGAACAGTAAGATCTTGAACAATATCTTGACGGCAGTACGAATATAAACAGCAAACCGGCCGGTTAGTTCAGTACCTAAGCACGTCGCTGTCGGTAAGGGAGGTCTGGGCTTCGATTCCCGGGCCGGTCAAACCGAACACAGTTTCGCCAACGGCTCGCCACCGCTGCGATGTTTCTTCGAAGCTGTGTTGGTCAGATGCTAAGCTGCGGAGATGGGCCCCGCCACTCGTTAACCACTTCGACGTAATACCGCGTGTATAATAAAGATCATATTTCCGATTGTTTTGATGGAAATTCCAGGAACAACTAGGTTTCCACCACGAAAATCACGAGCGCTCGTGGGTCTTTGAAAAGGGCGAAACTCGCGGGTATTTGCGGATTATCATTTATTCTTTGTGACAACACATCGCACGCGCCGAAACAAGTCTTCACGCATCGCTGCAGCAAGTAATTGACACCAGGGTCATGACAACTATGAACTAAAGGCTTTGAGATTAACTCGGCAAAAATGTGACCTGCTGGAAAGTAAATACGCTGCCGTCAAAAATGAACACTAACACTAGCAGCAATATCTGCGCAAAGCGGAATATACCTGGACGTCGATTGCTAAACTACCCCATTTAGATATTGACCGGAAACGACCGTGCGGTTGAGACATCAGACACCATAATGCCTTAATTGTGTAATATGATGAACAACAACAAATAGTGTAATATGATGATTTTATCTGACCATTTTTCGTTGAAGTTCTGCTTTTGTCTTAGATCGTAACACTTAGCTGACATGGCCAATTGTCCCGTTAAGTTAAAAGTTGTGTTATAGTTTTAAATCACTTCAATCTTCTTCTGCTTTACCAACACAGATACACGCTTCTATTCAAAATTAAGAACTTAAGTGATGGCCTACCAATGCGGTGCATGTAGAAGACACACAACTTAATGTGTCTCCTTCTTATAAGTGCTCGTAGGTTTACTGTAATTGATATCAAAAGAAAAACTGAAATTTCATAAAAAAATAAACTTAGTAATTTTCCAAGATTCAGGTGAATCAGCCTCAGTAATACAGTAGTATGAAAAAGGTAGAAAACACAGTCCACAAAGCTTTCAAAATTCTAATACGAGACGTATCTTATTACAAAATTAATATTTGCTATCAGTGCATTAAATCTCAACTCGCTGTACTCATCTAAAAACACCACTTAATATCGTATATGATGTCGAAAATATTAATATAGAACATACTGTGCCATGTACCATTAACTTCGCATTGGATGGGGTCTACTGTTGACATTACTGAATGCCGCCAAAACATAGTGTCTAGTCTCAGCATTTTACATTGAAAGTATTAATTTCTTTTTGGGTCAAATCTTTAATTCAATTCTTGCGACACATTTTTAAATATTTTAACAAAATAAGATGTTTCAAGTGATCAGATTTACCAAGAATCACTGCTTTGGTGACTTTAACGAAGTTTAATTTCCAAAATTACGAAAAAGCTGACAAAATATCGCATAGCCAACGGTTATGACTCAATCACATTTTAACTGGTAGCGAGTATGTCTTAAAAAAATTCACAAAAATGCCCAACTTATGATTTAAACAGAACAGTAAATATTGACAAGCATCACTTACTTTTCATATTCCTCATTATCAGCAGCACATTTTTCATCACTATAACTCTGCCAACTTTTTCCATGTTTGCAAGTGGTCAGCATGATGATGTCATCGCCGTTATGTATGTGATAAAGTGCATTACGCGTACTAGAGCCAATACCGTAAGTATAACTGAGAAAAAAAATAAGGTGGGTTAAATCTCACACAGAACCAGACTCAAACACAAAATGGGTTTTACGGTAGGCTAGAGGTTGAATCATGAAATGAGCTTCAACCTGGAACTCAACTGCTTTGAGCTCAAACGTACGGGGAGCTAATTGGTAACAGATGGTCTTACTCGTCAACGCAAATCGCATCAACTTTACACAACTGCAAAGAAGATCCAGTCTAGAAAGTAAAAAGCATATCTGAAGTGGAAAAGAATTTAGACATCAATAGTATTAGACAAAGAAAAAATAGTAAGGTCTAATAACTTACCGTTTTCCTTTAAAGGTTAAAAGATATTTCCTTCGTGGGGGGAAATAATTGGATTTTAGTAAGCCACCTGGGCCTTGCAGTGAAGGATGAGTTTTGCCAAACAACGGTAATGACACATCGAATCCTGGTCTGTAATATGTGTCACTGAAGCTGGCTTTTGCTAAAATCGCTTCACCCAGATTGAACCCTACTTCTTCTAAATAATCTGGCCATGTGCCAGAATACAAATTAAATACAACATGATTTTTTCCATTGTTCCAATATTTTAAACGGGATACTTTGTTACCAAGATTATGTATATAGTCTTTAGAGAGAGGATCTCTATCTAATGTGTCTAACGATAACACAAAAAGGCAAGCCTGCTCCGGATTGTTTGTATAATACCTCGATGCTTTTATGGCATTTAGTATGCTTTGATAGTTAGCGGAAACTTTTTCACCAGAATCAGGATACACATAAATTTTAAAGCCACGTTGGTGACAGAGATTAAAATCAAAACAAGACTCCATTCGACATTTGCGATTCTTATAGACTCGTTGCCGCGTATCATGTTTTTCAACAGGGCTTTTGATAACATCTTCGTCTATGTAGTAGTAGTCTCTATCAGCAAATGATGGAAGCTTTTCAAGAACATTTCTTGATATATATTTTTCAAATACATCTTCTTGGATGCTGCGTTTTGAGTGGATAACAACATCATTTGGAATGTTTCTCCACAACCATTCACAGCCTTTAAACACGAAGATGACAAAACAAACGGCTACTACCAATGCATATCTCTTGGTCGCCTGCATTTAGCAAACAGAGAAAAAGCACACATCAGCTTTCAGTGCTTAACCATTGACTCAACAATTAAAGTTGCACAATATAATCTGCAGCAATAAAAGTGTAGTCATTGCATAAATTGTAAACATTTCCAAAAGGATGTAAGGTTTTCTTGCGAAACTTCAATTTATACTCTCAATTAAACAAAATTTTCATATCACATGATCTTAGAATTGTATTGATGAAAGTACCAAATCTGGTTAGCACAATGGCTAAACACATCGCAAACGATGCGAGTAGTCTGGGGTTTAATCACCAGCCAGATTAAATTCGACAAAGTGTTGCCAACAACTTGCCATAGCTGCAACGTTGCCTAGAAGCTGTGTTGCTCAGGTTTCAGCTAAGCAAAGGAGATGGGCCCTGTCACTCGTTACACACATGCCTTGGCATAATACCGCAAGCACATAAAATAAAGACTTGATTTTGAAGTACCAAATTCACTTTGAAGAAGCTACATATTATCTATAAACTTTGAAAGTGATTCCGTGAATGTTTACAAAATTACTTTCATTATGTGTCACTAAGAAGCTATGACGTCATTAACAACATTTTCTACAAAACTTGTATTTAAAGACAATGTGGCACAATTTAAGCAAGTTATGATAAAATATATATCAATGTCAACAATGGTATGATAAAAACATTGTCATACCAACGATTTCAAAATCTGACTAAGATTGTGTATCAGTACAAGACAATGCATTTGGTTGGATACATGCGACTCTTTGCCTTTGTTACTTCCCATTCCACTTGCAGTACTAAATGCATTTAACATCTGAATTGTTTCATGATTCTGATATTCTACTGCAAATTTCTGCCCGAATAATTTTAAGCAAATCGCACAAGCTGTACATACATGAGGTAAAGCATTAGATACATGAAGTAATTTTTTTGTAAAATCACACTTAATAATGAATAAGCATTAATTCAAAATTTTTTAGTAAAACAAATTCAACATTCTTTTCAAATCATAATATTATTCCACAAAAAAAAATTGTACAATAATTTAAACCAAGTATTTGGCGGAACAAAAATATTTGCTTAAAAAAACTTTAAGTAAAACCCTGTTCAAATATCCTTAGTTTAAGATCTGGTTACACACTATAATCGGTATAAGAGTCAATTTTGCTTATGCAGTTCAGCAGCTATTTGTAGAAAATGTTTCCTCAGTAAAAGCTGAAAAGTGCGTACTCAAGTAAGCAGCTCATTACCGGTACTGAAAATACTACTCAAGCATAACTATTTTGTTATTGACCACCTCGGGTTATCTTTCCATGCTATAGCTTCTTCTTCTACCCATGTTCAATACAAACGGTATTCTCAATAATCTCATGCGGGGAAGTTCCTATTCTCAATTTTAAAACCAATGCATGACAGTGAAGATATAATACCAAAAATCATTAAAAAGGAGCAATTAAAGTGGTGTAACTAATAATCCTTTATTTTGCAACTTTTCATTAACCATTCTTAAAGAGTTCGAAGCACTTACAAATTTAAATCAGCAATATTCATGAGTAATTACACTCAAATGCTCCTTACATACTTTTGGGAAATATTCTAACTTAGATGGCTGAATAGAGTGGTGTCTGGCCAAGTGGTAAGAAACTCTACCTCTTGAAGTCGTAGACTCGAGTTTGATTTCGAATCGGGTCAACCTAATGACTTCAAAACTGGTATTCATAGCTTCCCAGCTTGAATTTTGGCATTAAAAAGACAGTGTGGAGAACAAGCCGGCAAGCTTATTTCTTGTGTCCATGGAAAAGACACTTATCAAAATTCCCCATTTTGGTGTGGTAGACAGATGGCCAGCAACTACTACGCAAGCTCTTATAGGGTTTTGATTGCTTTCTAGTGATGAGAGGATAAATAATCCGCAAGTAAATACTAAAAAAATAATAAAACAGTCACTCCATTACTACCATTCACTCTAACATGGAAGCGCTTCAACAAAAAAGTATTCTTAGATGAAGAAAAATGAATAAAGGAAGAAGCATCTGCAATTTGCAGGCGTTCAAATACCATATTGGTATACAATTCTAGTATTAAGCTTTAGGCCTGAATAAATGAATCTCAGCTTTGGTTGCTTTTTAAACATGCAAACAACTAAAAAACAATGTCCTTCCAGGCCTACCGAACAGGAAGTCATGACGACTTCCTCCTGTTGGGTCAGAGGCTATAACAGCACTCCATCACCAACAATGCAAAGCACTCCAGTAAATCGTACCATAGAGCGAGACAGCGCTGTTTCTGGCTATTAGCCTTCATCAGCCACCCTCAGGTAAGAAACATTCATCTTCCAGGACGAATGATCTTGCCAGGATCACTCATCCCTTCGGATAAATATTTCTTAAAGAATTCAACCTTTGTGGTATGCAATCCACTCGTGTGGCTACATCACCATTCCAGTCAAATTCTTTACGTGGCCGGGGTGAAGAGCAAACAACTAAAAAACATGCAATCAAACAAAGAGGACCGTACTTGACATATACATACACACAATGATAAAATACTGATAATAGCTGATAGTTCAGAATAGGTCAAACGTGTCTACTTATATAATACCGGTACCGCATAATTTGCATAACATCACATCTTGCTGTCAGTCTAGCTGGATTAGCGAAACAGTATAATTTGTAGATTTATTGGAAGGCAGTGGCTATTTGTATGGGCTTGTACAGATAAGCACTTGGTTGATTCCATTATCGCTTCACACTAACCCCGATCCAAAGAGCGTGATGAAGTAATAAAATAAACAAAGTCCTTATTTGGACAGGATCATAAGAATAGCCACTTCGATATTGCAATACTGTGCAACCGTCCAATGCCAGTACAACTCCTACAACCAGAAACTAAACCTGTCCCCTACACTATCAGTAGGGCCTATAGCACACTCAGCACTGTTTGAGTACCAAAACTGTACAGATACAGGTACTGGTACCATATGTCCAAGTGCCAACTGGCACAGTAATGAAGTAATGTCTAATATCAGCCCCCAGGTTTGGTTAGGATTAGGTTCAATTAGGGTTGTAACTGAACCGCACTCTAACAGTCTAACTAAACTTAACCCTAATCAAACCTAATCCTAATCAAACCTAACCCTAATCAAGCCACACCTGGGGGCAGATACTAGACGTAACCCCAGTAATGTATAAACAATACTGGATATGATCAACTGATCAATATGTAGATCTTAAGACAACAGAATACGATAAGCAAGGTAGAAACTGTTTAGTGTTAATTGGAATACTGGCAGGCTAGTCGAATACTGGCAGGCTAGTGAATACTGTAAACTTTGCCAACTTACTCCCATTGCCAGTTGCTGTCATCCAACCAGCACACACACATTTTTTTATTGCTTGCTGAACTGTTGATTTTATTGATGAGGAAAGAATTTGAAAGTAAGCAGTACAGGTAGGCTATACCACAGAGTACAAAAATAATAACTTTCTCACTAGGCTAGACTCTAGACAGTACCAAAGTACAATCAGGTTTAAGAACCTTTGGTAGGGTAGCACTAGCCTAAGGTGTATTGATACTTGGAAGGTTCATTTATCAGCACTCGACCTTAGCTGCTTAGCTGTTGCTCACGTTGAACAATATATGATAAGTTGATACTGGTATAGAGCGTCTGCTTCTGGATCGGTAGACTTGGGGTTCGATTCCGAGTCGGGTCAAACCAATGACTTTAAAATTGGTATTCACAGCTTCCTTGCTTGGCGTTCAGCATTTAAGGGACAGTGTGGAGAAAGCCGGCAAGTTCACTTGTTGTGCTGTTGGGAAAGGCACTTAACGAAATTCCCCCATTTTAGTGTGGTAGACAGATGGCCAGCAACTCCTAAGCGAGCTCGTACAGCACATTGATCGCTTTCTCGTGATAGGAGGATAAATATGCCAATAATAATAAAAAAATATATATATATATACTATAGTGCCAGTACAAAACCTGAACGTTACAGTAATAAATTTACAGGAAAACTCCGAACTCAGGAATAAATCTAACAGGTAGGTCTACATCAAAGTTCTGCTTGTTAGAATCATCTCTAGTTCTGGCCGGCTCCACTTTCCCTAGACAGCAATAGAATAGAATAAGAAAATTTTCAAGCTCACCGGTATTTGCACATGATTTGTTTTGATTTAGCCTACCGTTTGCTGATAGGCAGAGGCTAAGGTTACGTGACCATAACATTTGTCTCTTTGGTTTATTTTATTATCCCTTCACGCTTCCCTGATTGTACGAGAGCGTGACGAAGTAATAAAATAAACTAAAGAGGCAAATGTTACGGTCACGTAACTTTAGCCACTTCCTTGCTGATATGCTATGCTTTCACACAAGATCTTCAGAAAATTGAGAAAAGCATCGTATTTCACGCTCCAGTGGGTCTGGGTCGAAAGTTTATTTTCGCATTTTTTAGTAGGCTACCGGTATTTAGTTGCGCATTTATCCCAGGGAGTCGAACCGAACCCGAACCTGAACCGCGAACTGGTAAAAACCGCTTTTTTCGGAGAACCCGAACCGAACCGTTTAAATTTGAGATCATTGAACCTGAACCTTTAATATTTCAAATCTGTGAACCTGAACCGAACCCGAACCTTTAATATTTCAAATTTGTGAACCTGAACCAAACTCGAACCTTTAAAATTTTACGCAAGTGAACCCGAACCTATAATATTTTGTGGACATAAACCTGAACAGAAATTGTTTAGTAACAATGTTTGAACCTGAGCTAATTCTTAAAAAATATTAATAAAAATCTCTAGACATGTGCTGCGATGCGCAACATTCTTTCTGCTTACTTGGAGTTTTTTCTCGTTCTTCCAATAACTTTACAATAAACTCAACTAAATCTAGTCAGGTTTTTTATATGTTGACGTTTCGTTGGTACTGACGACCAACATCATCAGAACGATAAAGCACTGACCTATTCCAACCTTTGCAATAATCTTTCTGCTTTTCACAATTTAATGAATTTTTACATTTTTATTTAACCTTAATTGATTATGGCATGCAATTTATACTTCGTTATTTTAATGATATAAGACCCTAATTTAGTTTTTGGCCAAATTAAAGATTTTGAAGTGAACCCGAACCTGAACGGCGAACCGGTAAAAACCCATTTTTTTCGGTGAACCCGAACCGAACCTTTAAAATTTGGATTTAGTGAACCTGAACCATAAAAATTTGGTTTCCATGAGCCCGTACCTTTAAATTTTGGTGCAACTGAACCCGAACCGAAATTTTTGAAAAGTCTTGAACCTGAACTGAACCGTTAAAAATATGATTTCTTGAATCTGAACCGGAGTGATATTTTAAACGGTTCGACTCCCTGATTTATCCTCCTATTGCAAGAAAGCAATCAATGGGCTGTACGAGCTCGCTTTGGAGTTGCCAGCCAGCATCTGTCCACCACACCAAGATGGGGAAATCCCGCTAAGTGCCTTTCCCAATCCCAACGGCGCAACAACAAGTAAAGTTGATTTCTTCATCTTCATCCTCCTATCATGAGAAAGCGGCTGAGGCGCTATGCGTAGGACGAATCCAGACTCGCTTGGGAGTTGCCTTTGTTTCCAAGTTTTCCGGTTGAACTTTCTTCCAACTTCTTTAATTTGCTGCTTGCCAGATTCCATCAAGTAGAGATAATCATCGTGAAGCATCTTATCCAAGGACGCAACAACGAGATTAGGTTGGGAGTTAACCATTAACCTTGCGATCATGGTCGTCGTAAAAACCACACAACGTTGCCGAATAAATCAAGTGAAGACCAAAAAAAAGGTCATCACGTCTTCCCACGTCCAATTTTCCTCCCAAAATCAAGTGGCCAGCGGCTCCCTGGGTACGCCGAGTGTTAGGATATTAAGGGATTTCCACCGAACCCCAGAGACGGCTCCGTCAAACACTAGGGGTTCGATCGAACCCCGGTAAAGAAACACTGTAGTATCAACATCAATGCGTTTAGTGCTACACATTCAGTAGCTTTATTTCAACTATTGCATATTTTTTACTGTCCGCCACCTTGCTGTTTCAGTCGCTTTCTCTGCTTGATGGTCGCTCCTCCAGATCGCTCACCACTCTTCCAAATCTGGAGGAAGCTCTGTGGCAATTACGTGATGTTGTAGGCCTAGCCCACGATCTATTTCATGGACGAAATCTGAAAGCTTCTCGACATTTTTTATCGATAGTGTGATTTTTTATCTTTTTCTTAAACTTTTACACATGTTCCGTGTTTTTGTTTTGTCATCTCCTCCCGTCCTGGAACAGACAGATTTTTTTGAAAATAGAAGCTGTGATTTCCAGCAATCCAACGTAGCCATGCTTGTATTTTGCTTTCTTCCATCCATTTAAATTTGCGTAGCCTACTTGCTAAAAATATAGGCCTACCGTAAAACGGGGTGACTAAGACCACTTTTAGAGAGTACTTAGCTCTCAGTCATTTCGTGTTTACTCCTACGGATTTTGCTCAGTGTTAGATTGCGGGGACAGGCAATGCCTTCACATTGGTAAATTTATTTGAAGTTCGTGGTTCTATTTCATGGTTTAACGGCTCATAAACTGCATTGGTTTTTGTCACCCCGGCATGGGGTGACAAAAACCAGTCGATGTATTTTGAATGATTGGCATTTGTACACCTCTTTATGGGGTGACAAAAACCACGAGCACAGCTATTTTGGCATTCTCGAAGTATTTTGAATGCTAATGCGATATTCTTTCACTCATTTTGCGCGTTTACGAGAACCTCTACAGCACTTAATCATCACTACAGCAGCTAACACTAGCAATTTACAAGAATGACGAACAACAGATTCGAAAAGCAAAACTTTATTCAATATCTTCGCGCATCAAAAGCACTTCGGTCACTAGATTGCTAGCGCGTCAAAAACATTTCTGTCATTAGATTGCTCCACACTAATAACACTGTCAGTGGAATCTGACAAATATTCGGCTTCCGTAGGGGCTGGATAGGACGTTGATGGCTCATCAGGAACTTCGAGCCCTTCTGGTTCCTCTCTCATTGGTGCTGGGTTAGAGGTAGATGGCTCATCGTTGTCAAATTCTCCGACGCTTCTTCCGGGGACAACATCTAGTCTCTTTCGTCGTCGTTTCGCTGGTCTGTTCTCGTCACCCTGGCGAAGATTTTGGAGATGGGCAATGAACACCTCCGATACTGAAGTGTTTACTTCATCCTGATTGAGAACGCTAGTGCTGGGAAGACGATTAAGAACAGCAGTTCTATCAATTGGGTGAATTCCACACTTGCGAAAACCTGCTGCCATATTGTCATTTTGGTTAGGCAGTTCCTCCATCAACTTCCTCAGCAACTTTGGGAATTGATGCTTGGGAAGTGTGCCTGCGTTGTTTCTCGGCGATTTTTTCCATTGGGTTAGAATTTCCCTCCATTTTCTTTTCATCGGGGCGAAGAAAGCCACATCTAGTGGCTGACAAAGATGAGTGGAATTCGGGGGGAGACACACAAATGCAATGTTATTTAACACACACTTCTCAATAATATCGTCGTTGAAATGAGAGGAAAGATTGTCTCCAACAAGCATTTTTTTGCCGGAAAGTCGTCTACAGTAAGGCAGAGCTACTGTTTCGAACCAATCTTGAAAACAGTATTGGTCGAACCATCCACTTCTTGATCGGTTATACCTGGTTTTCTGCGGTCCACCCTCCTTCCAAATATCCCAGAGATGCTCGCTTTTGTACACAACATACAAGGGGAGAACATCTCCTGCAGCGGATCCGGCCAACATTATACTCGTTGATGATTTGGTTCCATTCATAATCCGCTCAGGATATTTCGTACCTCGCTTAAAAATCATGCGTTTCCGGCCGGGGTCGTCTGTCAAATTAGTTTCGTCATAGTTTATTATATTTTTGGGTGGGATTCCTTCCAGTGTTTTTTCGAGTTCGTCAAAATAGCTGTTGATGGTCTCCGTATTAATCTTAGCTCGTTTTTTTGAGATGTTTTGGCACATTCTGTTGTTGATTCGATCCTTGTGCCTCTTCAAAAATGACACTGCCCAATCTTCACCTGGAAAGTTATTTTGAAATTTCTTATGTTTGACACCAGCTTTATCTAAAAGACATTTTACACTCATCCTCAGATCCATCATGTCAAACGGAAAGCCCCAATCGGAAACAACGCATAAATGATCCACAATGGTGCGTTCCACATCAGATGACAATGAGGTTTGGCCACCTGGTGGTCGAAAGACTTTTTGGCCAGTTTGAACTTTAATGTAATTGCGAAGTTTGGTACGACTGAAATCGTACTTTTCGCACACTTTTCTTTCGCTAGATCCCTGTTGAAGTTCTTCATATGCTTTTTGGAGGGTGTCCGGCTGGGCCGATAAATATGGTCGAGCACCGGGTTTGGGTTTGTGGTTTCTAGGCATAATGGAAGAAGCGAATCAGCACCAAAACCAACTTCAAACTGAAAAAAAAAGTTACACTCATTAACAGAAGATGCGGTTTTATTGAAAAATTACCATTTCATAAATGGTTTTTGTCACCCCGGTTTTGCTATGGGAACATGGGGTGACAAAACCCACTCCAAAAATAGACACAAAATAAATAAAAAAATTCAAACTAAAACACATCCTGCTTTATCGATATAACAAGGCATGCATTTAGGCAAAATACATAGAAAAACGATTAACAGCATTCGAAACACTCACCAAAGTTTTTGAGGTCCAAATCCGAGAAAGTTTTTCTTGCAAAAGAGGAAGTACTTCAAAGAAATCCAACTCGGACAAAAACAATTTTCTGAAATGCTAATTTTGCTCAAAGCAATCTACTCTAACTATATTTTGTTTAAAAACCTAAAAAACGAGCATTACAAATAGTATATCTCATGAACTCGCATTGAAAAGTCCCTTAGAACATTTTCTGGTTTATGGTTTTTGTCACCCCGGTGGTACTTCTCACCCCATTTTACAGTATCTCTTTTTCTGGCTCTTAATTACATCGCAGTGCTGCCAGGAGTGCAAATCTATGTTGAGCATAGAGGGGGATGATTTTACAACATTGACCATTTAGCAAAATTTAGTTCATTTTTTCTGCTCAGTTTCGCACCCAGGATTTGGCAACAGGGGGGGGGGCACAGTCGGGGGTCTGGGAGTGAACCCCCCAGCGGCCAACGAATTTTCACATAAAAAACAATCATTTTAGCACCCTTTTTTTTTTATCGAGAAAGGGCATGCAGCAGAGCCGGCGCCAGAGCAGTCGACTTAGGGGGGCCGAAGTTTGAAATTAAGCACAAAAGCCGCTGTTTTCAAAATCGAAAGCTTGTTGACTGGGGGGGCCAAACCCCCCTCTTGGCGCCGGCCCTGGCATGCAGTGAGTGCAGTCACTATGGACAACGCAAAATAATTTTCGCAGCTTATGTCTAAAAACAGAAGCTTGGCTAAAATAAGTGAACGGAGGCTGCAACCATTATTAGTTTGAGATAAACTGAGAGTTAGTTTTAGTACCTTATTACAGGGCCAAAAGGGAGGAGGGCATGGCACCGTGCAAGAATAGCATGATAGTATAAAAAACAGATGCAGCATAAAAATGACTGAGAACGCGAAAGACGAAGTTGGTAGTTGAAAAAGTATTGATGCCGGTAGCCAAATTGATTAAGCATTATTTGTAGGACAATGATGACGTCTTACCCTAAAATGCTGCGAACTAGGCTAAAATACAATAAAACGCTAAAAACATCATGTTAAATTTTCAAGATTTAACAGTTTTAAAACAGATTGTTTGTAATCCTCCATTAGTTTAGCTCGAGATTTTGACAATGCACCCAAACTGTCAGGCTCAGGTTCTAGTTTGATTTTCGTCACTGCTTCGCGGTATTCTTTCACATCGGAGCGTTCCAGTAAAGCTTTATCACTTTGATCTGAGAAAACATTGCGGAGATTTTTATGAGATGTACTATCTTCCCACCAATAATGACCATCGTAATCATTCATCTGGCTCCGAGTTTCCCAATTCTCCTCCACCTGAAAGAAATGCAATTATTTCTCAGTTTATCACTGTCCATTACTAAAAAAGTTTGCAAGATAATTGAAACACACAAGTAATTCCTTTCACATAAGCGGTTGGCGCACTGATCCAAGACATCGCTACCGGCGCAGGTCGTATTTTTGAATCCCGAGCCGCATTTTTATGTAATGTACCCAGCACCAGCAGAACCTTGCTTTTTTCTGACAAAGCGTGGGTTTATAAACGCCATGTTGTGCTAGATTGCAACTACTGTTTTGTGGCGCAGTGGCTTGCATAGAGATGTAAAAAAAAACGTTTTTTTTTCGCTTGTTTTTTTTGTCTTTGCAGTTGACAAAAACAAAAAAAGTTGATTTTTATATAAAACCCAGGCAATCAACGTTAAATCGCACGACCAACATGACAGAGTATCGCACATGTCATTGTACAAGGTGTCCATAAATTATTGCTACAATTTCAATTTCAAAAATTCGCCACAGCCTTACTTTTTAAGATATTTTCAATCGGTTTGTTTTATAATAAAGGGAAATGCTTCAAGTTTACGTAGATGCTTCAGTATACTTCTACATGTGCAACATCAGCCGGGCACGTAGGATATCCAATCGATATTCAATTTTTAGCCATGTTCTTGCTAACATAAACACAGTAACTGTATCAAGTGCTTCAATTATTCGTTGTTGCAAATCACTAACGTCGCTGACTTGGTTCGGTAAACGATATCCTTTACATAGCCCCACAGGGAAAAAATCCAATGGTGTGATATCACGGAAACGTGGCGGCAATGGAATGGGACCATCACGTCCAATCCATCTTTCTGGAAATGTGTCATTCAAAAATTGACGAACTGCAAGACCCCAATGATCGAGGGGGTGCACCGTCCTGCTGGAAAATAACTAGTGGTTGATACTGTTCAAGCTGTGGTGACACATATTCTGTCAAATGGTCGAGGTAAATTTGAGCTGTAATTGATTTCTCAGCGAAGAAAAACGAACCAATAATTTTTTTATGCATGATTCCACACCACACATTTAGTTTAGGGGAGTCTCGTTCAAGCTCGTAGGTTTCATGCGGATTCTGCGAGCCCCATATCCTGGTGCTGTGTCTGTTATTAATCCAGAAACGTGAAACGTTGACTCGTCACTGAAACAAACACGTTTCCAAAATCCTGGATCTGAATCTAATCTGTGTAGCATCGTCACTGCACTTTACTGTATATGCATAAAGTCGCAAATTTTTATGCAAAACTTTGTGAATAGTGGATCGTGGGACCTGCAATTGGGTAGAAGCCTGCGAATAGACTTTCTAGAGCTTCTAGCTTCTGGTATTTGCCACTCGCACAGACTCAATTTCTTCTGATATTTGAGGTCGGCCAGCTCCCTGTCTCTGCAACACACTACCAGTCTCCATAAACTTTTCACGCCATGCTCGAATTGTAGATCGTGCAAGTGGCTTGCACCGGTACGATTAAGCCGATAAGGCAGTGGTCGGCAACCTGTGGGCCGCGCCCCAACTGTGGACCTTTCAGCAATTTTTCGAAGGCCGCGGGGTTTTAAATCTTTGTGGGCCGCATGCTAGCTCCAAATAAAAAGTAAGCCCATACAACTAATGATAAAAACCTTCCCTTTGATGCTTTGCCCGTAAAACAATCCAATTCTTTTTCTCCCAGCGGTACATGGCTATACGGTACACCGGCCGGTTTGTACATGGCCACACAGTCGTTAAGCGCGTGCCATCGGTACGGGAGGTCTGGGGTTCGATTACCGGGCCGGCCAAATCGGCACAGTGTCGCCAATGGCTCGCCATCATTGTGAAATTTCTTCGGAGCTGTGTTGCCTAGGCGCTAAGCAGCGGAGATGGGCCCCGCCACTCGTTACACGCTTCGGCGTAATACCGCGAGTATAATGAATATTTGATTTTGACACATGGCTACAAAAGTAAAACTTGAAGTACCATGCACAAAAACGGGTGCCGTGCGTCTGTGTAAGTGTATATCTTTCTTGCAATGTTCGCTTTGTTTCTTCACTTCTATCGATGCGAGTAAAAAAAAAAGCAGGCGCTTTGCATTTTCTTTGCTTTTAAAACAACGCATCGTTTCTTCATTTTGTAGTCGTGTTGTATGATTTATTCGTTTTGTAGTCGTGGTTTTAAATGTAGTGGGCCTTCAATAGCTATTGAAAGGGTGATCTGGGCCGTGCTAAAAAAAGGTTGCCGAGTACTGCGATAAGATATTGTGATCTAAAATTTTGTTGATTGTCACTACACAGTACATGAATAATGACGTCCGACTATTTTACTATCTGGTAGTAATTAGGTTATTAGTTGCTTTTTGTGAGGTAAAGTTTCGTCACAATTAGTGACCATTTTAATTAATCAATATTATTTGATTCATCATTTTTCGTAGCAGCTGTCAGCATATTAGCTTTATCCTTGCTATCAGCTCGCCGCCTAATATAAGTTTGGGAGAGAAGATATCTTTAATATTCATATTGTAGCAACAGATAATAAGTTCAGAACATAAAACGTTGAACGTTTTTCATTAGAAAATAACATGCAGAAAATATGCTAAGCGTTTTCAAACAACTCCACCGTCCTTGATGATGATGATTTCTTTATTTTTATCCTCCTATCACGAGAAAGCGACGGAGGCGCTATGAATAGGACGAATCCAGAGTTCCAGATTCACTTAGGAGTTGCCCTTGTTTCCGATTTTTCCGCTTGAAATTTGCTTCGGACTTCTTCAATTTGCTTCTTGTTAAATTCCTCCAAGCAGAGATAATTGCCTTGAAGCATCTTATTCAAGGATGCAACAACGAGGCTTGGGTGGGAGTTAAACAGTCAACTTTGCGATCACGGCCGTCGTAAAAACGACGCTCGGAACCACTCCGCCACGCTGTCGACAACCACTTGGCCACGCGCTGCCGTCCTTCATCAGAACATGATCAAAAATGGAAAGCTAACGCGCCCAGGGCAAACTAATTCAGGTGAAAAGCTAAACAGCAAGGGTACGACACAACTCGTACCCTTGCTGTTAAGTCGTACCTTGCTATTTTGCTTTTCGCTTATATTAGTTTACCATGCGCTAACTTTTTATTTCTGATCATGCTGTCATGCTGTAAAGAAAGATTGTCGATTGGTCCGAAAACGTTCAGCTTATTTTCTGTACCGGCATGTTACTTTGTAAATATTGTTCAGTCTATAATAGTTGAAGAAGTTCATGTTGATAGTCTCAAAACTTTTGAAACGAGATAACGTGCAAAGAAGAATAGAGGTGGGGGTCTGGGGGGTTCCACCCCCAGAAGTTGACACGGCCTTGACGTTTTAGTTGATGGTGCAATGATTCATCACCCCCAATAATTTCCACAAATGTACGCCTCTGAGCATGACCCACCGGCCACCGCGGAACCCTTAAAACTGCTTTAATAAACACTTACATTTCGAAGATTAAGAACCATTGGAGATTGGATTACTGTCAGAAGCCAGGAAACAGCAAAGCACAGTCAGTATTCCCGCTTGCAACAAAATTTGCAAAAAAAAAGTTTTTTTTTTTTAAAACAAAGGCAAAAAAAATTTACATCTCTAGGCTTGGAGCGTCGCTTAGAGTGGGAAGCGCTGCACTACTTTTGGCTTCGCTAATGACATGTTTTCAACAATCGGGTTCGTCAAGATAATAGAATAAAATAAGAATGTTGATTCTGTTGGTGTTAGAAACATTACATAAATATGCTCCCGGGCCGGACAAATTCCACACTGTCGCCGACGGCTCGCCGCCGCTGCGAGGTTTTGCGTTGCCCAGATGCTATGCAAGAATAACAGATGTCTGGAAGGGTAGCAAAACTCTTTATATTCCCCATTGCAGCACCGCTCGTTTGCAGAGGTGCATCAAATACCAAGGAGTCAAAATATGGAACGAAATTCCCTCGAAATTCAAAATGTATCGATCAAAATGTTTAAAAAAATTACAACGACTATTTTTTGCAATTTTACAACTGAATTCATTGGCTATCTACCAATCATAGCTAAAATTGTGACATTAAACGCCATAGAACAAACCAACATTTTAAGGTGGCTGCTGACTCGAAGACCGTGAGGTCAATTCGCAGTCTCCCTGCGTTTTTTTTCGTGTATTTTGTAGTTGCTTGTTTATTTTATGTAATGCATCGCTAATAGATTAACCGATCAGATGGCCGAGTGGTATAGAGCGTCTGCTTCTGGATCGGTAGACTTGGGGTTCGATTCCGAGTCGGGTCAAACCAATGACTTTAAAATTGGTATTCACAGCTTCCCTGCTTGACGTTCAGCATTTAAGGGACAGTGCGGAGAAAGCCGGCAAGTTTACTTGTTGTGCCGTTGGGAAAGGCACTTAACGGGATTTCACCATCTTAGTGAGGTAGACAGATGGTCGGCAACTCCTAAGCGAGCTCGTACAGCGCTTCGTCGCTTTCTCGTGATAGAATATATATGCCAATAATAATAAATTCACTTGATTGATAAGGGCCCGTAAAGACGGGCCCTGCCACTCTTCACACGCTTTGGCGTAAAACCGCGAGTATAATGAAGATTTGCATTATTTGACACGTTTTTTTAAGCGAATACAACGCACAGTCGCACATGCAACGTAGGCTGAGACTGGCTGAAATTGAAATTTATTAAACTAAAATGGAGCAAAGTATTTAACCGCACGTGAGAGTTTGAAAAAAATGGCGTGTTCATTTTCTTAGTTATGGCCTTTTAAAGTGAGGAACTGAGGATCATTCCATATCTAATTTAGTGAATTTGGCAATCTGTCTACTCATGTCCTAGTTCTGGTCTCAAATTTTGTTTGTAGGTGGAGATTTCTAAAACGTTTTGTTTAAAAAAAAAATTTGAGCAGTCTAGGTCAAGTAGTTTTCGAGATATTTCAGTTTGAAATTTGACCACTCGTTGGCGTTTTTTGGTCACGCGTGAGTGATTTTTTCTTGTATGATGGCTCTCCCTTGAGCTACAAAGATGATCCAAGTATGTATTGTAAAATATTACACGTTTGATCGATTCGTTTGGTTTAAAATCTTTTGCTCTGACAAAGTCTTAAAGGAAATATCCTTAATTTTTCGTAGTTTAAACTGCTTACAAAACGTTTTCTTTAAAGGTTTAAGTTGCAGTTTGTGAACAACGTAGAATTTCACGCATCTCTTTTGCATAGTATGTAACTGCAGTTACTGGCTGGCAGAAGCAAGCAAGTTTGAGTGTTCAGTGTGGGATTATGTAATTGCAAGTTGATCATTTTACTTCGCTTATTTAGTTACAATAAGAACTGTGCTGGATAGTAGTTACCGGTAAGAATTGTAGTGATATATGTGCTGGACTATACTGTTCCGATTGGATATTAACTCGGGTATGCACTGTATGATATCTTTATGTATGTAATTGCTAGCGGGCAAACATTAATCTATTGCACGTGCTTTGCAGCTGCATGCCCCGACCCCCGTTATGTGCTCACGTTGAAGCTCCCGTTTGCCGAGTTTTATAGTTCCAGTGAAACACTTACTATGTGTAAATGTCTTGTGTTCTTGAAATGATTTCGTAATGAATCGTAATTATATTTTAATTGTAGTTACGCCAATCCCGTCTTGCCGCTTGCTGCTCTGCCAGTCACCTTGTCGTGTAAACTGTAGTCTGGATTCAGTCATAGTTCGGTAGGTTTTGCTAAAGTTTACATTTGGTTTGCTGTGTATGCAATGATTTATTTTGTCATTTGATTCATATTGACGTTGCCAAGCTATATGACTTGCGTTAGTGCGATGCTGATCGTCTTATTTATATCTCATGTGTTTTACAGAAAACCGCTCCCATCCGCTCCAGTTCGTTCCACTCAGCAATAATTTTCGTTCTGTTTTTCCCTCAACAACTCTTAATTTTTACTGCACTTGCTTTCAATATCCGACTCTGTTCAACCTATTTTGTTTGGATTATATTAGGTGGACCGGAAGAAAGGAGCGCGTATTCGCTTATTACGAATCCAACCACCCGCCCTGTAATAGCACTGAGCGCTACTACATGTATTCCGACATTTTTTAGGATGCTGAGTTCAAAAATCATACTTAAAATGCAATATTTCCATTACTTTAGCAGATAAACAAAGAAATCCTACTTCAACTTTTGATCGTAATTACTCAGTGCTCCGAAAGCGAAAAAACTTTTAATTAGTTACAAAGTGACCTTTCAACTTTCAACTCCAAGTTCAATCCAGAATGGTTCTTGGTTATTTAAGGGCAATAGAAAAAAATTAGCCATTACATACGCGGTGCACATCTACTCACAAGTCTGAAACACAAAATTTGTCAAATGTCAATACTATAGGCTACATCAGTATGCAGTGATGGGCACGATAAACTTTTCTGTATTAAAGCGATAACGATAATCGATAATTTCAAAAATGCTCTGGGCGATACCGATAACCGATAAATCTCAATTTTTGGAGCGATATCGGTAATTGATGAATTTTTCCGATAAATGTTGCAGTAAATTTTCAATGTGTTTGATAAGTTTTTTTTTTTTGTTAGTCAAATCACAAAAGTGTTTTTCCAGATTTTGCAAGAAAAGAAAACTGTTCACGGACTCTGCCGTGGCATCAAACAAAACGAAGAGAGATTTTTTAAATTGCAACAAGACCTTATGGACACCGTGTATTTTTCCATAGCGCCAACGCCCTAACTTTGGACACTGTGTGCGTAAAGAATCGTTTATCGCGATAATTTATCGGCCGGTAACAAAATATATTACAAAAGCGATATCGGTAGTCGATAAATCCAAACTATTTTGAGCGATAGCGATAATTGGTAATAAATTATCGCGATAAATGCTTATCTCTGTCAGTATGTCAATACCGCTATAACAACTATGGCTGGTTTTAGATACAACGCATGTCATGTTTATCTACCATATTGCATGGACAGGGCATACTTCGTTTATCCAAGACTGCATTACCAAATAAAGTATAATAATTACAATTAGGCCTACTGTGTAATTTTCACATAATGGAAAACAGAATGATTTTTTCAAAACTATAAATAACTCACATTGTGAATTTCCTTCAAACGGCAGAGTCAGATAACAGGATAAGAACCGACTATGCAGTTCTACACAGCAGTAGCCTTACTTGATTATTTCATAAGCCTGTACTTGATTATTTCATAAGCCTGTACAGCAGTACTTGATTATTTCACATGCATCTCTGCAGCCCAACATCTTCAGTCTATTGGTCAACTCATGATGACATTTGCAACATTCCTCTTCCAAACAGTCGGTGCAAAATTCATGCTCCACAACAAAGTGGAAGAAGTGGTCGAAACTACAAACTCACATCTTCTACTCTGAAGATACAAGTTAAACATAGTACTTAATGCACCAAGCTTTAAAAAGCAATTCAAGTCTGTTTTATCATGTTTCACAAGTTCATTTTTCATAGTCCTTCTTCACATATTAATTACTGTAGCAAAAATTATGGTATGTTGGCACTGGCGCCGACTTGCGAGGAGATGGGGAGGTTTAACCTCCCCATAGCTTGCAGCATGGTGAGAAACTTCCCCGTAAAAATCTCTCATATTTATAAATTAATGAATGATACCTTGATCATGAAGTATTAAAGTCTAAAATCCGCTGTTTGTGTTAATTAAAATTAACCTGATATTTGAAGGAGTATTTTACATTCTTAAAGCGTACCGTTCAAACGCGTACTGACGCTAGAAAACTGCAACACAGAAGTTTACGCAGACGCATTTTAGCATGCGCAGGTTAATGTATGCTACGTGATAGTGGATGCACAACTGCACACGTGTATAAGTGCATTCGCACAGCTCAGCAAACACTTTAGTTTCAGCATCCCGTTCAAGCAGCGGTGCTAAAATGTAACTGGGGCGTAAAGGAACTTTTTCACGTTAAGGTACAACTTTTTCTTGTATAATTAACCTTATATACACTGGTTTTGTACATAATACTGGTCTGTGTGTTATTCAAATTGTCTTGAGTACTGTATTATCGCATATATCTCATACTGCTACTAAAAGTATCTGTAGAACTTCTTGCAATTTTTGATTATGAACACTGCGCCATTGTAGTGAGGTTTGCAAGCTGAATTGACATATAATTGACGTTTATTAAATCACGTATTTCAGACTCGCAAATAGATGTACACCACATATACTAATTTTTTGGTGCTCTTTTGAAATAAGTTGTGGTCATCTCAGCTTAACACCATTTATGTCATACTTAGTTCAGTGTCATAGGGCTACCAAACATAACCTGAATTCTTACCCCTAAGGCCCCTAACACACATCATCCGAACCTTTACCTCAGCCATAACCTAAAACCCGAACTTAATCCTAACCCAACCCCTATAACGTAACACTATTAAGTTGACCGGGTGGTTTAATTCAATGAAGCCCCAATTTCTTCCTATTGCCCAATGTCCTAGATCAACATGACATGCCTTGTTATATTTAAAACCAGCCATAGTTGTTAGAGCAGTATTGACATACTGATGTATAGCCTACTGACATTTAATAAATTTTGCATTTCAGACTTGTGAGTAGATGTGCACCATGCATGAAATAGTTGTTTTTTTCTATTGCCCTTAAATAACCAAGAACCTTTCTGGATTGAACTTTGAGTTGAAAGTTGAAAGGTCACTTCGCAACTAATTAAAAGTTTTTTCGGCTTCGGAGCGCTGAGTAATTACGATCAAAAGTTGGAGTAATATTGCATTTCAAGTGTGATTTTTGAACTCAGCACCCTAAAAAATGTCAGAACACATATTTGGATCATCTTTGTAGCTCGAGGGAGAGCCATCATACAAGAAAAAATCACTCACGCGTGACCAAAAAACGCCAACTAGTGGTCAAATTTCAAACTGAAATATCTCGAAAACTACTTGACCTAGACTGCTCAAATTTTTTTTTAAACAAAACGTTTTAGAAATCTCCACCTACATGCAAAATTGGAGACCACAACTAGGACATGGGAGGACAAGCCCTAAATTAAATATAGAATGACACGTGAGTGAGGTCATTATGACCCCATTTGGGGATGAAATGTTAAAAACTACAGAATAAAAATTCAATAGCAAAACTTACCCAAGATTCAAAATATAACGCAGTCAATACGTAATCGATGAAATCACTGTTTTGTTTCTTCATCGGGCATCGACTTGATTCGATGGTTGCAACATCTGTGTGTCGGTCATACCGCTTTCGACCGAGAAGTTTGATGAATTTTCGACGAGCGTGGTCGTTCAACACGAGATTGCAAAGACGGATCTGCAACACCACAATTTTTTGAGAAATCAAGATAAAGTAAAATCCTAGGAACGAAAACATAAGCGCAATTAACCAGGGCCGCAAATAAACCACACAGTTACCCTGTCCACATGTCCAATTTATGTGGGCTTTAGGCCTAAATTGATGTAGGCTTGATGTCATAATCATTTTTTTTAAATTAAATGTGATGCAGAAAGCCCACAGCAATTGTGACGCAGAAAATTTAATTGTGATGCAGAAAGCCCACAGCAACAAGCCCACATCAATGTGGACTTCAAGCCCACATAAATTGAGCATGTGGATAGGGTAATTGTGGCACTTAAATTGACAAAAGATGACAGCATGCAAGGCCACTATTTCAATAATTTCGCGGGCTCTGTCTACTGTGCCATCACATCATCTGGGCATTCGGCTTTGATATAATCTTTCACAGGCATAAAATCCAAGGAATACTTTCACGAAAATTCTGAGTATTGACTATTACGAGAAATCCGGACTACCAGAGGAATTGTGGAACTCAAAAACATGCCGCAACCATGGAATGGTGATGAGCCGATAGTTGGTGCGGAAGTAGTTTCCAATTCCACTCGTACACAGATTTTGTGATTATCGTTAAATTAGCCTAAAATGTTTTGACAAGTGTAGATCTATTTCAATGAAAAAACGTTGCATTGATACCAGGAATTTAAATCACTCTCTTAGCCCATAAAATTGGACGGAATAGACTTCTGTTTAAGCAATTCATTGCTCAATGCTCATCGAACGTCATTTAATTTCAAGCAATAAACGAGTAGCTCATTTTTTTATTATAACCTGAGACGATTGAGAATACCTACTAACCCTTTAATTCGTACCTATAAGCAATAGGCGCCGCAGTATAAGGTGACGGCCAATATTCGTACCTATAAGAATAGGGTCCTACGTGACGGGTTTGATTCATCGATAGAGCCGATCGTATTTGACCTATATATCGGGTGGCTGCTGACTCGAAGAGCGCAAGCCCACTTTGCAGTCTCCCTCAGTTGCTGGTGAATTATCAGTTTAATATAATTTGAAAATAACTTTATCACATCTATCAAGTAAGCTCGGTCTCTTATTTCCATCAATTGTTTTTGCATGAAAATACTTAGCATTATATAAGCCTATTTTCGTAGTGAGTATGCTTAATTCGAGCACGATAGTTTTAGTGCGGTATTATTGCATTTTCCGTTGCATGATTTCTGATGATGATGATGATGATTGATATGATCCTTCTGTCACGAGCAAGCGATAGAAGCGTAATGCAGAGGATGAACCCAAACTCGCTTCGGAGTTGCCTTTGTTCGGAATTTTCCGTTGAGTTTTGCTTCTGATTTCGTTAATTTGCTGTTTGCTACATTCCAGCATATAGAGATAACTACAGTGCTGCATCTTATTGGAAGACGCTACAAACAGACTTGGCGGGAGCTAAAAATGAGCCTTTGGTCATGGCCGTCGCAAAAACGACGCTACGAACTATCAGGCCGCATTGCCAACAAAGCAGTATATAAAACTCGGATCACGACTCTTACGCGCGGACGGTTAGGCGCCAGGACGGTTGGGCGCAATGCTCCCTCTAATTTCTTGTAGACTGTGTGCGCAGAAACTTTGGCGACTGCGCACTTTTTTAGAAATAACTCACGCTTGTGCAACAACCCATAAATAAATTGAATATGGCAGCTATTGAAAACAAAGAAGCGCAACTTTTCTTGGTTATGTTACTGCTGGTACATTTTTCGCCCACGGTACCAGAGGCGTCGTGTAGCCAAAAAATTTGAAGGGGCCCGAGTAACAACTTAAGCAGATACTGACCACAACCTTTGTAAATGCCGTATTGAGCACTGAATAACAATTTGAAAAAAGGAAGTTAGAAAAAGATACCAAAAAAATGTCGTGATACCCCAAATTTTGGATAATAAATCGAAATTTATTTTGATACCTCAAACTGTTTCTTAATTACGGATATTATGCGCAATCAGGGAGGTCCCACAATTTAACAGAGGAGGAGGACATTGCAGGGGGGTCTTGGAGGGGAGCCCCCAGCCGCCAACGCATTTTTGCGGTTTTTACATAAAAACTCGTTTCAGCACACTTTCTTATCAAAAAAGGACATACCATTACCTCCAATGAGTGCAGTCACTATTATAGTCTAAAAGCAGGAGCTGGGCTAAAATAAATGAAAGGAGGCTGCAATCATTATTAGTTTGACGTATATGATGGGATGACGTGTATAGGTGTGTTCTAGGCTATGATCCTTAACAACGCATGCAAAATGTTTTCCTAACTACAGATCAAGAAACTAACTTTACTACTGAGTCGAAGCGATTGATTGAAGCAAAAATTAAAAAACAAAACAATGGAATTTATACTATAAGAAAGGGGGGTATGGGGTTAGTTTAAAAGATGAAAGCGGAATGGCACTGGCTGAATTTTTTTTTTAATTTTCAATTTTTTAAATTGTAAAAAGTAACACATTTCAGAAAATTGGTACTGCACGGTACATTTTGCGAAGAAATGCACCCTTTTAGCAGGTCCAAGAACTATTTTCCTCAACTTGCAGGCCGAGAACATTGCTTTATCGTATGTTTGTGCGCAGTAAATTTACGGCTCTGCGCGCGCACAGCTTAGAGGGAACACTGGTTAGGCGCCAGCTCTATTTATATCTACGTTTTAGCGTCATTAGGAAGCGCAAAAAAGTTTTCAAAAAATGTAACGAGTGGCGGGGCTCATCTCCGCGGCTAAGTGCCTGGCCAACACAGCTTCGAACTACCAAGGAGAAACGTTGCAGAGGTGGTGAGCCACGGGCGACCTTGTGTCCAATTTGAATAGCCCGGGAATCAAACCCCAGATCTCCCATACCGAAAGCGATGCTAATACGGAAAAACTTTGAAGCTTCATACATCGAAGTGACAAATAATTACGCTCAGCAATACTATCTTTGGCATTACAGAGGTTTAAAAAAGTGTTCAACATGAACTACGTGTGTTTAAAATTACTAAACACTTAAAATTGCTTCTGCGCATTTGACAGTTCTCATATTATCTGCAGTGTAATTACATGTATCCCAATCACGGCAATCCTTGTAAGAGTAAAAACTACATTCGTGGCTGCTACTGCTTAAAAGCCAAAATTTTCGTACTTGATAGAGAGATCTTTGCGTCGATTTATATTCTGAGATTCCCAATTAACAATAATTGTACTGCAGATAATAATTATGAGAACTGTCAAATGCGCAAAAACATTCACTGAAAAATTACTTTATAAAACAGTTAGTAATTTTAAACACACGTAGTTAATGTTGAACACTTTTTACAACCTCTGTAATGCCAAATATAGTATTGCTGAGCGTAATTATTTGTCACTTCAATGAATTAAGCTTCAAATTTTTTCCGTATTTGCATTGCTTTCGGTATGGGAGGTCGGAGGTTTGATTCCCGGACTATTCAAATTGGACACAATGTCGCCTGCGGCTCGCCTCCTCCGTGGTTCGAAGGTGTATTGGCCGCGGAGATGAGCCCCGCCACTCATTACATACTTTGACGTAATACGCGATAATATTGAAGATGTTTTTTGAAAACTTATTTGCACTTCCTAATGAGGCTAGAACGTGTCAATTCTGTCATGATTTTGTGTATTCATAACAATGTCTCTAAATTTGATTAAAATAGCTTTGATTTGAAATAGAAATTTGTTTTACATCTGCTACAAAATGTCACGTCGCTACAGCAAACATGCACCATTTACTGTATTTTTACTAAGCTTCCTTCAAACTAAACCTATAAATTTCAACAACAAAAAAAATTTCTATCCAAAAAAACGAAAAATTGCATGTGTCGAGTTTAGAACGTTATGCGCAGAGATATAAACAGAGCTGGCGCGTAACCGTCCTGGCGACTATCCGCTCGCGCCTCAAGTCGTGGATCGTATAAAACTCAATCAGAGCAACCAACTAAGCCTTCTATGTACTGTTGCATCACAAGCAATGTTCGAAACTTACCAAGACCCCACTGAAAAAAAAAAAGATGTTGAATGCGTTTCGGTCAAGCTGAGTTAGCAGTTTAAGTAAAAAGCTGATTGTAAGGTTGTTGCATTAAATAGGTACAGTATTGGTTTCAGTCATTCATATGTGCAATGCGAGCCCCATCCGCTTTTATATGTCCAAATGTTCAGTCGTCTTCAATCCAAGAAAGGTGCGGTGTCAAGGGAGGACTTTTAAAGCGGTGCCAATTGTATATATACTACCATACGGAGGAACAGAGCTGTTTAGTGTTTACGGCTATTAGCTATCATCAGCCGCACTCAGGTATTGTTTTATGTAGTTGCATATTTTTATCTTCCCTTCACGAGAAAGCGATCAATGCGCTATAATAAGCTTGCTTAGGAGTTGCCGGCCATCTGTCTACCACACTAAGATAGGGAAATCCCGTTTAGTGGCTGTCCCAACGGTACAAGCAAACTTGCCAGCTTCTTCTCCATACTGTCCCTTTAAAGCTGAACGTCAAGTAGAGAAGCTATGAATACCAACTTTGAAGTCATTGGTTTGACCCGACTCGGAATCAAAGCCGCATCTACAGCTCCAGAAACGGACGCTCCATACCACTCAGCCACCTGAGCTGCTGTAACTCATTTTTCAGAACGAGGAAGTCGCAATGGCTTACCACTCAGCAGGCCAGGATGGACGACGTCGTTTTACTTTATCGATAATTCTCCTCAAGAGACCTACTTGTTTTGTAACAGTTCTGGAACGGTCGTCTCGAACCGTATTAGAAGCTGTGATGTAATCAACCGTGTGAGTTTCCACAGGCAGATGCTTCTCGCACGCTTCATCTGACATCAGTTCTGGAGGAAAAGAGGTGCAGAATTCTGTAAAAAATTGTTCATTTAAGATTGAATCGCACTTAAGTAACACCCGACAGAATTAAGGTAGGGAGGCTGGGTTCACAACTAAGCTGGTCTCATCAAAGACTAAAACAATGGTAGTTACCAGCGCCTCACCATCGCTACAGTATTTGCTACACTTGTAGCTGAGATGGCGAGCTGCTAATTCTCTGCACGCAAATTTCAGCATCGACTTTATACCTTACAGCACCAGGAGCCAACATCGCTCCGATGAAATATTGCAGCATTAGTTGAGCCTTTACCGAGTGTCCGATTTGACCCCAGACCTAGCGCGTTCAAAGAGAAGTCCTGTACCAGTACGAAAACCGAATAGTAATATTTTCTTCATCTAACTACACATTTACACAACAGAGCGTAAAACAAATCAAAAAGATACTTGTTAAAATAGTTTAAGAACAAGTTGAAATATCAAAAAACGAAAAAAGAAGAATTCTTTTTTGAACATGGCATAAGACCCAGCTCAGCGCAGGATTATAGCGTTGACAATGGCACCAGATAGGAGCTGAAACGTTCGCCCAAGTATTTTAGCTGTTTCTGGCTGTATTGTTTGTAATAAAATTACAATAAGAATGGCAAAACAGATAAAAATCAGGAGAATAACAATGCAAAACCGCAGTTAACATCGAGTGTGGTGAAGATAATTTTCAAATTACACGTTGAACAATCTTCATTCGGCGTAGCAAAATATTAACTTTATTACCTTTTAACACTTCACACTGTTTTTTAACAGCAGGTGGCGTCAAATGTAAAAAGTTTTGCACCTTCATAAGCTCCAAGTTCGCATGCCTGTCAGGTGTAACACATTTGTTTTGTGCAAAACCCATCCTGAAAATGATAAAAATTAAAACTGAGGAAAATATGTAATCACTAATCAGATAAACAGCAAAATTCAGGCAAATGTACAATTGCGGTCAGAATCAGCAAGCTACACCAACTTTTTAGATAAGCGTTCTTAAAAAGAATCTTCACTTATACTCGCGGTACAACGCCGAAGCGTGTAACAAGTGGGCAGGGCTCGTCTTTGCGGTTCAGCGGCTGGACAACACAGCTCCGAAGGAACGTCGCAGCGGTGGCGAGCTGTTGGCGATACTATGCCGATTTGATCAACCCGGGAATCCCACCCCAACACCTACGGCATCGATGTTTCGTCAACCACTACGCCAACAGGGTGGGGCCGACACACATATTCAGTCAAAAAAATTGTGACAGAGTAGCTACCTTACTGGTAAAGGTACCAAATGGGGATTAAAAGGCCTTGAAACTGGCCAATTATCAGACCATTTTGCATCGTCCAAATCAGAAGTAAACATGTACAGATCGTTTATGGCTTTCTTCAATGAAGCACTTTTTCTTGCTCCTTTTACGACATCACTATTCAAAAATGGCTTCGGCACAGTGTAAGCTGGAACAGCATCTAAACACAATTCGTCGTATAGTTGATTATTCAAAAAATATTTACCAGTATAATATGTACATGTAAAAACATGATATCATATGATACTAAAATCATTTCATTGGTCTTACGATTAAAACGATTCATGCGTTGAACTTGCCCAAAGTTGGTCTGCTCACCTGTCCATCATTCTAATTAGTCAGCCTATAATAAAATTGAGCCACGCCAAAGGCCTGTTAAAGCCTTGATTTACACCTTATCCAAATTTTACGGCTACCGCTCATAAACATAAACTTCATTAGCGGATGACACTCAATTATACACAACTTCTATTTCAGAAAATGTTTATCAAACTAAAAATGAAAATTCCATGACTGAAATCAGCCTAAGGATGTGCTTTATTTAAAAATTGCGAAAGTAAAACCGAAGTTATCGTAGTCACCGGTGCAACCAGGGGGGGGGATTAGGGGAGCCAGACCCCCCCCTGTTTTAAAATGGATTTTAGAAAAATTATTGAACAATGGAATCCCCGTTTAAAATGCTATTTACTTGAGCATTAACATTAATTCAATTTCGCCAGAAAAGCAGGGGGAGAAAAAATACTTTGTTGAATAATCCATTGCATTAAATTTTCGTAAATAAACATGGGTTGTAATGAGAATAATGCCGCTGTGTCGACAACCTGCTATACTGTATCGCCATTGAACTGACTGCCCTCAGCACTTTACACAACCAAACGCAACACATGATCAATGGCCGTCAATTTGTTTCTGCTTAAAACGCGTATTAGCGCAGTAATAAACAGCCAGCAATCAACAAAAATTTTTATTGACCGAAAACAAAAAGATGCAAATCATTTGTTTTTCTATTTCAAAAAAGAAAGCGGTATGTAATACTTTTTCACAAAAGAAGCATTTTTTGTAACTTGAAAAAACAAAGCTCATTTGCGCCTACCCCTCATCTTCAAGACATCATTCAAAAGTTGTATTTGAATAAGGATCTGAGGATGATATATTTTCCCTATAAGCTAAGAGATCGCTTTGTTTCTTAGAAAAACGAAGTGGCTATTTTTATCGACCCGTACAAATAAGGACTTTGTTTATTTCATTACTTCGTCACGCTCTCTGGATCGGGGTTAGCGTGAAGCGATCACAGAATAAACCAAGCGCTTATTTGTACAGGTCCGTACAAACAGCTACTGCCAAGAAAAAAATGTTTAATGCATAGATGAAGCAAGCGATCATCGGCTACGCTAACTGCTTCAGTCCAGATCTTAACTCAAGACTTCAAAACTACGAGAGAATATGTTTGGCGGGGTGCGATTGATAGCTGCTGCAGTCCACCGGCGCAGCCAGAAGTAAAAAAAGGGGAAGGGACAATTTTTTTTCCATTGAATTACTGGTACCGAGGTTTCAGTCGGCCTGACAGTTTATATTGAAGAACAAGTGATTTGACTCCACTGTTGCGCTATAACTAATTCAAAAGCTTTTTATGCCTTCGCAGCAATGGAACTGTTAATGCTCAAGTGTTAATTAAGGTATACTTTTTTTAATAACTGCTCTCTGATTTCTCCGGGAAGTAGCTAAAAATCGCCCGCTTTTTTGCGCGTGTGCAACTGCGCTGATAGCACCGACTGCCCCACGCTGCGTTCACCGCAATTGCAGGTGATTTAAACATGGCTTTCATCGCTGACGTTAACACACTCAGGCAGTGCTCTCAGAATGCAGCTATCAATCGCACCACGCGAAACGAATGCTCGCTAAGTTTTGAAGTCTTGAGTTAAGATCTAGACTGAAGCAGTTAGCGTAGCTGATAATCGCTTGCTTCATCTATGCATTGAACATTTTTTTAAAGAACAAAGCGATCTCCTAGCTCATAGGGAAAATATATCATCTTCAGTTTGTTATTTCTTATTCAAATACAACTTTTCAATAAGGACCTGAGGACGGCGCAACTGAGCTTTGTTTTCTCAAGCTACAAATAATACTTCTTTTGTCAAAAAGTCTATATTGCATACCGCTTTCTTATTTGGAATAGAAAAACAAATGATTTGCATCTTTTTGTTTTCGGTCAATAAAAATTTTTGTTGATTGCTGGCTGTTTATTACCGCGCTAATACGCATTTTAAGAAGAAAGAATGTGACAGCGATAGACCATTTTTTGTTGCGTTTGGTTGTGTAAAGTGCTGAGGGCAGTCAGCTCAATGTAATGGCGATACAATATAGCAGGTTGTCGACACAGCGGCATTATTCTCATTACAACCCATGTTTATTTACGAAAATTTGATGCAATTGATCATTCAACAAACTACTTTTTCTCCTCCTGCTTTTCTGGCAATTGAATTAATGTTAATGCTCAAGTTAAATAGCATTTTAAACGGGGATTCCATTGTTCAATAATTTTTTTAAATGTACTGTATTTTCAAAAGAGGGAGGACTGGTCCCCCTAATCCTCCCCCCCCCTGGCTGCACCGGTGCTGCAGTTCGAGAGCACTGCCCGATGAAAGCCATGTTTACATTACACCTGCAACTGGGAGAAACGCAGCGTGGGGCAGTCGGTGCTATCAGCGCAGTTGCACACGTGCAGAAAAGCGGCCAGAAAGAAAGCGCGCGATTTTTGGCTACTTCCCGGAGAAATCAGCGAGCAGTTATTAAAAAAAATATACCTTAATTAACATTTGAGCATTAACAGTTCCACTGTTGCAGGGGCATAAAAAACTTTCGAATTACTTAGAGCGCAACACTGGAATCAAATCACTTGTTCTTCAATATAAACTGATAGGCCCGACTGAAACCTCAGTACCAGTAATTCAATGGAAAAAATTATCCCCCCTCCCCTTTTCTTACGTCTGGCTACGCCGGTGATCGTAGTTCATCAAAAAATTTAACTATTGATATTCAAGAATTGGATTCCATAGGAAAGTACATAAATTATCACTCCAAATCATGACTACTCAACTGGTGGACTGCGGTCCAAATTCGGACCTTCTCAATGCTGGAGCTGGACCCCAATAAAATCTTAGCATGTTGAATATTTTTCAAGTGACAACATACATAATGAAAGTTTATCATCAAAACAACAGAATATACCTCAAATCGTGCGACTCATTTATTTACCCAACCAAAATCGTACGGTTGGCGTAGTGGTTAAGGATAGCGATGTCGTTGCGGCAGGTCTGGGGATCGATTATCGGGCAAGTTACTTTGGACATCGTGTCACCATCAACTCGCCACAGTTGCGATGTTTCTACGGAGCTGTATAGCCCAGGCAGGCACTAAGCTACGGAAATTAGGCCCGCCGCTCGTTACGGCGTAATACTCCGAGTATAGTGAAGAATCAATTCTAATCAAAACCTTATTTCATAGCGCGTCAAAAAAACGACTGCAGGCACTTTCTATTAATGATAGTATTTTAAAGAAATAATGGACCGCAATGAACGATAGTAAGTAAAAAGATAACGATAAATGCGATGGGCAGCGTCGGTGTTCATCGTGTCGGAAGCGTGAGAATTGTGAAATTCAGAACCAGGTAAAAGGATATGAGGAAAGCTAAGAAGATGGAGAATGAAGTTAGTAAGAGAAAAATGGGGAAAATCAAGTTAAGAAGGTAGGTGAAGTGCTTTCGTTTCTCGATAAAGACTGGATTGAACCCAGGTCATCATACCACATTCTGAAAAGCAACTAACTGCGACATTATTGAATGTAAAAATCAAAATCTTCATTATACTCGCGGTATTACGCCGAAGCGTGTGGCGAGTGGCGGATCCATCTCCGCGACTTGGCGCCTGAGCAACACAGCTTCGAAGAAATGTCGCAGCGGTGGCGAGCCGTTGGCGACACTGTGCCGATTCGACTGGTCCGGGATTCGAACCCAGACCTTCCGCACCGATAGCGTGAGCGCTCAACAACTGTGCTAACCGGCCGGTATAAAAAAAAACTATTAAAAATCGTTTTTCTTTTTTGAAAATCAGATCTTGTTTTCCTCATGATATTACACTGAAACGTGTACCCAGCGCATATGGCGTGCCCATCTCTGGGGTATAGCGCCCAGGCAACACATTTCTGAAATACGAAGAAACATCGCAGATGTGGCAAGACGCTGGCGACACCTAACGATTTTTTTTTCGACCTTCTTCGTCCCTCAGACTTTCTGCATCGCAATTGAATTTGTTGACGTCATAATCACTTGTTTTAATTATGAATTCAGAAATCGACTATGAATAAAAAAAATTGATCACCGGTATGATGCAAAAAATATTTTTTTGATGATGTAGAAAGCACGTCGACCTTTGGAACCACTTAACTCCGGGATATGTGAACAGTGTATTTATATCCGATATGGTAGGCACGAAAATTGAACCTTTACCCCCCGCGCCGATAGCAATATCTGTAACCACTCAGCCAACCGGCTGGTGTTTTTTTCTTTTTTGGGGGGGGAGGATCAAACCAGGCATATATTTTTTCTGCACCTTTGCAAATACCGAAATTTTTTACCCGGACCGACCATAATTATAGCTGAGTAGCCCTGCTCCAGCTAAGTAGATAATGTCAAACTGTAAAAATCTTTCGATTAATATATACTTTTCAAATGTCACGAAAGAGGTATATACAGAATCATCCACGAAGGACAAGGAACTATATCGGTAAGTATTGGATGATACAACGTCGGAATTAATCGGTACTCTGAACTGACCTCACAGAAAAAAAAACCTTCACCAAACGAATATAACAATACGACCCAAGCTCAACTCACTTAGCTACGGTACTAACTACACACAGTAACTTAAACTACAACAACACAAGCTTCTCCTCTCACTTCAAAACAATATTAAACCAAGGCTAAACCCTTCAGCATACAACATTTGTTTAACTCTATATATACACGACCACTTAATTTTCAAATTATAATAACTGAAAATTCAACAGCAATTGAGGAAGGCTGCGAAATTAGCTTGCGCTCTTCGAGTCAGCAGCCACCCGTTACATATGTCAAATGCGATCGACTCCAGGCGCGAATCGAACCCGTCACGTAGGATCTGTCACCTGCGCGCGGTACCGCTACGCCATGTCACCTGTAATTACGTTCAAAACACTGCTCGAATGCAAAACTCTAGCAAAACACGCTAATTTATACTCAAAGTCAAATTCTAAAATGTTCTACAAAATTCTAATAAACAAGAAGAAAGAAAACACATGACATGCCAAAATCCACACGCCAACTCAAAACATTATTGTTTCGTCATAAACACAAAACTACAGCTGGCTAAAATTACGAAATAGCCGCCCCGAATATTCTTGAAGTAAACAGTATACCTACATCACAATACTACTACACGAAACAACTCCACGAGTAAATTTCAGAAAACAACATACTGTGTACCGGTATATCGGTCTCGAACCTTCTAAAACGTAGTGCATTAAGAAACAAAAACACTGTAAATTGTTCTATCATTACACCAAATATATGTCGCTTGAGAGAAAATGTGAAACTGGCACTTACCGCCTGAGAAGCCTAAGACACACAAAAAAATGCTTATTTCACTGCAGAATTATGCTGGTTTTCAGTCACACTTCACGTGATCAGCCTACTGTAATGGGCTGCTGGCATATTATGCTTCCAAAATCGATATAAATTGCGTCTGATTTATGCCAAAAAACACAAAAAATTTTGAAAATAATGAAGTTTCACAAACAAACGATACCGCTACTACCCGTAATAAATTTCTTACCAGTAGTTACTTCTTTGTCAGTTCCATGATCATGGTCTTTGATAGAATCTTCGTCTGCAACAAGAAAAGCTTCATATTTACACAGACAAAATATTGATAACTCACATATTAAGATTCAAACGCGCGGCAATGCTAGCCTACATATATGAGCTGCCAACAGTTTTCTCATGGATATCAAATTGGACAAATATAAAATTATTCTAACCACACTGCTTGTTTTCAAATTTTTTTACATACATGGTACTCAAAATAAAATATTGAACATGCCCGTCCTTTTTTTATGGCACTAATGGTACCAAAGGTGGGTATTTTTTGAATAGACTAAAAGGCAGAGCAAGATAGCGCAATCTGATTTTTAGTTGAATCAAATTGCAATGCAACTTCCACAATTACAGTAGTCCTTTAATCTTCACATAAGTAATATTGCAACGAAACTTTTGCAATAACAAATTATTAATCTTTCAAGTGAAGTGTAGCAACTTAAATTGAGACAAAGTTTAAAAAAGACTGTTTTGTGCCAATAAAAGCATTTAGTCAAGTACAAGAACTCCTTAGAAGAACATAGCTTGACTAATGTCTAAAAATTCATTGAAAGGTTTGCAAAGGAAGATCTTGGTTGTCCAGTTGTCCTTGCAATGCAATTTAGCCATGCAGTAGCCACCAAGTTGTCTCATACACAATTAGTCACGTAGGACCTCAAAGCAAAAGTGGTTGTACTGTTGCTATATCCTGAAAAAGCTGGATCAATATAATATCTCAGTATGGTACTACATGCAGTTTAAGGCAGAAAGTTTTTTCACTAGTTGCTACTTGCTAGTTATTATTCTCACAAAGCAATACCAAAAATAAAAATCAAATTAATTTGTCACTATACTTTTGGTATCACATATGAGGCGCCGTTTGGAAAAAAACTATTCGTTTTGTGAACCATGTTTTTTGAGCTTATTTAGACCATAGTTTGTCCGATATGTATATAGGAAATGTCATACTTATATATCGCACAACATGTGCTCTAAGTCGGACCAAAATACACGCGCAAAATAAGTCGGACAAAATCGTTTTTTCCGAACGGCGCGCCACACGCTTTGGAAAAAAACGATTTTGTGACCCCTGTTTTTCGAGCTTATTTGGACTATAATTAGTCCGATATATATATCGAAAATATCCGACTTTTATATCGGACAAATTGTGCTCTAAGTCGGACCAAAAAACACACGCAAAACAAGTCGGATATTTCCGACTTATATATCGGACAAATTCGCCGTTTGGACAAAAGCTACACGTTTTGTGAACCATGTTTTTTGAGCTTGTTTAGACTCAAAAAGCATGGTTCACAAAACGTATAGTTTTTTCCAAACGGTGCCCCATACATATCGGACAAATTATGGTTTAAATAAACTCAAAAAACATGGTTCACAAAACGTGTAGTTTTTTTCCAAACGGCGAATTTGTCCGATATAAAACTCGGAAATACCCAACTTGTTTTGCGTGTGCTATTTGGTCCGACTTAGAGCACAATTTGTCTGATATATAAGTCGGATATTTCCGATGTGTACATCGGACTAATTATAGTCCAAATAAACTCGAAAAACAGGGGTCACAAAATCGTTTTTTCCGACTTATTTTGCGCGTGTATTTTGGTCCGACATAGAATACATTTTGTCCGATATATAAGTAGGACATTTCCAATATACATATCGGACAAACTATGGTCTAAATAAGCTCAAAAAACATGGTTCACAAAACGAATAGTTTTTTTCCAACGGCGCCCCACAATTACTTTGGAGTTTGTCACAAGTGGTGGAGCTACAGGGCAGCACAGCTCAGAAGAAATATCGCACCTGCGGCGACCTGTAGACAACTCTTGAGTCAGATTTGACTGTTCCTGGAACTGAACCCCAAACCTTCTGCATGTTTAGTAGTGTCTTTAACAACGCAAACAAAAATTTACAAAAACAAACTTTATGCCAAAAATGGCAACAGATTGACCTTGGTTTTATTCGCGTCAGGGTTACAAATACGCAAATAAACTTAGCGCATATGCAAATGGCAAGAACACCAAAAAACAACAAACAATTGGTGTATTTATTGAATAGTGCAGTTACTTGTCCACTGATGCATAATTATCAGTTTCATTTTTCCATTATCGATACATGACTGGGTAGCAAGTATAGTGGTTATTAGTGAAATGGAGTGTTTCAACACCTCACAAAAACAAATTGGCACTTTCTCTTATATGGCAAAGGAGTCTTGCTACTGAGCAATGTCAGCTGTGCAACAATTAATCCAAGACAGGTCGAGAAAGCAATTAAATAAATAGGCTACCGGCTAGACGCTACAGGCACTTACACAGCATCGAGGTGTTTAAACACCCCAGGTGACTCACGTAGAGATAAGCATTGTTTCCCAAAAAAGCTTGGATGAGTCTTGACCAAGTGTTTCCAAACGTTATCCAATGAGCAATCTCAAAGCCATTAAAATAATGTTGTTACTTGCATATTCATAATTTGGCAAATATGAACTTTTGTCTCAAGAAAAAAATTAAAAATAAACCGTCAACCAAAAAGGTTTTTTGGATTGATGGCGAAACAAGGGTGTGTGTCACGATAACAAAACTTTGTTTTAAAACTTGTTTCAAAAACAGAACATCTATCACGTTACAATTAGCAAAATAAAACCTTGTAATGCAACTTCGAGTTTTTCAGTTAGTTTGGGCAAAGTTTGAAACCATTGGCTGACACAATCAAGCAAAAGTTATGTTTTGTTGAAGGAGCCCCTTCTTGGAAGCCTGGTGCTACATTGTGTGCAGTTGCACATATTTAACAACTCTTAGATTGTAGCTGCGAAGTCTTCTAATTTGCTCATTATTATTTAGTCCAACAATAATAACAAGCAAACTAAAAGACTTTGCAGCTACGATCTAAGAGTTGTAAATTTTTTGCAACAGATATTAACACTTTTGGCAATTCAATTCTCCATCTTTGGGCCTATTGTGATGGCCATTTTTAACACGTAGGAATTCATACCAGTATAAATCTATATAAACCTTAAAAAAATTGGCAAAAGTTTTCAGGAGTACTGTTGTATATAAAGACTGATCTAATACCATACTTGCGCCTTAATTTTTGATTTTCAAAGCATGACAGAATACTGCTACTGTACTTCACTTTCACACTAAAATATTGAACACTTTGATTTAAAGTTTACCAAAAATCACTATATATTCCGGTTAGTGCTCTTATACAAAAACTTTTAAAAAAATTTGTCCAAAATCCTCATTTTCTCAGACTGTGCACCATACACCGTTACAGATAACAATAATTTAGTATATTAAATTGAAATTTTTAATACAAAATAGCATATTGCATAATACTGGAATACCGGTAATTTAAAAGGCAGTGGCTATTTGTATGAGCCCATTCAAATAAGCACTTGTTTTCTTATTATCCCTTCGTGATTTTCCCAGTTCTACAGGAGCATAACGAAATAATAAAACAAACCAAAGAGTCAAATGTTGCGGGCTTGTAAAAATAGCCACTTCCAATTTAAAAACGAATATATATACCTGTTGCATTTGCATGTGTATGTACATTTGATAATAGAGGTATTGCAGGTTTATGAAAAAACCTTTGTATCGCATTGCTAGGAAGAAGTTTTGACAAAGGCATCATCAAACTGTCGAATGGAAGCACTCTGGGTTCTACAGTTCTAGGGTTGGTTTAGCACAGAGCAAAGTCAAGCACACTCTGATCAGCTAATGCATTAGCATAGACTAGATTCAGATATGTACTCCATGTCTAAACCACAATAAACAGTTGAATATCAGCACCAATATTTGAAAACATTGCTATATATTCTAAACTACAGTAACGATAAGATTTGGTAGTTTCATACAGTTCATTTCAAATTATGGCCTATCGTTACTCTGTTACTGGCTGGCAGGGCAGCAACGACAGCGAGTTGCATAGCTTACTTACATTTTTACCGTAAGATAGTATATCACTGCCATGTCTACAAAATTGCTGGTATAGGCAATCTCCTGCTTCACCAGACCCTGACTTACCACAAGTGTTCCCTTTAAGGTGAACACGTGTGCTCGTGCACACAACTTTTAGAGGCTGCACACACGTGTCAATACACTGCCCACAGACATATCATGATGAAGCAATGTTCTCGGTTGGCAAGTTGAAGAAAATTGTTCTTAGACCTGCTAAAAGGACGCATTTTTTCGCAAATTGTACCATCTATTAAGAGCGAAAAATGTACCGTACCAGCAGTAACATAACCAAGAGAAGTTGCGTTATTAGTTTTCAATCTAGCTGCCATATTCAATTTAATGATGGGTTTTTGCACAAACGTTAGTCATTTCTAATAAGTGCGCACTCGCCAAAGTTTGAGCGCCAAAGTTTGAGCGCACACAGAATACACATAATTATAGGGAACATTGCCTACCACTGACAGTTTTTTAGACATGTTTTTAGAGATGTCCGGACTCCGGACTCAACATTTAAAATTCCTCGCCTATCCAAATCCGTGACCAAATAATTCCATATAGAGATGGAATGGGCCGCTAAGAGACCCGCTAACGAGCCGCTAACCGGTCTTTTTAGCGGTCCGCTGACTGCCCAGTTCTATCTATTGTTCCTAGTTGGGCCGCTACCAATTTTTGAAATCACTTTCAACTTCATTTTTCTTTCAAATATGGCTGAAGTTTTATAAACAATTGGGCTTTGGGCGGGCCGGGCTATACATTTGAGATGGGTTGCCAGGTCGGTTACCGCTACTTAGGCTTACCATACGTCCTCCTTTTTGAGGACATGTCCTCGTTTTTAAGAAAATAAAATTTGTCCTCCGAGGACGCCAAAAAATGCCCAAATGTCCTCCTTTTCGGCAACAAGAACAGTGAAAACATGTGAAATCATTCTCCCACGAAAAATTTTGGGAAGTTTTAGTCCAAACTACGTCCTGTGGGTGTAATGAACGTTTTCTTTTTTAGTCTTCACTTGATTTTGGTCGAAAAATTAGAGGTCTACGGAGGTGATGACCTTTTTTTGGGGGGGGGGGGTTCACTTGATTTTGGGCGGAAAATTGGACATCTGCGGAGGTGATGACTTTTTTTTGACATCACCGAACTTGACGACCCTCAAAGAACCTGACCTCCTTTTGTATTGTGAAAATATGGTAACCCTGCCGCTACTGGACAAGCGTTTCCGGGCCGTGGTTGGTCCGGGTAGTAAAAAAGTCAGTCCGTGCCAGCTCTATAATTCCAAATCCAAAGTTTTATTGCCGTTAAAATGTAGAAACATACGGTAGAATAAAAATCAAATCCTATTAATCTGGCATAACTATAGTCCTTAATGTTGATGGACGATGGTATAACTTGCATTTTAAAATTCGGATAATGGTCATGCATCTAAAATCCGAAAGAAGAAACACATCAAAACCCAAATCCGGTCCAAATCAGCTACAATTGCTAAAATCGGGTCCGTTTTAACAATAAATGTCGTTAAGAGAAAAACTAGAGAGCACATTGCCGCTTCAACGTGTAGAAAAAAGTTAAGCTATTTAAAGGTTTAAACAAGAGCGCCGAAGTAACCGATGAAGTAAAGAGATTCTCCAAACAAAGAAGAAAAAGTTGTGAGAAGGTTCAGTTTCAGTAGAATCTTTTCCATTAAATTACAAAATTACACCGACTTAAAATAGAAAAATATTCTGTAAAAGAAATAACAACTATAACTTACACTTCCAGACCATATATATGTTCTGCGGATGACTGAGATCATATTAAACAGGATGCTTCACGTGAGATATAAGCCCATTTTCCATTTACGTCATGACGCATGGATGTTGAATTTTTTTATCAATATCTTGTTTTCTACGGTTCATCAACAATGTTTACCGAAAAAAGTTTTTTAAGAATCTTTTGGAAAAGAGAACACTTTGCATCAAATCATTCGTTACGATTTAGTCAGTTTTATGGGATTGCTCTTTGTCTAAACTTCGTTAATATTTGATATTTAGCCTATTTACTTTACAAGCATGGTAAATATTTGTTGACTGAAAACGCATAGACGTGGGCTGGTGAGCTATTACAACTTCAAAAACCAGTCAAGACAACAACCAAACACACTTTTGTCAAAAAAGAACGAGAAAGATAGAGGTTGAGGAATTCTAGATTCATTTTTCAAGACTTCAGTTTTACAGTACTTCATTGGAAACGCATGGGGCTCTAATGTCCAGCAAGAAATAGGATAAATTATATTTGAAAACAGCAAGAATAAGGAATGATGGCGGAACCACGTTTAAAAGGGGGTAGTCTAAACGTGGTGTCAAGTTTTCCTTTGCCTGTAACAGACAGCGTGTACAGCGTAGTTAAGGTTTAACGCGAAGTTCATGTTCAGCACCAGCTGTAGCAAATATAGGCGTACCACTTACGGCTACGAAAGCGGTGCTTTTCGGTTTAACATAGTGCGAAAAAAAGTCATTTCAAACCATAATTAAGCATAGACAGACTTGTGATGTATTTTGCATTTAAAATACAAAATACCTATACTTAAACTACAAAATACGTATTTGAAATACAAAATACTGTATTTAAATACATTTATTTTAATGCATTTTGTATTTGTATTTAAATACTTTTTACATTAAGTGTTTGTATTTTGTATTTTAAATACATTTGTTCGACCATGGTTCCACGCAATGGATAAGAAATAACGATGCACAAAGCTGCCGCACAATATAAAAAGCGCGGTATCTGGAACTTTGTTGATTTTCACTTTTTTCCAAATTTTAATGGTAGGCCTACTCGAAAAGCTATGCCTTGTAGTGTTTTTGGATTTCCAAAATTTGCTTTGGTTCAAAAGTTTTGTTTCTCGCAAAAGTATTTTCAGAGTATTTTGAAATGTGTTTAAACACATTTTTAAAGTATTTGTATTTAGGGGAGACCGGGGCTAGTTGAAACATTTTTCATACTTAGGGTTATAATTTGATAACAAGACGGAATATCGAGCCGGTTGAAGCGTTTAATGCAACCTAACTACGTTGGTATACTATGTTCAAAAAATCTTGCGAAGACGAAATCGCATCGAGGAGATAATGGATTTTTAAAAATCAAGGTCATGAGTTACAACTTGCCCCGTCTACTGGGGTAAGTTGTAACACCACCTGGGGTACAAAGTAACGGTAATAGTTTATCCATAGTTCAGCAAAATACTGAACAATCTTAATTCATTATACCTACCATTGATTAAATTTAATGCTGTCATACACATCAAACGAGTGGTGGCTCATAATTTGAGATTTTTTTAATCATTTACAGAAGCAAGGCATGAGAACATCAATTTTTTTGCATTCACGAAATTGAAATGTTTTAAAATAGGGCAGTGGCGTGGCGAGAAGCTTTCAAGGGGGGAACCAGGAGCGGCTCTAGAAAATTTTGGTAGGGGGATGCAATTTTGAATTAGGTTGAATGTTAACTAAATACAGAGATGTTTTAGGCGTTTGACGCGGAAAAATAGCGCAAATAAGCTTTTTGATAAAGAATGTTTCATATCAGGAGCCTATTCACAAATTTCTTCAACGAGATGCACCACATTTCGACATTTTTTTCAAGTGTATTTTTTTCCGGCAAGATTAATTTAAAGTAAATCGAGCAACAAGGAAGGTTCTAGGGGGGTTCGGGGGCATGCTTCCCCGAAAATTTTTGAAAATTTTCGTAGGCCTACTGCAATAGCAATGTTTGTGCTTTTTCAACAATATTCAGGAAAATTTTGTTTAATTTTTTTGCCCCTAATTCTAAGTGTTTCTCCAAATATGATGCATTTTGTTCGCACATTGTTGATTTATGCTTGCTTAAGGCGTAAGGCTTATTGTTATCGAAGAGGTTTGAAATTATGGAAAAATTGTATTTATGAAAAAATTTTTCAAAATGGCTGGTGGTGGTATGCACCTAATGCACCCCCCATCCTCTTGGATCCACTCCTGCGGGGAGGAACATAGCCTAAATTGGAAAAGTCATCAAAAGAGTCTGGCATATTTCAGTCACTTGGAAACATTTTGCCCCTTTACTAAAAGGCAATGTCAAAAACGGGGGCCATTGCACAATTTCCCCCTAAATGCATCCCTGAAATAGGGCATAACGCCAGGAGGCCAGCTGTTAAACTAGGTTGGTTGGTTAGTTGCATATTTATCCTCCTATCACGAGAAAGCGATCAATGCGCTATACGAGCTCGCTTAGGAGTTGCCGGCCATCTGTCTACCACATCAAGATGGGGGAATCCCGCTAAGTGCCTTTCCCAACGGCACAACAAGTCAACTTGCCGGCTTGTTCTCCACACTGTCCCTTTAATGCTGAGCGTTAAGCAGGGAAGCTGTAAATACCAATTTTATAGTCATTGGTTTGACCCGACTCGGAATCAAGCCCGAGTCTACAGCTCAAGAGACAGACGCTCTATATTACTCGGCCATCTGAGAGGTGCAACATTTAAAAGTAATTAGATAATTACCCTTAAACATGCCTGAAATAAGAGCTTCCATTGTGTTACCACTTTCCCCACAAGAACTGTTACAACTTACCCCAATAGCGGGTAGGCTAAAAAAATCAAAAAATTGATCTTTGAAAGCGAAGCAATTTCATTGACCGTCACAACACAACTAACCCACTCAACAAGGTATTCAGTACCGATACCGGTGTCGCTGCATGTCACCGGATCAGTCAATATAAAATAAAAGTTTAAATTTCAAAAAGTTGACTTTTATATGCCAAATTTGCCAACAATTTTGCAGCTACAAAAACGAAACTTGTCGAATATCTTGCTTTTTGATCAAGTGGTAGCCGGAAAAAATTGAATTAATTTTTTTCTTTTTTTTAAGAAAATATCAGCGTTGTTACAACTTGCCCCTGTTACTTTTAGCCCCGGTCTCCTAGCAGGCCTATTGCCAAAAAATATTTTGTATTTGTATTTAAAATACTTTATAGTCAATCTATTTTGAATTTGTATTTAAATACAATATAGTGAATCTATTTTGTATTTGTATTTAAATACCTTCGGAGAGTATTTTGCTCAAGTCTGAGCATGGAAAACGTGTAGTAATAGGTTTGTCCATGCGATTGTATTGGTTCGATGATGTTTTTAGCAACCACGCGAAAGTTTATTGCTCACTTGCTAGCAGGAATTTCAACTAAAAATAAAAAAATTTACTTTGCGCTAAAATGCGATGAATTATAAAAGTGGGATATCTGTTAGAGCTCTGGTTCCCAACCGGTGGGGAATTACCCATTAGTGGGGAATTTAGGGCTTTCAGGTGGGCCAAACACCTCTTAAAAACAACACCGTCCTGCTGTCCCGGTTGAAGAAATATCTCGGAATTTCACTCCCAACGGTGAAGACATTCTTTTTTGCAGAACACCGGTTTTTGCAGCCGAACTTCAATTAAGATTAAAACAGAGGTTTTCAACCTGTGGGCCATGGGTCCATGGTCCACCAGTGGGATTTTTTTTTTGCTCCTCACCAATATTTCCACTGGAATGCAGGACGTCTGAAGACGTGGAGACCTTTTTTTTGTTTTTTCCAATCAGTGCGGCCCTAATCTGGCCATGAGCAAAAAGAGGTTGAAAAGCCCTGATTTAAAACATCTATGTTGTGGGTAATTGCAGAGACGTAACTAGAGTTAGCTGAGACCCTGGGCATTACCCATTTGCCTAATGGCGAAGCACCAGCAATGAGCTACACTGCAAATCTTTTTGGGTAGTAAAAGTCTGTAAAAGTGTTTTGTCCGTAACAAAAACGTTTTTACCCAAGAGCGTGAAAAAAATATTGATTCAAAGGTTATACCCAAAAAATTTACGTGGGTAATATAAACATATTTGGGTGAAAATTAATCAAACCCAAAAACCTTCGAAGGCGTTGTTGGGTTGTTTTAATTTTTGCCCAACTTTCAATTCTATGTACCCAAGGAAATTATATATCGCCGGAGATTATTGGGCTTAGCTAACTATTACCCAACAAGTTAAAAATTTAAATTCATTCTTGGGTAAGAACCTAAAATGAAGATGCTGTAAGCAGTGAAGGGATTCAAATTTTTTGTCATCCGGTTCTATAATTACAAACGTTTTACTCTCGGTCGGTTCTGTTTTAACTAATGGTACAATTAGGGGTATCAATATTGAGATACGAAGCAGCATTCTACTCTACTCCCAGCAATGCAAGTATCATTCAAAATTATCCAGTCCAGATGTCCAATTGTTGCGAGCCACACGCCCGTTGGATTTCTGCATCCATGCATAATTCTTGTTCACGTAAACTCTTATGAAACAGTTAATGAGTTTACAAAATAATTTTTAAGTGGCTGGTAACGCTGTTTTCCAAAGTTAAATGCTTGCCATTTTAACCAAAAATCTCAAATAGAAATTTGATTTGCCACGTGGTTTACTACCGCATTGTCACATAAGCATTTATAGTAAGAGGAAAAACAAATTTATAAATTGAAAAAATATTGGGTATTGAACTCCCAATATGACGTATTTGCGCAAATGCCACTAAAGAAAAATTATTTATTATTTGTTGTTTTATACATGGCAGCGTGGTGCAGTGTCGGCAGGGTGGCGCAGTAGTTCGGAGCGTCGTTTTTACGATGATCATGGTCGCTAGATTAATAGTTCAACTCCCAACCTAGTCGCGTTATTGCATCCTTGGATAAGATGCTTCACGATGATTATCTCTGCTTTAACCAGCAAATTAAAAATGTCAGAAGAAAATTCAACCGGAAAACTAGGAAACAAAGGCAACTCCTAAGTAAGTCTGGATTCGTCCTACGCATAGCGCCCCCGCCGCTTTCTCGTGATAGGAGGTTAAAGATGAAGAAATCAATCAATCAATCAATCAATATATAAATCAAGAAGTTTTATATATGATACTGCTGAGGTAAGAAATGCGAATAGGGAACAATTTAGGACAGTCGTAATAGGCGCAAGAAAAGACGTAACGTAGATCTTAAATTCCCGAGACCCACAATTGGGTCTCAATAATGAGTTAACGCACTTTCGTGGTTTTGGGTTGTTGTTGGCAGTTTTGGGTACATGAATTGGGTAAGATATTACCAATTAAATAAGTTGGGTGTCTCAACGAGTCTACCCAATTTATTACCCAAGAGATTTGGGTTGTCACCACCCATTTTGGTTTGCAGTGTATGGTAAAATATGAAACATTGTATGGAGATTACATGCGTTTTTTGGTAGTCAGCGAAAAAATGATGTGATCAATTTAATTGCATCGATTGACACCTTTTAACGTCCGAGTTTCGTAAAAGAGTGAACAAAGAAGCTCTGCAAACAGGGCCGGCGCTCTGCAAACAGGGGGACCTGGCCCCCCAATCGGCATGCTTGCCCCACCAATTAACAAGCTTACTCTTTTGACGACAGCAACTTTTGTGCTAATTTCAAACTTTGGCCTCCCCTAATAAACGCTTGCCCCCCCTCCTCCCCCTAGTCGACTGGTCTGGCGCCGGCTTTGTCTGCAAACCCCTCTACTGACCACATTGAGTGGCTGATGTAACTTCATTTAAGTGGGCCTAATACAAAGGATTGATGACCCAAAACGTTCGCTGCTGGATCCAACGAAAATCAGAGCCAAAAAGATGTCAATCTGACAAACACGCCTGTGGTGGCTCACGTTCAAGAATTTCTGAGGCGTAGCACATGTCAGGTTAACAGGCCTAGAAAATGACTATAATGGTGTGATGCATGGCCCATATCTGAGTCGGGGTGATAAAGGTCACCGCACTCCGGAAAATTGTTCGTACCCCTAGGAAAATTCGAAGTCTTAATCTGACATTGTACTGGAACCTAGTTTTGTTTTGTTTTTTTCGGTCACAATGACCAAAAGAAATTTACAATTACTTTAGTTTAACAATTGCTCTTTCCTTCTGGTGATGATAATAGCTATCTTACAGGTAATGACATAAAGTGCATTTAAAATACGTTGCTCAGTTCCCAAGGTAACTAATTATTTGTTTGTACCATTTATTTCGAGAATGTGCTATTAATATTTCGAGGAAGGGTTAATGTTTCAAGAATATGCTATTGCCCCCTTTTGCCCCCCTTTTTGCTTTTCGCCCCCTGGTGTTTTTCTCTCGCCCACAAGGGGCGATATTGCGCACTTTGAGAAACACTGATTGAGACTAGAACTATTTGCTTGGTCCAAACAATAGTCTTCTAAGGTGAGTTCCAAAAAAACTGAAAAGCCAAGAAAATACCGAAACTTCGGAAATATTCCCAATTTTTATGTATTTGATGGCAAAATTATTTGCGTAGGCCGATATTGAAGTTCATCAAAACAAAGGGATTGTGTGCAAATTACCGCAAAATAGCCACAACCATACCTTAGCTTAAAGGCATTACGAACACCTGGAAAAAGACCCTGGGCAGTTGGCATTTTGACAAAGACCCTAGGCATTTGTCCCCCAACAAAGGCCTAGTTACGCCACTGGATGATTGAGAGTCAGTCACTCAAAAAGCGGCTAATGAAGAAAAAAAAGGTTGGCAACCGCTGAATCAGAGCGAGTGAGAGGATTGTAGGCACTTAATTGAAATGTCAAAATTTTTATGCAAAAACACTGTACAAACATGATGACGAAATCGTAAGCGATGAATCATGTCTTGCTCCTTCCAATTTTTTTTTAATTTGACTGCGCGGCGCAGAAAAGACGATTAGATAAACATAAGCAAATTTTCTGCCTACAAATGTTATTTTCTTTCTGCAATTTTTTATTGCAGCTCAGTATGATACTTTTGAGATCATGTGGCATAACGTGAAACGCACAGCTGCGATTGCAGCTACTAAAGCAATACACTAAACTTTCCACGTTTTTGTAATTTTTAAACAGAGTTTCTATCCAACGTAAATGATTCCGAAACTGAACGACATGAAGAAAACTTCGAAATCAAATCGCATGTGCAATTCAAAGTTGAAAAACATTAAAATTTGTAGGACACAATGATTGATTTTTTTTGCTTTAAGCACAATAATAGTGACATTTTTTGAAATAGAACTTGATTAGGATTCTTAATTTTTTTTTGCTCATTTTAAACACATTTCATTTACAGTAACGCTAAAAATCCTGTGATAAATATCCCTAAAAAATTTAACTCTGAAAAAATTTCTCTAAGAGCGGCTTGGTGGTATAAAAATTTGAAAAATTAATAATTGAGTTAGTCGATTAGAGATCTGGTCAGGGCTTCCTACAGAGCCGGCGCCAGAGCAATCGACTTGGGGGGCCAAGCGTTTATTAGAGGAGGCCAAAGTTTGAAATTAAGCACAAAAACCGCTGTCTTCAAAAGAGTAAGCTTGTTAATTGGGGGGCAAGCATGTCGATTGGGGGCCAGGCCCCCTCTTGACGTCGGCACTGACTTCCTATTAAGTAAAAAATGCTCGAATTTTTTTTTCGGCATGGTTATAATCAAGAAAATAACATCTTAATGAGAACGACAAGAAAATATCCAAAAAAAACATTTAAAATTATGACTTTATAGTACTGTATTTAAAGGTTTCTTCCAGGTTTAAAATAGGATTAAAAATCAACCAAAGTGAAAACTCCATTTTTATTTTTCATTGGGGCCGACGTTTTCGCATCTGAAGATGATATTTAGGCTTATTTCTTTATTGGGGGATGCATGAGGGGACAAATCTTTTCCATTACCTCCTTACTTTGCACCCTAACCTCATTGCTTTCATGCTGGAATTGTCCTTAACTTCTCTCTGCTTTTCTGCTATTTCAGTTAGTATAGGGAAATAAACTGACAATGAAAAATCTAACTTCACATTTTTTGCACTTGATTTACAAATACTGTAGGCTACTAAGTTTGTTGCAGTTTACTTTTTTAAAATCGGATCCTGGATTTCAATTCTATATTGTTAAATCTACAACATTTAACCATCAACCATACGTTCGTCCACTTAGAATTTGCTTTGGCAGCGCAGCAATTAATGGCGTTCAGCATAAAAAGTTAAGTCAAGAGGAACATAAAATTTAATCCACATGTTCATGTCAAAAAAGTTGTAACTTTTTGGGCTGGTTAAATGACTTACACACTCCACGATGTGCAGTAATGCTAACAAAAAATCAGTCTACATTACGCTTGATGCATCGCACCAAAGAGTGTGACGAGTGACGGGCCCATCTCCCGGCTTAGCGGCTCGCCAACACAGCTCTGAAGAAATGTCACAGCGGTGGCAATCCACTAGCGAGAATGCTTCTAATTTAACCGACCCTGGAATGGAACCCCAGACCTCCCTCACAGATATCAAATTGCTCAACCACTGAGCTAGCCGGCCGGCTGAAGTTACTAGCAATCAATTTTCAGCTAGCATTACGTGATTGAAAGTGACAAAATATTATGCTTTCAACCGAACTCCTGTGCTTTTATATATAGGCTAAGTATTTTTTGCTATGATCAGAAGTCAAATATAAAGCGGCTGGTTCGCTCATTTGTCAACGCATCGCCCGCGGTGCGGGAGATCTGAAGTTCGCTTCTCGAGCAGGTCAAAGGAGATACAGTGGCGCCACTGCTGCGATGATTCTTCGGAGCAGTATTGTCCTTGTTCAAAGCTGCGGGTTGGGCCCGTCGCCACCCGTAACGCGCTTTGCCGTAACACCGCGGGTATAATGAAGATTTTTAAAGCCACAATTAACAAGACGATGATGATCGAGTTTTCAGAGGAGTGTTTATAGGAGTGAGTAATTTTGTTGAACATGTCGGATTTTGATGCTGGTAAAGTGAGAGATGAAGTTCCCATCTACAAATGTTGGTGGACTTATGATGCAAAAGGCTGTACAAAATACGGCCCTGATTCAGATTTCCTGGACTTCAACGAGTATGGATGGCTTTATCTTGCAGGAGGAGTTTTGATCTTATTCGTGGTCATTGGATTAATATATGGAATTGGAAGAGCAACGACATCATCCAAAAAAGATGTGTATCACGTTTAAAAACTTTTTTACTGCTGCTGACATTTCGCAATTTTCAATCAATTTCAAACTTTTTAATCTTTGCACATCAGCTTGTCACTCTTTCTAAAATGCTTTGTTGTATAGCGCATATTATGTAATTTTTTGTGTTTAGAATTGTTTTCTCGATAAATACCTGGGTGTTTTCATCATAATCATCTTCTGCTAGTAAAAGCAACATCTTAAATAAATTTGCTTTCGTAAATCTTTTTAAATCTTTTTTATTTCGTGCTGCAGGTGCTCTGCCTGTACTGCAAGTACGATTCAAACTCTACAAAGAACTTCGACTTTCGTCACATTAATTACACCTACTGTACTAAAGTCAAGTACTGCAGTTACATAGCGTGTTAGAGTTTGCATGAAGCAACAGTCCAACATCGGCGATGGTCGTTGTGATGTAACTGATGTTGCTTCGATTGTTCATCTACAGCAGGCCACCATGTTGTTAAATGAATCGGCACTGTTATTCCTGCAGCCAATTTTGCAGATCAATTACAGTTTATACATATACGGAGTGTGCTTGCTTGGTTTATGTAGTAAACAATTGCGTGGAATATAAAGATTTTGAGGACCAGGGTGACATGCTTAAATGACTGCTATTTTTTAGTAACCAGATTTGTAACCTAATTCGCAAACTGATATTATAACGATTGCAATAGCGGTCCTGTTGTATGTTTATACTGCAAAGGCAAATTCATGGTTCAGATGGAATGGTAAACTGGGGGCCTTTTGTTTGTTTAAATAATGTAATTTCAGTTGCAATCTAATTTTAAAAAATCCAACTTCATTTTCCTTGCAGCATTACGTCGAATCGTGCAAAGAGTGGCAGGGCCAATCGCCGCACCTTAGCGCTAGGGCAACGCAGTTTCGCCCGCTAAAAAACACCCCAGCGGTGGGGAATCGTTGTCGACACTGTGTCCAATTTGACCTGCCCTTAATCCTAAGCCTCCCGCGCCGATAGCGATGTCCTTAACCATCACGCGAACTGGCGAATTAATGCAGCCTGAGTTCCACCAAATCATACCAAAGAAATTGAAATTCTGCTGGACTTACGAGTTTGGTGTTAACTTTGCAGAAAATTACACCATGAAGCAGTGCCGTCGGTGTAGCTTGTGTCTCCCTTACTTGAGTTAGCTACAGTATTTCACGCTTTTTGTTTTGCTAGGAGCACAGCACGACGACATATGATGCGAAGTAACGTTTGTTTGGTAGTTTAAGTTTCAAGCGTCATTTCATCTTAAGTTTACCCCATACCAATCAAGCCGTAAAGTACGGCAAAAATTTCAAAATGCATTTAAGTGTGTTGGGTTTCCACTCGTAATCAATATTCGCTGGTTACGTCTAAATTAGCGTATAAGATCTTGTGGGTTAAATTCAAGTATTAGGCTATAACCCATTCAGCGAAATTCTTTATGCTGATAATTGAATGTTGACTCATTGTCTTAGCTTAATAGTTATATTGAACAAACTTCAATGAAAGTACTTCATTGCTCATACTATTGATATAATTTATTACTAATTTGTCTAATTCAGTGATACTCAAACTAGAGACTGCGACCCCTTTGGGTTCCGCGAAACAGTATTAGGGTAACCGAGAAGAGATTGTGGTTGTGGAGTTCCGAGTTTGCATTATCACAGCATAGCCTATGTCGGGGATGGCGAACCACTGACCCACGGGTCACTAGGTGACCCACTTGCACATTTCAGTGACCCACTTGTAGTTTGGAAAATTTTACCCGCGGACGTGATAGCCTTTGTTTTTCTCTTCACCTGATTTTGGACGAAAAATTGGACGTCTGAGGACGTGATGACTTTTTTTTACATCCGTACCCACGTTTTTTCTTTTTTCGGTCTACGACCTTAAATTTGACCCACCACTTAAAAAGGTTCGCCATCCCTGGCCTTTGTCAAATGAAAGTCAAGCAATTGCACCCATCGCATTGAACTGTGCGGTATAGCTGGTAGCTGGGATATACACATAACATTAAACATCGTTACAGCTATAGGCTAACTTGTTTTTGCTGCTGAACCAACACCGATATTGAAATTTGCCGAGAGCGTGAGTGATCGAAAAATTGTACAAGGAACGCAAAGCAAATTTTTTTAAAGTTTGAGAACCAGTGGTTTAGTTAGCCTATCAGCAAAATAAGAAACTGCACAAGTGCAAATAGTCAGTTTCCAATGTTTTATCGTGTCGTATTTAACAAGTATCTGCAGCATGAGTACAAATTAATGTTCAGCGAATAACAAATTTTGACCTACTTTGTGATAAATTAGTAGATGTGACCTTGAACCACCTTTAATTGTGCATATGGGTGTTAAAGATAGTGTGTTACAGTGTGGCCTGTTTATCATGTTTGATCGGCATCTTGATACGTACAACGAAATTTTTGAAAGGATGTCGCGATTTGGGCTTCCTGATTGGCTGTCGTCATTGCACAGATGGGTGACATGAAATAGGTGTTGCGTATAAGTAGCAGACAAGTCCGCAGTTGCGGAACCAATGAGCGAAAATTAGTCAACAATATGCGAAGGACTGAGGGGAAAGCGCCCTGGATGCGCGCTCCTACCTACCACTGGTTCAATTGTTTACTTACATGACGTTACGAAGAATCTGCTCTAGTAGGCCTGCCGGTATCTTGATTAATGAGCTTTGCATCTGTAGTAGAGGGGTCTCCAATTAAACGTCGAGGGACCAGCCATTTAACGTCAAGGGGTTACCAGTTGAAGTTAATAGTTTGGTTTAACCAAACCTTTCGTGTCGATGCTCCATTTTAACAAACCACCCAACAAATTAATTTTCCCTAAACTATAGCAGTTTTAAACTTGGAGTCGAACCGAACCCGAATCGGAGTTTTATAAACCGGTTTTACGCAATTAATTGGCTTTTTTTATGCTTTTAAGTATTTTATGCAGTATATTGGCCTGTCAATGCGAAGAAAAAATGCTTTGTACGTTTCGTTTTTTTAATTGTGTTACTAAAATCGTATTCTTTTTTACTGCGAACCTGAACCGGAACTTCATACACCGGTTTTAAAATATTTTTTACTGGGGCGAACCCAAACCGAAGCGTTTCAATTTATTTGAACCTTAACCGCAACTGAACCGAAATTTGAAACCGCTGTTGAACCCAAACCGAACCTGAACCGAAAAAATTAAACGGTTCGACTCCCCTGGCTTTAGCACATAATAATCTCATCAAAATCCTATTCAAATAGAATATAAATCAACAAAAATAGAATCAATTCCACGTTATTGAGAAAACAATCACTGAATCACGCATCTATATTTCTTTCAAATAATAAAATGAATAAAAATAAACACGTCAGCGATTTATCTATTAAGTACCGCGCGCCGGGTACAGATCCCACGTGACGGGTTCGATTCACGGCTGGAACCGATCGTGTTTGACATAAACCGGGTTAAGTTGACTAGAAGAGCGAAATCTTACTTCTCAGCTTCCCTCAATTACTATTGAATTTTTAGTTCAATGTACTGTAATTTGAAAACAACCTCAGGTATTTATTTTTTTACTTATTGTCTTCAACAGAAGTACGATTTCAATTCGCATGCTTTCCATTAAATTATATTGAACTGACTTAAGTTTTTCGTTCTTGCGGTAAGCTAAGCAATACACTTCAACTAGTATTTGACTACACAGTCTCAGTATATTTTTGACGTTTCGTTGGTCCTGACGACTAACATGATCAGAAATACCGGGTTAAGATTAACAGCTCAGATGGTCGAGTTGTATAGAGCGTCTGTCTCTTGAGCTGTAGACTCGGGCTTGATTCCGAGTCGGGTCAAACCAATGACTTTAAAATTGGTATTCACAGCTTCTCTGCTTGACGCTCAGTATCAAAGGGACAGTGTGGAGAACAAGCCGGCAAGTTTACTTGTTGTGCCTTTGGGAAGAGCACTTAGCGGGATTCCCCCTATCTTGGTGTGGTAGGCAGATGGCTGGCAACTCCTAAGCGAGCTCGTATAGCGCTTTGATCGCTTTCTCGTGATAGGAGGATAAATATGCAACTAACTAACTAACTAAATGATAAAGTGCTAGCACGAGTGCTACGCTACATAGCATTTATGATCAACATGAAAAAATTTGAAATTTAAGCAAAAAATCTAACTATTGCGTCACATCCAGCAAAAACGGAACAATGTTGACAGAATAAGGATAGTTATAGTAAATTAGTACGCATACTTGTACCGGTATAAGAATATACGCGTACACAAAAGAAAGAGTAGGAATTAGAGCAAAGAACGATAAATCAAAGGAAAGAATTCACCATCAGATCGATTTAAGACTTTTGGGTGGAAATTAATAAACCAAGATTCGGCAGTTTGTCGTTTGGAGTAGCCTATTTGATTGCGGTCTTCAATATTCGTGGCTTATTCTATCCGATTAAGTGGTCACTTTTCATTACATGTTCGCAAAGAGCTGAATTTTCGGGTTTTTGCTTTCTAATGGCTCTTTAATGCTCTTTCAATTCATGATTCAGGTTGTGTTTAGTTTGGCCAATATACACAAATTCACAATCACTGCAAGGGATATCGTAAACTACACAGGTCTTTTCATCGGGAGATATGGGATTTTTGGGTGAGGGAAGGTTTTGGCCCATGATAAAGATGGGTTTCATGGCGACTTTTAATGAAATCGGTGTAAATGTTTTGTATCTCTTGTCTAATCAATGTGTTAGTTGAAGCGATTTTATGTGTCTTATTTCGAAACAAAAGCATGACTGCCAGACAGGGGCGGATCTAGGGGGATGCATCTCCCCACCCCAGCCATTTTCAAGCATGTTTCTGATAATTACAATTTTTTTCATAATTTCAAACCTTTTCGATGACAATAAGCTTTACGCCCTATAAGCACGCATAATTGAAAATGTATACGAACAAAATGCATCATATTTGGTGAAACACTCAGAATTAGGGGCCAAAGATTTAAACAAAATTTGTCTGATAATTATTCAGAAAGTACTAAAATGGCCACTACAGCATGTAAATTTTTAAAATTCTCCGGGGGAGCATGCCCCCGGGCCTCCTAGAGTCTTTTTTATTCTGTACGTCAAAATTTGAAAATATTTCGAAATTTGGTACAAACTCCCCGAAAATTTCTGAATACGCCGCATACATGAAAACATTTTTCAAAGGGCTTATTTACGCCTTTTTTTGGGTCTAACGTCTTTGTATCTAGTTAACATTCAATCTAATCAAAATTTCATCCCCCAACAAAATTCTCTGGATCCGCTCCTGCTGGCAGATGGTCAGAAATATCTTCATAAAGTATGCATGTAGCGGTTTCATGTGTTAAGTTATTTGTATAGATATATGTTCTATTAATGTTGCACTTGGTGAACTTATCCGTGTTGGGTATTTAATTCAGGGTAAACATCCTAAAGAAACAAGCAATTCCTTACAGTTTTTTACACTCGCCTTTATTTCACACTGTAGAAGATCAATGTTTATATCTTCACAGATATAATACTGTAGTTTACGCTGATTTAATGACTCAAGCTAAAGGATACTTTCTCGTGCTGGCACTTTATCATTTCTGATGATGTTGGTCCTGGTCGTCAGGACCAACGAAACGTCAAAAAATAAACTCAGACTATGTAGTCAAATACTAGTTGAAGTGTATTTCTAACCTTATCGGACGAACGAAAAACTTAAGTCAGTCATAAATGCCCGGTAAACGTCAAACTCCTAGGTTTGTTAGGTCTATTCCAACTTTTGCCGTTTTTAAATTAAATTGTTATCGAAGCTTTCTACTGTATAATACCGTAGTATAGAAAATTTTCATAATTATTCAGTCACAACGCACTCAAATCCATTGCAACCGTCTATGAAGATGAAAAATTCTGTTCCGAATGGCGATAGCATTCATTGGACAAATAATATTTTAACGGAAGTGTGAAGCGTATGAAGAGAATTGGTATCTGCGTTTAACTCAGATAAAACTCAGCTAAATGAGCTTAAAGAGGATGTGTAAATAGTTTTTTGTTTTGAGTACGCTATGCCAAAGTTTAACCGAGAGGGCAACACACAATCTATTCGCTACTCACCCTTGTATTTGCGCTACCAAATTAATTACACAAATAGACAATCGTGATAAAATAGATTTAGGTTACGGTCAGTATTCAAGAAGAAAAGTTTGTAGACTTACTAGAAGATCCTGGTCTTATAGTTCTTTACGTTTTTGCAACCCAGTTTTGAACATACAGTACCGGTATGCGAAAAATGTAAGGAGAGGATATTACCTCGATGCTTTTCAGCCTACACCAATGCGCGAATGAAAACTGCTAGATGGTCACCATTAGTGGTTGAATTATGCCTGTCTCACGGAATCGTATGAGATCAGTGCAGGGCCCATTTAGACAATGAGATGTTCTAGGCTATACGATCAAACTGATTGGAAGAGCAAAAAAAGGTCTACATGTCCTCAGATGTCCAGTTTTCACTGAAAATATCGGTGTAGAGCAAAAAAAAGCTCTTTGTTGTTCGTGATGAGGCTCCTCATTTTCTCCGAGACCCTAGGCTTCGACCTGCTTAGCCTATTAGTAAATCCGGCCCTGGATCAGTGAACATATCAGCATTGAGGAATGTTGGCTCCTCAAAATAGGAATCGGCTGCGATATATAATTTTTGTCCAGAACCGGCTGACAAAAAAAACTCGAACGCAGAAACTGGTTGCAACTTTTTTTTTTAAGTAGCTTTGAAAAAGGCTGTTTTCGCGTTAGGCTTCAAGAAACGCTCTGTCATAACTTTTTTGTGTAGCTTTGAAAAAAGCAGCTGTTTGTCCCTGAAGCTTTTCGTGACACAAAAGAGTTATGACAGAGAGTTTCTTGAAGCCTTACGCGAGAACAACTTTTTTCGAAGCTATTCTTGAGTTTTGTGCCGCCAATCAATTATTCTCCTTTTTCAAAGATTTTTAATGACAGAAATACTAAGTTCAAGTTTTTCTGAGTTAAAACTGTTAGAAGTCGCAATACTAAAGTTGACCTGAGTGCTTAATTGCATTGAGCTGCCACTAACAAAAAAACACCGGAAAATGCTGAGCCACATGAAGTATCCTGGTTGAAGGAACGTTCAACTGCAAGGAATTGAGCTTGTGTTAAAAAATACTTCCAGTTGCTCAAAAAATATTTGTGAAATTGTCCCAAGCATTTTTTATTTTAGCAGCAATTCCTGTCATAGCGTGATCTGTTTCATCAGTATTGACCCAGGGTAGTGCCTCCGATTCTTTTAAAATTTGTTGATCAGTTTCATTCGGTTTCAAACAGTGTTTTTGTCGCATTTCTTCTCTTGTTTTTGCCCTGGCTGCTCTTTTTTGATCTTGCTCTTTCATCATTTTTTCTCTGCAAATTCGTACAAAATTGTAACACTATGTACAAAACCCGTCATTATTCATAATCGCATTGTATTAGTAGCATATTTCTCCTCCGATCACGACAAAGCGATCAAAACGCGAAATCGAGCTCGCTCAGGAGTTACTGACCATCTGTCTACCACACCAAGATGGAGGAATCCCGCTAAGTGCCTTTTCCAACGGCACAACAAAAAACTTGCCGGCTTGTTCTCCACACTATCCCTTTAATGTTGAGCGTTAAGCAAGGAAACTCAGCTCTGAATACCAATTTTAAAGATATTGGTTGACCTGATTTGGAATCAAACCTGAGTCTGCAGTTCCAGAGGCAGACGCTCTTACCACTCGGCCATCTGAGCTTACTATCATAATGATATGCTAACAACATTATTCTTACCATCATACCTTTTTTGAAGAAATACATTTTGTCTTTCAATGGACAACATCAGTTTTATTCAAATAGAAACATGATGCAAAGCACACGTTGTTACTAACAAAACTGATGCCTAGTGTATACTGCACAGGTCGTTGTTCTAGTCTCACAACAGATAAAGTATTTTCCTCGCATTCACATGGGTATGTCAAATCGTTTTTGAAATCAATACGTTGAGATAGACATTCTCCGAAAATTTGAAGTTGCCACAATTTTGGCATTCAAAAGTTATTGGATGATGAAAAATACGTTTTTGACCTTTGACCTGTCATGCGACCCCTTACCTCCCAAATTTCGTTAGACAAAAGTTCACACAGGGATCTTTCATCGCTAAAAATTCAAGTCGATGGCGTCGACCGTTCACCAAATTGTTGACAAAACAAAAAATAAAAAAGAGCTTTTCGATGCATACAATTTATTTTACACATACGATAAGACCTGAGCTATCCTGTTTCGAGATTACGTTCCTCATCAGTAATAACAATCAGGAAGGACCATATCAAAAACCACACCATAAAATTACTCAATCTGGCGTTAGGGTATTCAATACAGTGAAAAGGATAGCAGATGCTAAAAAGAAAAAGTAAAGAACAGCTGCAAATGGAGTTTGTTAGATTAATCCCAGGAGAAGCAAAGACAACACTAGAAATAATCCATAAAATACTTAAGAATTTCGTGAATAGAACCAGTTCTCACAAATATCCGAATTTTCAGTAATAGGAAAAACCCTAAGACTCTAAGCAGGGGGTCAAAAAGCCAACAGGTAAAATTCAACAACCTCGCCCAACCAACTAGGTCTTATAACCACAGGCCCCACATTCCAATCCACTAATTTGCAGCTGCAGACGCGTTTCACCTTTTTAGGTCTCATGAGTGCAGCATAGCAATCTCCCCCCCCCCCAACACCCACCTATCACCTAACCCGAAGCAATTTCTAAATTTTGCCGTTTTACTCCTGTTTTACTGGATTTTTTGAATTTTGCCACTTTACTCTTGTTTTACTGGAGAGTTAGTTTAGCACAAAGACAGAGGTTGCAAACTTAGTTGAAGTGTAGTGAGTTTGGGTTAGGTGGGTGTTGGGGGGGGGGGGAGATTGCTATGCTGCACTCATGAGACCTAAAAAGGTGAAACGCGTCTGCAGCTGCAAATTAGTGGATTGGAATGTGGGGCCTGTGGTTATAAGACCTAGTTGGTTGGGCGAGGTTGTTGAATTTTACCTGTTGGCTTTTTGACCCCCTGCTTAGAGTCTTAGGGTTTTTCCTATTACTGAAAATTCGGATATTTATGAGAACTGGTTCTATCCACAAAATTCTAAAGCATTTTATGGATTATTGATTAATTTTTCAAAGAACTGTATCCCTCTGATGGATCCTGTTTTGTTGAGAGGAATTCCTGACGGGATCTACCATAATTCTAATTTCTCTCCGACTTTCAGTTTCTTCGGAATGATTTTCTTTGGATTGTAAATAATGTTGCTGCGGAAAGAAATACCAATCCACGACCGGTTTCACTCTCATTATGAGCTCGTCAGGTGATTACAGCTAATAGAAAGTTAAGCAAAAAGATACAGAAACATAATGAAGAAATACAAAAAAATAAATGAGTAGTAGGCTACAAGAAAGGGAATATCAGATGGCTTAGATAACCCCTAATGTCATTTTGTATGCAACCAAAGCGACGTCTAAATGAACAGAATAAGACAAAACAAATCATTTTCAGAATCAGTGCTGCTGCTGAAATGAATGAAACGATCCTGAGATGTCCATGGAATCCAACCAATCAACACCATCGAAACAAACAAACTTTCAAAAGAGCAAGATAAATAGATTAAAATCTCAAAACAGAATACTGCATCGCCGATCTTAACCCAGTAACGCGATACCGGTATTTTACTAACAAATTTTTACAACGCAGGTGGAAATCACGCGATTATCATTTTAAAAAAAGATGTCAGCGCTAGTGTACCAGAGAGCTCAAACCATGTGGTGAGCAACGCACCAGATGGTTTGAGCAACGCACCATTTAATTTGATTTCGAAAGTTAAGGGAGGTCTATGAAAGTTGCAGGCGTTGCAGACCTGGGTGAGACACACAAACTGCTCATTGTGAGCGAGCAAAACGATTTTTGCCTAAAATGAGAGTGTAGAATTTGTGAACTTGTGAACATTGAGGTTGTCCCAAACATGTAGCGTGATATTTTTACCAAGTTGACAAAAGTTTTCATAGTATTGACCTTACATACTGTGGTCGCAGCATTAACCATAAGCCTACACCCTTCTGTGGTCAAATTCGTGCTCAAAAAATCCACGTATACAGAAACGAGGGGAATGCACAAAAACACAGCGCAAGTCTTCCTTCGCATCTCGCAAACTCGTTTAACTGTAAAAGTCCAAAATTTTTATGTGATTTATGTGATCTCTTTTGTCTGCCCCCGCAGAGGAAAAGAATTCCTTTTTTCCCAACATTTTGCACCTCAAAATCAAAAATTTATAGCAGCATTTACCGGAAAAAAGTTGTAGGTGGTAACTTATCGAGTATCGATATCGCTTTAACAAATTGAGATTTATCGATTTGGTATCGGTTTGGTGTAGAAAGATTAATCGTGTCCATCACTGCGGAGTGTTTATGGTTCACACTTGTAACTCTGGTCTAGGACTAGGGCTTTTTAACCTGGAGTACACAAGCGTATTAAAAGTAGGCAAAGGTACTTTACGAACTTTTGAAAATATGAAACGTCCAGTTACGAGAACTACTTAGGCGTTATATTTCCTATGTAGGCTATACAAAGAGGTTTTACTTTTTTTCTTTGAGTTGTTCTTGGAGCTGTCGCCTTTGATCATTTGATAAATTCTCTCCTGATTCATCAATTGATTCGGAACTGGGATCTCCTGCAATCTTCTGGATGTGCTTGTCAACCTGCAGCAAAATTCCACAGCTCATATAATAGGATGTCAGCCTCTGGAGCAGCAGACTATGAGGTTCAACTCTGACTCGGGTCAAAGAACTGATTAAAAATTGGTATAAACAGCTTCCCTGCTTGACGCTCAACATTAAAGTGACTGTGCGGAGTGAGTGGGCAAGTTTTGCTTGCCGACGTAGGAAAAGACACTTAACGAGCAGGGGCGTAGGACCCCTCCCGCAATACCCGCAGCCCGGGGGGGGGTCCGCACACTTGAAAGGGCCCCGAATTTTTGGGTAAATTTTTTAGAGATATACTGTAGGCTACACAAAACTTGCATTGCTTACATTAAACTTAAGCTCAAGACCAGATTTGCCATAATATGGGGGCCTTGCGTCTTGCCTAACGCATAAAATATGAAAATCTTTATTGTATTGAATGAAATTATAAAATCAGAAATCTTGATTGTTTTGAATGAAATTGTAAAATCAGAAAAGTGTCGAGTGTAGACCAGTGCTGTGGGATAAAAATGATTATTTGATCAAATTTGACAGAATTTTGAAGAATACACTTAGCGTATTCAATTTGGTCAGTTTAGTTAGTTTAGTTTCCTGGTCATTTGTTCAATACCGATAACACATTTGGATTTTGGTACACTGGGTGAGCTAGATTGCAAACCATTGAAAGCGTAGGTGCAAATCCAGGGGGTGAGGATGTATCCCCTCAATAATCCCGCAGCATCCCCTCCCCAATATTTTTCGTGGAAGTGGAAAATTCCCCAACGGATGTATAGTAAGCTTACCCAACCAAGACGCAGGAGTGCTAATTATCCGGATAATGTAGCGCAAATCAGTTCTGTCTGCACCATTTTTCGTTAATACGGCAATTATTACCGATGAATAGGCTATATTGCCTTTTGTTATGACAGATAACTAGTTTTTGTTCGTGCATTGTTGTGGCAATTTAAAAAAATTTTGTAATTTAGTGATTGAAAAGTTTGGGGAAAGTGTGTGAATTACGGTAATATGCAGCAGAAGCGCACGCGGGGAGGGGGCAGGGTGTCACCTTTTGGCCATGCAATAAGGTTTTTGCCCCCCTCCCTTTGGCCCTGTAACAACTGATTGAAAACTAATAATGGTTGCAGTCTCCTTTCACTTAATTTAGCCAAGCTTCTGCTTTTAGACATAAGCTGCGAAAATATTTAAGCGTTGTCCATAGTGACTGCACTCCCTGCGTACCCTTTTTCGATAAAAAAGGATCCTAAAATGATTGTTTTTTTATGTGAAAATCGCAAAAACTCGCTGGCGGCTGGGTCTACGCCCCCAGACCCCCTTAGCCTCCGGCGTCTGGGGGTTTCACATGTGATGACGCCATCACATTACTCGTACATCTTCAGCCAATAACCACATGAACACGTAATCATCAATGCTTTTGTGTGACAAAAAATGCTGGTAGGACCTCCTGAGTTAAGCTTGCAGAGGGGCCCCGCACATTGTAGCTACGCCACCGTTAACGAGTATACCCCATCTTTGGATGACAGGTGGACGGCAACTCCCAAGCGAGCTCGTTAAAACGCTATGGTCACTTTTTCGCTATTGTAGGCTACGATAAAAGTAAAACTAACAAAAACACTATAATAGTCAGCTCACATTTTTTCACTATTTTGCATTTTTGCGAGGATTCAGCTACACATCTCCAATTTTTCGGGAATCATTAAATACGATATTCTAGTTCATGAGATTAAATATTTGAAGAGATTCTTCTAATCAAACGTCAATATAGGGATTGCGCCAAAGTAACGAACGATGTATCGAATTTTGTCTGGCGTGAAACATTAAAAAAAAACTACGTTCGTTGATCGAAGCACTCTTGGCGTCCCGGAGCAGTAGATATACTATAAGAGCAGTGGTTCTTAACTCGTCAGAGGTATCGAACCCAACAAGTGTCATGCAGGCGTGCACTGAACCCTTAGTTATAACCAGGAGCGGATCCAGAAAATTTTGGTGTTTGGGGATGCAGTTTTGATTTGGGTTGAATCTCAATTAAGTACAAAGACGCTATAGACGTTTAAACTCGGAAAAGGGTATAAGCAAGCACTTTGCCAAAATGTTTCGAGTCAGAAGCGCACTCAGAATGTTTTACGGGGGGGCGCGCCAAATTTTTACATTTTTAAGCATATATTTTTTTCAGGCAGAGTTGATTTGAAGCAAATTGCGGAACAAAAGTATGACTCTATAGGGAGTCCGGGGGCATGCTGCCACGGAAAATTTTTGAAAATTTAGATGTTTTAATGGCAATTTTAATGCTTTTTGAACAATTTTTAAGGCAAATTTTGTTTAATTTTTTTGCCCCTAACTCTGAGTTCTCCACCATGTATGATGCATTTTGTTCGAACATTTTCGATTTATGCGTGCCTAAGGCGTAAGGATCATTGTTATCAAAGAGGTTCAAAATTATGGAAAAACTGTATTCATCAAAAACAACGTTGAAAATGGCTGGTGGGGAAATGCACACCCTCACAACTTTTACCCCTAATCATAACTTATAATTGAAAAACTCGGTGTAAACTTTAGCCAGCACTGAACAGTGATTTGTTGCACATCACTTTTTATTCAATGACACAAAACATGAACTCCACGCAGAAACACAAATTTACTGCAACTTAGACTTTATTGCGTATTTGTGTAAACTTATTTTGATCTTTGCCGAACCCCTGCTACAGCCTCACCGAACCCCTGGGGTTTGGTCGAACCCAGTTTAGGAACTACTGCCATAGAGACTAGATGGCAGCTGCAAGCAACTATTAATGGCTTCCCGTTAAAACTTTCTAGGGGCCCAAACATCCTATAGGGAAATGCCACAATGTAACGCAATTACAATGGAAATTTGAAAGCTCTAGCTTCCTACGTTTAGTTGTTATGAGCTGTCGTAAACTCGACAGATTTTTTGACCTTTGACCCCAAATCACGTGACCAAGATTGTGCAATCATAAAACAGCGATTCACCAACACTGGCCGATACCTTTGCACATCAATGCATTATATTTAACTTGAATGCGAGTTATTCAGTATTTATACAGCAACTGGAAAGTTGTAAAAACCAGTAAACACTAGCATCTTTACCACCTGACGCTCCCGCTGCAAGCCAAAAGTTCCGCGTGTTCAATCTTTACGCTTCAACTCAACTCAATTTATTTCAAACAAAAGCACAACTAAGTGCTTTCTGGAGCAGTGAACAACCATTCAGTTGTCCCACCAAACGAAATCAATTTACAAAAAGATATCTGTAACACTAAGGCTTACCATGCGTCCTCCTTTTGAAGGACATGTCTTCCTTTTCAGCAAAAAACAATTTGTTCTCCGAGGACGTTGAAAAATGCCCAAATGTCCTCCTTTTTAGGCATTATGAACAGTGAAAAAAATATGTCAAATCATTGTTACACGAAAAATTTTCGAAAGTTTTTCTTCGAACTACGGCCTGCGGACGTGATAACCTTTTTTTTTCTTCTTCACTATAGATTTTGGGCGGAAAATCGGGCATTTGCGGACTTGATGACCTTTTTTTGCTCATCACTAGATTTTGGGCGGAAAATCGGGTCCGGAGAGCCCGCCCCCCCTAAACTTCACAGATGTGTTACTTTTTATAATTTAATAATCTAAAAACTAAAAAAATAAAAAAAATTAGCCAGTGCCATTTCGTTTTTATCTTTCAAACTAACCCAATACCCCCCTTTGTCATACTATAAATTCCATTGTTTTGTTTTTAATTTTTGCTTCAATCAATCGCTTCGACTCGGGAGTAAAGTAAGTTTCTTGATCTGGAGTTGGAATTTAGAAAATATTTTGCATGCGTTGTTAAAGGTGTAGCCTAGAACACACCTATACACGTCATCTTATGAAATGCGTCACAACTAATAATGATTACAGCCCCTTTTCATTTATTTTAGCCCATCTTTTGCTTTTAGACATAGACTACTAAAATGTTTTTGTACTGTCAGACACTATAATAGTGACTGCACAGTCAGCACTCACTGCAGGTAGGCTACCGGTATATGTCCTTTTTCGATTAGAAAGTGTTCTGAAACTAGTGTTTTTTATGTGAAAACCGTAAAAATCCGTTGGCAGCTGGGGGCTCCGCCCCCAGACCCCACGTGCCTTCGGCAGCTGGGGCTTCGCTCCCAACCTCCCAGCAATGTCCTCCCTCTTTGTTAAATCGTGGGGCCACACTGATTGTGCATAATGCCCATAATTAAGGAGCGGTTTGAGGTATCAAAATAAATTCCAATTCATTGTCCAAAAATTGGGTTTCACGACATATTTTGATATCTCTTCCTAACTTCCTTTTTTTGTGATGTTACTCAATGCTAAAGACGTCTTTTACAAAGGTAGTCAATGTGATCAGTATCTGTTTAAGTTGTTACTCGGGCCCCTCCAAATTTTTTGGCTTAACGACGCCTTTGTGTGCGGACGTGATTACCTTCAAAGAACCTACCCTTTTTTTGCGCAGTGAAAATATGGTAAGCCTATGTAACACTCCCACAGCAAAAAAATATAAATATAAGCAAATCAAACAATAAAAATAAATTTCTAGCATAAAAAAGATACTATTACATTACCATATCTCCTCGAGCACAAAGAAGCGAAAAAAAAAATTCAGCCCAACCGATCAAGCTGTCGAACCAAGTTTCCACTACTATTGGTCCACCACGCCTAGCTTTGCGTTATTTCAGTGCAACGCGAAATCAAACAATTTGTAGGTTTTACAGTCTCCTAGCTGTGATGTCACAGTTTCTAAGACGCGAAAATAAGCTGATTACTGGCTCTGAAATCATAAATACGGTTGCGGCATAGTCATTGTTATGACTGCATTTGAGATTTCTGTAAAAATAATCACTTCTAACTTTTGATGTGTGCCAAAATAACTCGACAAATTCGCGGAACGTTTACCTTTAATAATTACTTGGCATTTAATCCGAGGAGTGGTTAATCTATGGATAAATCGAGTCGGTGCATGCGAGTAAGCTTTAACTCGTAAATTAGGTTAATGTAGGTTTAGGTAACTCACGATTAGCTCTAATCTAAAATCAATTTAACTCGCGTTGGTGCATTCCACTCTTTATCTTTTCTGTATCAAAGGTTATGAACCAAACAAAACATTTGTCTATTTGACCTTTGACCCTAAGTTACGTGACTGAAGGCCCCGTAATGGAATTCCTCTATTAGTGTACATCAAGATGCATTCATCCTGAAAATTTCAAGGTTCTACCGTTTGCCATTCAAAAGTTATTAGACATTGAAAAAACCACATTTTTGACCTCTGACCCCAAGTCACGTGTCCGTCATTCCCCTAAAGTTGTTAGACACAAGTTCACATTGAGGTCTATCATCCCTGAAAATTTCAAGTATCTAGCATCAGCGGTTCAAAAACCTTAAAGGCTGCACAAAAAACTGTTGAGATTTGTTTATTCAACCTTTGATCCCAAGTTACATAATGTGAAGATAATTATTGTGCGTATTTTTGTTCCCCACATTGATATGCATATACTCTGAAAATTTAAAGGTTCTACTTGTTGTCATTCAAAAGTTATTAGGTTTTGATAAATTTCGTTTTTGACCTTTGACCTTTATCCCCTTGACTGTCACCCCCCAAAAGTTGCTAAACACAAGTTCACATTAAGATCTACCATCCCTGAAAATTTCAAGTTTCTAGTTCAAAAGCCTTAGGCTGCACAAAATTGGCAAATTTTATCAGTTCTTTGACCTTTGACCCCGAGTCACGTGACATGGAGCGCTTATAGTTGGTACAGTGCTAGTACCTGGTAAGGCACACCAACCCTGTAAGTTTCAAGTTTCTATCTGTTTCTAATCAATAGTCATAAGCCAAACAACATATTATTTATTTGACCTTTGACCCCAAATCACGTCACTGTGAATATTTTTCTACTCTCATTGAGATGCATATACTTAATAAATTTCAAGGTCCTACCTGTTGCCACACACAAGTTATTAGGGTTTGGGAAAATTTCTTTTCAATTTCTTTAATTGACTTTTGATCTTTAACCTCTTGACCGCTACCCCCAAAAAGTTGTTAGACACAAGTTCACATTGAGGTCTATCATCCCTGAAAATTTCAAGTCTCTAGCATCAGCGGTTCAAAAGCTTTAGGCTGCACAAAATTGGTGTTGAAAAATAAAAATAAAAAGAATTTTTGGAACAGATAATTTTTTTTCTAGAAAGTGGTAGGTTGTGGGGTAAAGTTAAGGTGACCAAGGTGTACCCTACGTGGGACACACATTTGAACTCAATGTCGCTTCTGAATTAGAACAGCCGTTTAGCAGCTGCAGCTGTTGCTGTTCGAAGAGTCAAAAAGTGCAGAAATGGCCAAGTAAAAACAATATGGCTTCCTTTCAGGAAGCCATGCCATATTGCATTTACAGTATATTTCCTCACAAATGTTTTTTATTCTACTTGTGGTTCGTAAGATTTCAGTGGTGAAGTTGGTGGTTTGCTTACTGCGTGGTAATTTCATGTTATTGCTTAGCATCAATATGAATAGTACGCAATCAACTTTTGAAGGTGATTTTTTGTCAATGTGGTATAGAAGTAGAATGAGATCTACGCGCTGAAAACAAAAACGTCCAATCTGTTTAAATTTTGCTGCTAAAGTACCGGTAGTGCAACTATGCCTTTCATAATTCTGTCACAACGTAAAATTTTAAACTTCGTGGTTTATTTTATTTCTTGTCTTTTTATTCAGCGTGTCGTGATTATTTCCTAATAAAAATCGCTCTTCTATCTTCCAGATCTCCAATGAAAAATTATATTGTGCTGAAGCTGCACGTTCCAACGAATGCTTAGCGTCTTGCAAGCAATGGCTGGAATCTACGTTTTACAGTTACTGTTTTGGAAAGCTTATTTCGCAAATACTCACTGTGCCTTTAAGAACTTGTTTTCCAATAAAATCCATCATTCAGTTTTTCTAAGGCTCTCCAACAAATGTTAGCAAATAAGTTAGCTTCAGTGCGAGCCAGCTCCGCTATCAGTGCACAGGCTTCGACACCATTAACCTTCTAGATGAAGTTTCAGAATAGCAGTACGCCTATCTCATAGTACGCCTTTTTCTGGCTGCAAGTATGTTAACCTGTAAATAAGTACACTGAAACAGATAGCAAAGAGTTTTCAGCTTCGCCATCAGCTTTTTTTAAGCCTTTTAACTTTTATTTTGACTTGGCGTTCAACAAACTTCAATTGTTTAGCACGTGAACCCACAGGGATTTACATTTACAACAAATACAATATCTATGACATCAAACAAAATTGACTCTCTTTTACTTTCTACCATTTGTTGTTTGCTTTAGAGGGCGGATATTCAACTTAAAGCAAATAAAGAAAATTCTTTGGCTGTAATCGAGTCACACACAAGCACTTACATTTTATTCTCAACCTTTTCTTTTTGCAACAAACTCCAGACTAAGGCTTACCCTGCAACATTATTGTTGTTGTTATTTACTACTTTGCAACATTATTGGTGACCCAACGCTAAACCACAGAACAAAACGGTTACTTTATTAACTGTAGTAATTAAGATTTACCTCTCTCTGCAACTCTTTTTCCTATCATATAGTCCAGTGGTTCTTATCTTTTTCCTCTTAAATTGTCAGTGGCATGACCTAAGGGTACCGCGCGCAGGTGACAGATCCTATGTGACGGGTTCGACTCGCGGCTGGAACCGATCGCAGTTGATATATTTGCCGGGTGTCCACTGACTCGAAGATCGCAAGCTCACTTCCCAATCTCCCTTAATTGCTGTTGAATTTATCTGTTCAGTAAAGTTTCAAAATAACCTCAGTTATTTATTTTATTTACCCCTGAATCGTGAAACAATCAACCCGAACCCCCAATGAGTTGACTCCAAATTGATTGTCGTTCGTTTGAATTAAAGTTTCATTATTAAGCGGTAAGAATATCGAGTAACAGTTTAAAAAGCCGCGGGTTTCACATCGTTGCATAGCAATAACGCAGGTTGGGCAAGACATAGGCCTACGCCCTATTTTCAATTAACGCACTTTTTTCTCTAGTTTGGGAAGTTAAGCAATAGCAACACATGAAAACTTGACCGCCATGTTAACAGTGGCGTTGCCAGGGGGGACGGAGTCCGGGGCTTTGGCCCCCTTACATTTGACCTTTGGAACTTTTTTAGAAATCGATGACAAAGGAGAAACACAGGGCCTCTCATTATGTAAAATCCGGCCCCCTTAAGTTTTTTGCGGCTACGCACCTGCATCCAAGCACTCCGAGAAATTTTCTTCCGAATTCAAAGGGGTTCCTGAACCCCAGGCAAAGAACCCCCGATATAGTCAATCAGTCGTTAGTGAGCTACTTCGTTTACATAGGTGGCGGAAGCGGGGGGGCCAGGGGGTCCTGGCCCCCCACTTTTTTTTCAGGGGAGGCCCTGGGGGGCCCTAGTTTACGCGTTTATTTCTACAATATTGCCTCTGATTATTTCTACAATGTGTTTGAAACTCAATACACCTACCATCAAAATTAAAACCCGGGAAAAAGTTGAAATCCAGCGATGTTTTCTTTGAAAATTTGTTTGTGGGGTGGGGAAACAAAACTAGAAGCGAAAACTGCGGGTCTGAAGCCCACATAAATTAAACATGTCACATGTGGACAGGTTAAATATAGATTGTAGGCATAGGGCCGGATTTACACATAAGCTAAGCAGGCTGAAACCTAGGGCCTCGTAGAAAATGGGGGCCTCGTCACAAACAATGAAGATCTTATTTTTTTCTCTTCGCCGATGCTTTCAGTGGAAAACAGAACATCTGAGGACGTGTATACCTTTTTTTTGCTCTTCACTATACCGATATTTTCAGTGAAAACAGGACATCTGAGGATGTGAAGACCTTTTTTTGCTCTTCCAATCAGTATGATCAAATAGCCTAGGGCCTCTCATTGTCTAAATCCGGCCCTAAGGAGCGTATTTAGGGACGAGGCCATTGTGCCATGCCCCCCTCCCCTTTTGACTCTGCCTTTTAGGAAACGAGAACAATATACTAATGGTGTGAAGTGACTGAAATATGCCAGATTCGTTTGATGGTTTCTCTAGCTTATGGCCAGGAGTGAATCCAGAGGGGTAGAATGAGGGATATGCATCCTCCCACCAGCCATTTTCAAAAATGTTTGTGATGCATACAATTTTTCTATAAATTCGAACCTCTTCGATAGCTATAAGCCTTACGTCTTAAGCACGCATAACTAAAAATGTGCGAACAAAATGTGTCATATTTGGCGAAGCCCTCAAAATTTGGGTCAAAAAATTTAAACACAATTTGCGTGAAAATTATTCAAAAAGCACTAAAATAGCCATTACACCATGTAAATTTTCAAATTTTTTCCGGGGGAGCATGTCCCCGGACCCCCCAAGAGCTTTTCTTGTTTCTTAATCAGCTTCAAATTAGTTCGGTAAAAAAAAAAGACGCTGGAAAATAGTGGAAATTATGCCCTCCCCACTTTTACAATTTCTCGCTACGCCACTGCCGGCCCTGGTTGTAAGTGAAAAAAATCTGGTCATTGGTTTTGGCCCACCCCCCTCCCCTTACTTTAGAAATGTTTCCGCCATCGCTGTTTGTTTATGTGCATTGTGCATCAAGCTAAAATGTTGCTCGCTTCTATTCCATTCGAGAAAGCCCGACATTAAATAGAATTTTCTCAAAAAGTGTTTTTGATTGCTGACCTGTTTTGGGTTTCTTTATTATTATTCAGTTTAGTGAGTGTCCGATGGTTTAGCATAAGTGAGTCAGTTGACGTGCCGAAAGTGTTGGCAAGTATATTATGATAGTGTGTAGCTGCAACGAGTTTTTGTTACAGCTTATACTGTGATAACATAAACTTCCCGGCATGCTTCATTGGTTCAATGCTACTACCCGTGCGTTCGAAAAGATATGATTTGGAATGTCGAGACAAGACACAGTAATGAGCAAAAGCGCATGCGTTGTTGATTTGCTGTATCGGTACTTCTTTTTATCAGAGAAAAATCCCTCAAACGTTTAAGCTCATTTGAATAGATGTAAAGATGGTAATCAGTACTCGAGTTGAGGAGGGTTGCGGGGGTAGCATCCTCCCGGAAAACAACACCATCCTTCCATAAAATATTTTAGCGTAAACCGTTCCCCTATAATTAATAACCGTCCCTCTCTTACGTCTGCGTGAAAAGCTTGCACCATCCCCCCATAAGTGGTTTTGAAACTCGAGCACTGATAGTAATAGAGATATTTTATTTTAAACCACTGCTAATATCCGGTGTTGTTCCTTGCATGATTGAGGATTTGCGAATGTGATGATTACAATATCAATTCAATCACATTCTCGTTGTCAATATTGATTTACATTCAAAGCTTTGTTAATTAGACACGACGTTGCAACTTATTATGTACTGGAGTAGATAATTCATATTTTTGAGTCAAAGTCAAAGAGTTAGCTCGCAGATGTACATGTCACGCCTCATCAACACCACATACAAGCGGTTAACTAAACACCACATGCGGTTACCAATTACAAAGTGCTCGAGACTAGACTACACAGAGACAAACGTGTTACGCAAAATATCACTATTACTGCATGGGATAAAGACAGCGTCGGAAATAAACTTTGTAACTGCAAGCGCTAACCTACAAGTTTTCTCGTGCAAAACGGATAAGAAACCTATTTTGTCTAAGGAATGCATTATGTCTGTGTTCCTACCAGGGAGTAGCCTGGATTTGGATTTAAAAAGCCGGATTTAAGAGTTTTTCACGGATTTGGATTTGGATTTAAAATTTTCTTTTTTGCGGATTTGGATTAGGATTTAATTGTATTAATACAGTAGAATTTGCCTAAGTCGACTTCAGCTAAGTCGCCAGTTCAATGGCAGTTTTTTCACAGTGCATGAAATAATAGCATATAATAAAGTAACACGGATTTGGATTTGTTTTATTGTAGTTTTTGGATTTGGATTTGGATTTAACTATTTGGATTTGGATCGGATTAGGATTTTCATAAAAGTAAATCCGCTACTCTCTGGTTCCTATACAGCCTAAATAATAAGGTTTTCGTCTTCTTACATAGAATTAGATCCATTGCAATCCGCCACAAAGCAAAAAGTTGGGTGTATTATTGGACTTCCAAATTAAAAGTTGTTGATACTTGTTAAATCCGTATAACTAATGCACAACTAATCCTCTGCAACCTGCTACCGGTGCTTGAATTTCGCGTCCAAGGCATAGACACGCAAAGTTTTTTTGCAAAGCATTGCAACCATGATAAATCTAATTAGTTCTCAATCATTTTTTCGCAAGGAAATAAGCTGTCACTTTTTTATTGTTTAATCACGAATGTGTTAATATTGCAGATGAAGCAAAATAATGCAAGATTATTTTTAAAACAATAGTTGCCTACCAGCAGCACTGGCTCGGCAACTTTGATAACAAATATAATATAACAAATATTGCAAGTAATTGGGCTCATAATCAAGAGCTTCAATTCAGCAGTAAAAAGACTGAAATAGTTCTGTTTACTAACAAATGGAAGCCGGATTTTGGAACCTTGCGTTTAAACGGATGCCAGCTAGAATTTTCCAAAGAAGCAACACTACCGGTACTAGGTGTAACCCTTGATAGTAAGCTTACTTAAAAACCTCACATAACACGAATTGCTCGCAAAGCGACTGCTGCGTTATTACAATGCATACAAATAGTGGGCAGAGCGTGGGGATTAAATCCAACTAGCATGCGATGGATATGAATGTAGCACAACTGGGCACCAGACAACTGGGCACCAGGACAACTGGGCACCGGACAACTAGGCACCGTACAACTGGGCACCAGGACAATTGAGCATCAGGACAACTGGGCACCAGGACAGCTGGACACCAGGACAACTGGGCACCGGACAACTGGGCACCGGACAATTGAGCACCAGGACAACTGGGCACCAGAACAATTGAGCACCACGACAACTAGGCACCAGGACAATTGGGCACCAGGACAACTGGGCACCAGGACAACTGGGCACCAGGACAACTGAGCACCGGACAACTGGGCACCAGGACAACTGGGCACCAGAACAATTGAGCACCAGGACAACTAGGCACCAGAACAATTGGGCACCAGGACAGCTGGGCACCAGGACAACTGGGCACCGGACAACTGGGCACCGGACAACTGGGCACCAGAACAACTGGGCACCAGGACAACTGGGCACCAGGACAATTGAGCACCAGGACAACTAGGCACCAGGACAATTGGGCACCAGGACAACTGGGCACCAGGACAACTGAGCACCGGACAATTGGGCACCGGACAATTGGGCACCAGGACAACTGGGCACCAGGACAACTGAGCACCGGACAACTGGGCACCAGGACAACTGGGCACCAGGACAACTGGGCACCAGAACAACCCAATTGTTCTAGTGTCCAGGTACCCAGATGTCCTGTCCGGACAATTGGGCACCAGGACAACTGGGCACCAGGACAACTGGGCACCGGACAACTGGACACCAGGACAACTGGGCACCAGAACAACCCAATTGTCCTAGTGTCCTGGTACCCATATGTCCTGGTGCCCACTTGTCCTGGTGCCCAGTTGTCCTGGTGCCCAATTGTCCTGGTGCCCAGTTGTACTGGCGCTTAATTGTTCTGGTGCCCAGCTGTCCTGGTGCCCAGCTGTCCTGCTGGTGCCCAGTTGTCCGGTGCCCAGTTGTCCGGCGTCTAGTTGTCCGGTGCCCAGTTGTGCGGTGCCCAGTTTTCCGGTGCCCAGCTGTTCTGGTGCCCAGTTGTCAGGTGCCCAGTTGTCCTGGTGCCAATTGTCCGGTGCACAGTTGTCCGTAAACCGAACTAAATAGATCAAAATCTTACGTATCGTGTTTTTGGTAGTGGCTAATCGAAATAAAAGTGACATTTCGAATTTTTTGGAGCCTAGTTAATCATGCATCGGTATTTTTTATGTTAAAGCCTAATCAGCAAGCACTAAAAAGGAAAGACCGCTATGTGCATTGTGGCAGCATTGGCAGGCGTAATAATGGTATTTTTAGTAGCAACAACAGCCAGTGCTTAGTAAATTTGGCTTTAATGCATTATTCGTTGGTGGCTGTGGAGTTTGGAGCGGGAGACCTTGGTTGAGTGTGAACTGGTTCTAATTCTATAGGCAACACAGTGCTGCCTTGTTTTATCATCGCTTTTAAAATTACAAAATCATTAAGTTATAAAGCAGTCGACCTTCCTTGCCTGACCATTATTCAGCCTGCGGTTGTTAGGCGACTGACATAAGGAGCGAAAATTGCAATATGTTTGTCATGAAGCCTGATGGTCGAGTGGGCTAAGACGCTTCTGAAATCTTAACCAGTGCCAATGCTAACCCATCGTAGCCCCTCACCTTCCCTCCTGGAACTTAACGCGAGGTCCCACAGGCAAAAATTTTTGTCCCCAAAAGAATACTTTTCATCTCCACGCAAAATTGAAGACCAAAAACAGGACTTCAGGTAGCGAAAGTGCGCCCCAAAGCACCGGAGTGGGACCCCAAAAACGCGTACCCCCCGGTCGGAGGGCACGGGGGACGGTTGCAGCGGCCCTGGTCTTAACACTGCCACCAGCCGAGCGGAAACATATTTTCACTGACTTTCGCTTTTCACATTTTCACTGACTTCAAGCATTTTACGGAGAACATATTTTCACTGACTATCCCATAAATGTCGAAGTCGAACGTATGGCAGGAAAACTGTTAATACTAATTTTTCAGCTTGGCAATCAAATTGACTCATCTCGGAGTCAGACCTTGAGTTTACCACTCCGGAAACAGACTCTCTGACCATTTTGCCATCTTATGTTGCAGTGAATGTCAACAATAAATGTATATAGTGAGTCATATTGCTATAAGTTTACTTTTTAAGCATGGTTACAAATCTCTTTGAACTTACTCTTTTTTTCTCAAACACAGTTTCAGTGGCCTCACCTCAATCTATCTTGGCCCCAAAGTGGCCCCCCACTTCTTGGATGCTAAAATCGCCTCTGACGAGCCATCGTCCACCGGTCATAAGGATGGAAAATCCCGTTCCTTTTCCAAATGTACAGCAAATGCGATGCAGCTGACAATCCAGAAACAATTTTCTGAGTCTTTGGTTTGCTACACTTGGACCCGATTCGGAATCAAACCTCACGCGTACTGCTCCACAATCAGACACAAGCCTAATCATTTTTATAGTTGTAAAACCGAAGGCAAAATTGATTTCAGTCGGAGAAATTATACGCTTCAAGAAATTAAGACAGATAAATTACAAGTGCGGTTTTACAGATGACAATAGGTTTAATAAAATTTGAAGAAGTTGCTACGAAATAACAACATTCCTTCATAACTTTGAGAATAATGATCATGAGCTTGTGCACAGCAGTCAATATATGGTATTTTTATCCTGGTCTTTCATCTCAGAAGCAGCAGTAATTACGGCAACCACAAAATATCAGCTGGCTTTACAAAGCGGAAACATTGCCATACACAATAAAACTAAACGTTGTATGACAATACAGAGTCACGCAACAACCACATATCACAAGAATTTCTTTATCAGAAGTTACTCAACCGTCTAAGGCATCAAAGAATTAATATTTGCAAATGAATATCAACAATTTAATAATAGAAATAATCATAAGTTATGATTCAGGACAAGATCAAAAAAATGTTCTCAAGGTTTTAATCACATTTGTTGTGGTGCTTCTGCTTTTGCTAATCACTTCTGTCACTTCATTTGCTGTAACTAATAATAACAAAGGCTGTATGCAGAGACATATTCACAAAGTAAAACATCAAGGGACAAGAAAAACAAAATAAAATGAAGTCAATATAACTATGGTGAGTTATAATTGTATCTAGTTTTTTGAAAAAAAAAATTTTTTTTGAAAAAAAACTTGTAGAAAAAAGTTAGCAAATGATTAACCGAAAAGCTTATGATTGGTTACGGAGCTGATGTCCACCATACTCCCGGGAAAACTTTAAAAAACGTACCGTTGTGCATGTTGAATTTGTCTTGTTGAACCACCTTGTATTTTCCGAACCACTACATAACTTACTACAAGGGCAATGGATTTATACTCTTTTCATTGCCAAATAGTTAACTGAGAATCATTTTTGATTCCTTACTATCAACTTACATACAATTGAGCTGAACAGATTCTTCGCAAGCGAATAATGACTGAAAGTTTTGTTCGCAGTCTCCTTGCTTCAAGTACTGGTCGCGCTCTTTCACGTTTGATTTTTACGTGGGGACAAAAATAAACAGGTTGTTGGTGTATATTTTACTGTGACTTCATTAGTACATAAACCTTTATAAACTATATTGCGCATTAAATCTGCAAACGGTGAAAGTCCACCAGACACTTAATGATTCGATATTGTCTTCAATTGCAATGCAGTCGTTCTTTCATCTGTTCACAAGCAGCCCGTTCGCAATCTCCAAAAGGAAACCTTTGTGATCCACTATCTTATTCGGAATTTTAAGGTCCAGTTATCAGTTCTATGCGGGAGGGGGAGGGAGCAGAGAGCAAATGAAGGTATTTTTGAAAACTACAGCATGAGATTTGGCGTGAATACTTGTAAAGTTATCAAGGTAATGAACGTTCCACCTTCTGAATGCTCAATTCTTACGACGTAGCAGGCACTTGTAGAAAACAAGCCATTGCTATGGTGAAATGAACTGACTAAGCATTTTCTGCTTGACTAATCTGCTGCTAGTGTAGCCGCAAGTCTTACAAATGAAACTAAGGCCCAAAATGCAACCTAACCACATGCAGCTGCAGACGCGTTTCGACCTTATTAGGTCTCATCAGTGCAGCATAGCAACTTCCCACCTCAACCTACAATAAAACGCTGACTTTTGCTTCATATACTATTCCCTGGTCTTACTGCCAAGCAAAATACGCTAAAAAAGCCAAATCAAGAGAATTGTTTGGTATGAATCATGATGTGACATAGGGTCTTATTCAAAACAAAGCAGACTAAACTGGAGTCAAGCAGGCTTTCAACAAAACTTTTCACCTCCACGAGGATATGATAGGTCTACTAGTATGCAATATGATGGACAGTGTTACTCAGAGCCGGCGGAACCGTCCCCCGAACCCCCCGGCCGGGGAGGGGCAAGCCTGTTCAGGGGCCCCTCCTTGAACGCCGCGCAGTTTTTTTTTACTTGGAAATGATTTTGATACGTGTTACGACGCAACATTAATTTGTTGGTCTGCGTGTGTGTAGAAAAGTGCTGACAGGGAGGGTGAAGAATGTTGGACTCCAATTGCGCCGCTCTTGTTTGAAATGTAGGCTACTGTAGGTAAAATCGCTTGTTTGTCAACGATTTTTTTGATCTGTTGAATGAACAAAAGCATAATTTTCTTCTGTCAAAAATACACATTTTATAAAATTTAAGTTATAGCAACAATATTAACTTCCTATTTCATGCGCCTTGCTTCGAATGAGGTCGCACGTGGTAGGTGTTTAGAAAATTGTAAGTTTAACATAGTTTTTGCACAAAAGCATTAGGGGTGTGCGACTCCGCAAGCAAAGTGGATTAAAATTGGTTCGTCAAACGGATCGCTAAAAGTTCAAATTTATGACATATTGTAACTTTAAGTAAGGCCTACTTTAAACTTCAAATGTTCTTTTAAGTAGGCTACCGGTTATTGCCGAATGGATTGATAATTTTCTTGGACACTTTTCTCCAGCTTAGAGCTTCGGGAAAGACTTTGCTTTAAGTAGCCGTAATAGTGAAATTGTCAGTGCATTTATAATGAACATTTTTATTGCAGAACTAAACGTTTTCGGCCTCTCATTTGGCCCTCGTCAGAGAAACAATTAAAGCATATATCAACTCATAAATCAGAATAGATTTGCATGTACGTAACTGCAAGTAGTGTACCCTTATTTTGACTTTTCAAGTCTTATCAGCGCAGTTTGCTTACTGACACAACCAGCGCTTTAAAAAGCGGGGTAAACATTTTCTACTTGTGGTTCCGAACTTGTAATATCGCACTGTAGAAAATGCTCTCTGCGAAAACGATTCTCCCGTGAAAAAGGGGCGCGAATCGCAGGCTCCTGGACAAAGCGAACTGCTGAGATACAACAGGAGGTTGTCAGAACAGTAGTCAGTCACATCAACATAAACATATGACATGTACTTAACAGCAGATCAAAATCAAATCAAATCAAATCTTCATTATACTCGCCGTATTACGCAGAAGCGTGTAACGAGTTGCGGGGCCCACCTCCACGGCTTAGCGCCTGGGCAACACAGCTCCGAAGAATCGTCGCAACGGTGGCGAGTCGTTGGCGACACTGTCGGTTTGACCGGCCCGGGAATCGAACCCCAGACCTCCCGCACCGATAGCGTGCGCTTAGCAACTGAGCTATCGGCCGGTTCTTAACTGCAGATAGTGTACACTATTTCGACTTTTCAAGTCTCATCAGTGCAGTTTGCTGACTGACACAACCAGCGCTTTAAAGTTTTTTAAAAAATTAGAGAGCTGTTAATGCATCTGCGTAATAATAACACAAATAATGACACGACAATTTAGGTATTATATATGCATATTATACAACACAGTACGATTGTAGGTCTACAGTATTTATACATACAGTTTATAAACAATAAAACAATATAAATTAATGGTTACGATGACGGAATACATTTAAAACACATTCAACAGAATCGACGAACCTCCTTCATAAATTTTCTCCTGCTTTTTCCATGTCATGTCACACTGTCCGGGGCCGTTTTTCATCAATTTTAATTTATTATTGTGACGCTTAATAGCGCACAAAAACAGCCTGTAGTTCAAGTGTTAAACTATTTGAGGTAAAACATTTGCCCGTAGTCCGGTAAACGCTTGCTCTGTGGAACCAGAGAGTGTGGTTAAGAATTAGAATTTAATGAAAATGAGTATTCTTCACGCACCAGTTACGTATACGCAGTGCCGGATTAACCACGTAGCAGAAGTAGCATTTGTTATACGGGCCCCGCGCTTTTTAGGGCCCCGCGCTTTTCAAACTCATGATTCAAATTACAGAAAAAATTAGGCTACACTTTTGTAAAAAAAGTTTCGGCTAGGACCAGTGGCGTACGCAGGATTTTTCAATGGGGGGGGTTCATTGACGTCACATCGTGATGACGTAAAATGCTACGATTAGCCTATAGTAGTTCAGGGGTATTAAAGTGCATCGGATTGTAATGTTTCTAGTCTAAATTACTGCGCAATTGCAGCTACCATGATTAAGCTACAGTATATAACGCCATAACAAAGGAAACAATCTAGATATTTCATTCACACTTTTGCTTGATTCTTTGGGCTTCATTTAAGGAGCGAAAAGGTTTCACCGAAACTCAAGCTGTCAATCCGTGGTTAAAAATTTACTGAAAAAACTTTAGTTGACCTCATTTTTGGGTCATAGGAAGGTTACCTGACTAAAGTAGGCTAGCTTTCGCAACATCACAAACAGGGTGAAGTCAGGAGGGTAAAACAAGTTATTGCTTTCCTTCAAAAAAATCTTTTTTCAAGAATCAACATTGATACAAACAACGCATGTAAACCTTGATATAAACATTTAATATGCACTCATTATGAAAGGAGCAGTATCCAGTATCCCCTGTCTTGAATAATGAAGACAGTGAAGCATGGGAATAAACTGCCCTCCCTACCGAAACATTTTTAAACTATCATAAGTTACGCGCGAGAAGAATCCCTGATCATGCGATTAAACTCAAAAACAGTGTCGATATTATCATTTTTCACCCAAATCACAGCGTCGATATCATCAGATACTCTCAAGCACATAACCGGGGTGTTTGGGTAACGGAGCACTCCAGCTCCTGAGACAGTAGCGGGGCGTAAAAATAATTTTGCCACCCCCCTCTCCGTTCCGCCTCTGGGCCTTTTTAAATCTTTCGTTGGTTTGGTCTTCCTAGGCGGTATTTTTATTTTTAGCACTTACGGCAGCGTCAATTTAGATTTTTATATTTTAATAATTTTTCAACAAACCGGCCGGTTATAGCGCAGTGTTAAAGTTGTCGCTATCGATGTGGAAGGTCTGAGGTTCAATTCCCAGGCCGGTCAAGTTGGACACAGAGTAGCCAACGGCTCGCTACCGCTGCGACGTTTCTTCGGAGCCGCGTTGTCCAGGCGTTAAGCCGCGGGGTCGGGCCCCGCCACTCGCTACGACGCTGCAATACTACAGTGAGTTTAATGAAACGATTACAGTGAAGATTTGATTTTTTAAAAAATTTTTTGTGCAGCCATAGTTACTGCAGATTCTTCGTATTTAAGGGAACTCCCACTTACCAATTGCCTCGCAGCATCAATGACAAAACTGCAGTTCAAGCAAAACACATCAGAAAAGTTGGAATACCGGTATTGTTGCATCGTATCATAATAAAAGTTTCTCGAAATTAAATTAGAAAGTTGGACAGAACAGAAAAAAAACATGACAGCAATTTCGGCAACCTCCGCACGAAGAAAAGTCGGTTCGTCTCAAAAAAGAAAGGTTTCACTTTTTCTGCAATCGTCAACGTCAAGCGTAACGCACCAGAAAAGTTTGACTACCGTTATTATTGCATCACAATGAAAGTTTTTCAAGATTATGTAACATAAGGAAGTTGGATAGCACAGAAAAACATGATAATTGATAACAATTTCGGCAATCTCTGTGTGAAAAAAGGCAGATCGTTTCAAAAAGAGAGGTTTTCATTTTTTTCAGTCGTCAATGGGGGGGTTTCGACCCCCAACCCCCCCCCCCCCCCCCGTGCGTACGCCACTGGCTAGGACCGGCTTATAAAATTATTGCGGATTGTTTGCCTCACTTTTTCTTTAATATTTGTAAATCATAAGCTTCCTCAAAATAAAACTTACGATATTTCTGAATCTGGCCGCAAACTAATTTCTGACCGCACATCGCGTTCGTTGCAAGAAAATAAAAAGTCAACTTCCAGTCGCGCACATACAGTAATTGCGAATGTTCATGGTATTTTTGTGTATGCAGACTGTAGGTCACAGTGAGTCAATACGATAGAAGTACGGCACGGTAAAAATACAAGTGGCTAAGCAACCAACGGAACAGTGAACAAGCATGAAGAAACTATTTCCTATTAGTGTTTTGTTGCGTCTGGAATTTTGATATGAACGGTAAAGACTTTTAGGCTACTACTAGGGCCTACAGGGCTGCGAACTCGATTGATTTTTAACCGCGAGTTCAAGTTCGAGTTCAAGAGATATTTGCAAGTCCGAGTTCAAGTTCGAGTTCTAAGAATTTTATTTTTCGAGTTCAAGTTCGAGTTCGGAAAAAATGAACGAGTTCAAGTTCGAGTTCGCAGCCCTGGACTTTATAGGTCGCGATGGCATGAACAAATAAACGATATGCAGCTTTTTTTTTGGTAAAATCATAACTACAATTTACACGGATTGTGACTATTTGAACAACAAACTATATTTCGTAATGATCTTTCATTTCTTTTCAACAATGCAAATATCTTTTAAATGAACTCGAACAGTTTTCTGCGAGTTCAAGTTCGAGTTCAGAAAAAAAATTTTTTTTGAGTTCAAGTTCGAGTTCGGCAAAATGATCGAGTTCTTTCAAGTTCGAGTTCGCAGCCCTGAGTGCCTACAACAAAAAGTTTGATCTTAATTTTGTGTTGCTGTGCCAATGTTTGCGTTGCTCTTCCTTTGTTCTCAAATTTTCACAAAATTTGACTCTCGTGTCTTTAAAAAATTGTTTTCGCTAAAAAAAAAAAACAAGAGTTTTACAGCGAATTTAAGCCATCTACGCATCTTCAGTGAATTCCGGTAAGAGCCCTTGGTATAAAACAATCAGACTAAAAATGCAATCAGGTTTGATTGCCTTTCGGTCGGGTCTCCAAAAACTAGGGCCCCGCAAAAATTTTGCTACAGGCCCCGCAGTAGCCTAATCCGGCCCTGCGTATACGCAGAAATGGGCATTCCGCAATTTGAAGCGCAAAGTGCAAGTTACGCAATTTCTGCAATTGCGGAAGTTACGGAGCATTTTAGCAAATTATTTTTGGCTATTGCGCAGCTTGCGCTGCGCTTCAATTGAAATAAATGCTTCTTGCGCTTTATTGCGTTGCGAAATGAAACAAACTTAACAGCTTGCGCTTTTCTTGCTTTGCGAACTAAATAAAATATAAAAACTTGCGCTTTATTGCCCTGCGAACTGTTAAAAAATTGAGATTCTTCATTGTGCTGCGCTTCGTCCGATATAAGCGCAAGTTGCTCAATGCTCAAGTGGTGAAACGTGCACAAAAGGTATAGTAGCTTTATTCTCCGGTAGCAGATTTCAGCCAATCAGAAATGAGATTCATTGAATTCGCTTGCGATACCTTTTTCTCGGGAGTTTCAACAATATTTCCTCGGCGTTATATTATGAATGTATGTGTGACGCGATGAAGTAAAATAACTCGCATTTGTTTGTTGTTTGTACTGAATTTCGCCTTATGTAAATAATTTACTTTGAGGGATACTTTTATAGAAGCGTGATGAAGCGGCAACTCGATTATTTTTTGCACCTTAAATGTTTATGTCGTTCTGTTTACCAGCTTCACGAAACCCATCTACTGTACAGTTTGACTAATAATCGTTGCAATCAGTGATCACTGCCGCTTATCACGCTCAGTTTAAATATCTTTAACGCGTATAAAATGACTCTACTGAAAATTGCGCTTCTTCACACATTGCGCTTCGTGGCATTTTTTTAAGCAAAAATTGCGTTGCGCTTTAAAGCCAAGGAAAAATTTGTTGCGAAAGTTGCGCTGCGCTTTTATTTCTGTAAAACATCAATAGTGGAAGTTGCGCTGCGCTTCATGCAATTAAAACATGGGATTGCGGAAGTTGCGCAGCGCTTCATACAATGAAAAAATTGGATTGCGAAAGTTGCGTTGCGCTTCGATTTATTCAAAAATTAGATTGCGCTAGTTGCGTTGCGTTTCATTGGTTTTAAAAAATTTTGTGCTTTCTTGCGCTGCGCTTCAGTCTATTCAGAAAAAATGCCCACCTCTGCGTATACGCAGGGATTCTGTACAGTCCTTATTTCAAAGATTTGTCCTTATTTTGAGAGTCTACATTTTGGAAAATATTAGGCTATTGTCCTTATTTTTAAGAAATGTCCTTGTTTTTGGTTTGCGTCCTTATTTTGTCTCGATTGGACTCCATAAACCAAGCTTTATGTTATTTGTCTGGCCTTATTTTTTGTCTTACCGTCAAAGCTTTATTGTGACATCATAAAAGCAACACAATTTTATTTGGAACACAAAGAAGCAAGGCATAGATAGGCATGAAGCATTGTTAGCATTTCAGGCTGTCTAGGTTAGATGGGAAGGTGTTGTATTTTTAGCTCAATAATACCCATGCAGTTTAATTAATTATTTTTTCAGTCGTGCTTATTTTGGGTTCCAGATCGGTGGAATCCTTGGTTATACGTCAGACGGTCAGCTAGTTTTATAAGCTGCGGAAAAGGCACGCCGGAAAGCATTTTGAAACCTGTGTTTTGATTGATTGATTTCTTTATCCTGTGCATAGCGCCTCAGTCGCTTTTTCGTGACAGGAGAATGAAAATGAAGAAATTTATCAAAAAAGAAATCAAGAATTCTATCAGAGTTGGACGCTGGCGGGTTTTCTCGGCCCGAACCCAACACTCACTGTCCGCACCCGACGAAAAAATCAAAAGCCCGATTTCGGCTCGAAATAATGTAGTGTGCAAATATAGGCCTACATATTCTATGCTGCTCTGTAAAAGTAAAAGCAAGCAGAAGGCAAGCAGTTGAAAACTTGATTAAGTGATTAATTCCTTCATCTTTATCCTCCTATCGCGAGATAGCGGAGGAGGCGCTATACTTAGGGCGAATCCAGACTCGCTTAGGAGTTACCTTTGTTTCCAAGTTTTTCTGGTTGATTTTTCTCTGACTTCTTTAATTTGCTGTTAGCCAGATTCCACCAAGCAGAGATAATCATCGTAAAGCATTTTATCCAAGGACGCAACAACGAGACTAGGTTGGGAGTTGAACGATTAACCTTGCGATCATGGTCGTCATAAATACGACGCTCCAAACCACTGCGCCACGCTGCCGACCGAGCCACTGTACGCTGTGTTAAATATGATTGGTCGTTTCTTTGTTTTGTGGATTGCTGTTAAGAATCAATTACACAGAAATTTGTTTGCATTAAGAGGACTCAGTTTCTTTATTGACCAGTAATTGCGTTTAAGGAGACTTTACACAGAATACGATTCAATTTACGTAAGCAAATTACGTACGAAAATGTATTAAAATACGTGCGTAGATTTTAATCTAGAGTACGTAGATGCAAAATCGGACGTAATCGCATTTTGTGTAACGAGTAACGACATATCCGTCAGGTTCGTTCATCAAAAATCGCCCGAATCTGCATGAAATGCAAAATCGGATGAAAATCGCATTCTGTGTAAAACCACCTTTACTTCAATTCTGCTTGCGGACAAAGGGGGCCCCAGCGCTTGAAGTTTTTGGTGAAGAGGGGCCTCAGTTGGCCTAGCGCCGGCTCTGGTCTTACTCCAGTTGGATGGGCTGACTTATCACAAGTCCATATTCCATTCCACGAAGCTTGTTTCAAATGCTTCCAAGACCAAGCAAACAAAATAAGATACACCAGTATACATACTCAGTAAAGTTGCTTAGGTCAAGTTGACCATCATACCTAAATAGGCTCTGTGCGCAATTATCATCGAAGCGAAACCTTCACAAACAAATATAGGCAAATAGATAAAACAAAGTCGTACAAAAAAAAAAAAACTGTTTTATAAAACGTAAGAGTTAAGAAGGCTGACCTATCGATTTACTCTGCATTCAGTAAAAAACACGCTTAACACAAAATATTAAATGTCAAATCAAAATGTCAAATTATTTTTCAAAAATTTTTTTGAATAGATATTATTGTTTTGATGTTTTTGGTGGAAAGCTGCTGCAATAGTTCTATTTTAGGAAGTTAATCTTCAAAATTATTTGTGTTTTAGGTAAAACAAATTACATTGCACATAATCAGTTATAACATGCTGTAAATAACATATAGCTTGCAGATTTAATTAAAGGAAAATAACACCTCTTACTTCAATTTCGTAATAACAAATCGACTTAAATATTTTAAGCTTTTGAGAGAAACTGCTTTAAAATTATTTTAAGTATAATTTGGTCGCCGGATTTCCCACAAACTTAGTTAACTTAAGTAAAAATCAAACATAATTAAAACTTAATCTAATGCCGCTCTCACCAGCTTACTGCACATTGCACCTTCAAAACATTGACACACTTTATCTTTCAGTAAATTTTCATGATGTCGTTTTTAACCATCCGATATGCATTGCAGTTTAATATTTCTATTTCTGCAGCGTTAGTATTGTCAACAAATGGAGGATATTTGAGATTTAATTCTAGAAAAATGTGGACTTAAGATTCTAGAACATGTTTTATCAATAAAAAAGCCACAACAAATAAATATTCGAGCAATTCAAAACCAAACGATTTTGGTTTCAATAATTTTCTTTTCGTTATGAGTTAAAATAACTTCAGCACATTAGCCTATTAGTCGAATTTTTGTTAGCCTACCCAAAACCTTCTAAAGCATCTATAAATTCAATTTTTTCATTTTTTTTATGCAAACTCCCATGATATTTTCGAAACTTTTTTATCTCTCGGGTATTTGATTTAATAATTATTTTGATTACATTACTCAAATGCTACGATGAAGAGTGTCACAAATTGGCGGCGCCAACAACCGCCCACAATTTTAATTATTTCAATTATTTATTTATCACAAACCCAGCGCGATAATGAATCACAACAAATTTAAATACTGTAACATAGAGCATTGGGATAGTTCTAGGAGGAAACTCTTTAAGTTATTCTACGACCTACTTTGGCTTTGATTTTACTCCTAATGCTATTTTGGTATATTTACAGTATTCCAAAATTGGGATTGCAGTGGCAGGGTGACTACGATGAAGGCAGCGCTATAGGTCTTGAAATCAACTGCCCAGCTGTGTTGCCATTATTATTTCTTATATCACCACAAAACTTCGATATACAGCAAGTCAAATTTAGATGCAGATAACTAACACGCATTTCAAAAATGATTCACTAACAATGACAGAACAGAGATAAGTCAACTTGGCAACGAAAAAGCAGCAATGCGATAAAACCTAAATAAAAGCAAAACTTCCGGGCGGAATGAACATCAGGACCTTCTTACGTCAAGTTTTATTGTTCAAAGAATTAGATCACAAGTCGGCAACGTGGCCGAGTAGTTAGGATTAGGAACGCCTATAATACGACGGCCACGGTTGCAAGTTTGGTGGTTCAACTCCCATCCAAGCCTCGCTGTTGCGTCCTTGGATAACATGCTTTATGCACAGTAATTATTCCTGTTTGATAAAATGTAATCAACTGCAGCAAATTAAAAGAGTGGAATTGAAACTCATCCGGAACACTCCGAAACTAATGCAACTCTGAAGCGAGTCTGGATTCGTCCTATGTGTAGCGCCTCCGGCGTTTTCATGTGACAGGAGGATAAAAATGAAGAAATCAATCAATCAATAGGTTTGCTTAATACGCTGTTCCAAACAGTACATCATTGAAATTTTATCTCCTTGCTATCGTTTACGTTAATTAATCAAATTAAAAACCTTGTAGGTGTGGTAAAAAATATTGCAAACAATTAAGAATATCATTTGTTTGAGCAATATTAACAAGGTTGATGTCGAACTCTGATAAAATCACTTTGACGCATCATCAGAAGACAAAGCCAGATTAGCAAAATGATGTTTTTGATATGAAATTCTTGAAGAACTGCAAACATTTCTTGAAACAAAATCTAAAGCTGATCGATTTAAGATAACGTAAAGAACATTGTTTTAACACAAACAGCATTATGTTCAAGCAAATAACGGATATCTTAAATATTCACACTTTCAATATAATAACATTTAACTAGCAAAGATTTTTGTATTAATCTAAACAGAATGTCGATTTGCTTGTATAATAAATAGCACAATTCGCAACACAAAAAAATTGCAAGGTTCTGATAAATCAAGCACAATGTCGCAAGTTTTAACCAAAAGAAGAACAAGTCAACAACGTTTCGTTTCAACAAAACCTTTCTTTTGTGAATTCTTTGGCAGCACTTTCAATATTTGAGCTTGGACTTAAAAATCTCGTTAAACTCTTCCGCAATGGGCGTCTATGCATTCTCGACGTCAAAAACAAAAGATAAAAATAAAATAAATTGCAACAAGAAAAAAAGAAAAACGGTGATTGAAGTTAAACCGAAAAGCATCGAAAAGTCGAATTCATTCATGTATATTCATCTCAATATTGGCAGAACTGCTGTTGCTTTAACCACTGGCATATCTTGACAGGCCAAAGCCACAACGTTTGAAAAGCTCACACAGTTAATCTTAACTCGTAACATTTCAAACACTTGGGTACCATAAAGCGGACAACGCTGTTTCGGGCTGTTAGCCATCATCACTCGCACTCAACTAGTGGGTGCATTCATGCAATACAGTAGAATGCTTAACTGATCATCCCTCTGGATTTATATACCCATAAAAACTTGACGTTTGTGGTACGTAACAGAAACAACCTGACACTCCAGCCAAATTTCCGGTGTGGCCAAGGTGCAACAGTAAAACAACACTGTCCTTTTGGCTTGCTGAATGGGATGTCATCACGACTTCCATAAGCAGGGTCGGAGGATAGAACATCCTCCATCACTAATAGTTGAAAGTAACTCCAGCTATAAATAAGATACGATATGATCGTTGAGTCCGATTATTTGTGCTAATACAGGCTGCGCTTCAATGCATGTTTGATAAGCTTGCTTCGGCTTCAAAATTTAATTCCCCTGCGCTCTCACACTGAACAAAATTAAGTGCTCGCACCCTGGGTGGTTTTTGTACACAAGAAAAAAGTCCACGAATTTGTGTGAATTGCTTCCGTAATGTAAATTTTTAGGTTGTGCCTAAGTTCGCAGACAAGTTGGCAACGATTAATCGAAAAGCATAGGGGTTGAAAATGACAAGATTACATATACGAGGTCGAAGTTAGTTTTTCAAGAACTTATACAGTTCAAATGGCCTTGTGGTATAGAGCGTCTGTCTCTTGAGCTGTAGACTCGGGTTTGACTCCGAGTCGGGTCAAACCAATGACTTTAAATTGGTATTCACAGTTTCTCTGCTTGACGCTCAGCATTAAAAGGACAGTGTGAAGAGCAAGCTGGCAAGTTTACTTGTGCCGTTGGGAAGAGCACTTGGCGGGATTCCCCCATCTTGGTGTGGTAGACAGATGGCTAGCAACTCCTAAGCGAGCTCGTATAACGCTTTGATCGCTTTCTTGTGATAGGAGGATAAATATGCAACAAAATAACTAAAAATTAAAGGTCCATCATCTCTCAGCAAATATTTTTAGATGACTTTTTTTTTTATCAGGTCGAATACCAAATGTAGATTACAATGTTCACATACTTTTGTTTTGATTACAGCATTGACATTAAAAGTTCAATGAATCATGTCCAGCAATGTTGACCAAAAGCAGCCTGAAGAGTAGGCCTTGTATGTTAAATTAGTCATTAAGGAATTACGCATGCCTTTAACATGTTTTTGTTAATAATATATCCCTGAAAAAGGTGACATACTATCACGTCATGTCAACGTCATCCTTATGTTTAAGGACCGGTTCAAACTCATTGCCGAATCAGATTTCAATCTAGGGTAATAACCTCTAGCCCTTCCATATCTTTCGTGCTTAACATTTTGCTTGATGCAAATCGTGCATCGTCGCAAACTCTATGCTTGCATCACAGTAATATGTGGATTTCAATATGAGGCTCCACCGCTAATATTTCCTCTGCGCTTTCCATTTACTTACGAGAAACACACTCCAATATAATGAATCATATGTTTTTTTTTTCAACATGTGTTGTTTCATTTCGCATTATTTCTAATCATATGTGCAGAGTGTTTTTCAACAAATAAAAACTCAGAAATGAGCAATTTTCCCGCTCAATTTTGGATTTTACCACTTGGTATAAATATTTCTTAATCTCTAAATCAGTTGTCAGTCTCACGCGAGAATATTTTGCAAAATACTCAACGACAAATTATTAATATTTGATAACAAACATGTCAACATTATTGAAATAAGGGAAACTTCCAGCTAACCTCAAGGCATTGTGTATGTACACTCTGTACAGTGCAAACAAGGTGAAGCAATTGAAATGAATCTTTGATAACTCATATTCAACGGAGTATTGATTCATACAATACGTAACATAGCGTAGTAAAAAGTAGGCCACAAAACCGCACAAACGCAACAATTACATGAACGAGTGGATGCAGCATCATTACCTCTGAAGAGGCATCTGAAGAGACATACACATCAGCATTACCTCTGAAGAGAAAACTCCATAGCGAGTCGGTTAAAGTAATCCTGCAGTATGTAGGTTAATATCATTTTCTGTCTGACCACTTCTTCCGCAATTTGAAAACGCTCAACATGAGCTTTATTTCTCAGTTTTGTCCTCTGTTTCAGGCCTACACTACCTGATGAGAACCACAACTTCAAAACTCGAGTCTCTGGTCACATTGTTGGTCGTCTTAACTCAGCTGCTCAGCATTTTGTGCTAACCTCATAATTTTAACTTATATAACACGCACTTACATAATCTAAATATTACCTGAACCATTGTTGTACTTCGTCGGTTTGACCCGAGTTAATGGCTACGTTAGGGGCAAACGAAGGCACAGCTATGGCTTAATCCCGCTAGTTAGATGGCGAAAATGTCGTGGTGTACAAGGCCAAGTTGCTTAGCGACAAGTATCATCACCTTGACGATCTCAAAAGCATTTGATTAATAAGATTACAACAACAAAATGCTGGTTTTGTAAGCAGGATTTTTTGAAAGTCAATGACTATCAAAGCAGAGAGATTGTGATTGATGAAGATATCATTTTTTCAAATAAAAGCTTGTTAACTCTGCATTCAACACCCGAACGAGAGATCTGCCTTGGTGATTTCAAAAAATGTATTTCCCACGCTACCAAGTTGTTTTCTATTCTCGTGGACTGATTTAATTCAATATCGAGCAAAAGGAACTAAATATTTGGTTCTTGGCGTGGTAACCTTTTGAATGGACTTGTTCAAAATATGGCAAGCGCAATGGAACTTTTAAACAGCACATATTTCAATCTTTCACGTGTTACAAAACGTATTACGTAAACAAAATATAATACTAAAAGTGTGCTGACGTATATTTGCGATGAAGACAACCAATTAATTGTTCAGGTACTTTTCAGCAGTTGTTAAAAACGATGGCACAGCGCTCGGTGACGTCAATGCATGAAACAGAGTTGTAGAACTGCAAATGAAAAATATACATGTCTGTTAATAAACAAGTCTCTTCACCCAAATAAACAAGAAAATATTTTCTAGCATACTTTTTACGCTCGCATTTAAACAACTTTTTGCTATTGCGTAATAACAGACTCATTTTTATTTTTTGTTATGTCTTTCCATCCTTAAGCGGAAACAAAATCTTCATTATACTCGCGGATATTGCGCCCATGCGTCTAACGAAATGGAGGGGTCTATATCTTCGCGACTTAGCGCCTGGGCAAAAAACTGCGAAGAAATATCGCGGCGGTGACGAGCCGTTGGCGACATGTGTCCGACTTGACCGAGCCGGGACATGTGTCCGATAGTAATGTCTTTCACAAGTGTGCTAACCCGCCGGGTATGAACAGTAAAACGTATGAAGGTGCAGTAGGCGCTGCAACATCAAGATCGTGGTCATATCTTCTTCTAGCGAACAAGTTACTTGTAGTACATGTAAAGCAAGATCAAAATTATTCAGAGGATTTCAAAAAAGATTTGCTTGCCCAACTACGCTTTGTCTAATTAAACCTCCTACATTTTTTGTTGTTGCCAGGCCCCGGCGTTACATAATTAGTGACGTTATAAGTACTAAAGTAAGCGTTGACAGTTCGATGAAGTTGGATTAAATTTTGATTAAAATCAGTAGCAGCGACTAATCTTGACGGTGACAAGTGTTATTTTGCGATGCAGCTAATCAAATGTGTAAAAACAACCTTTTATTTAGCAATCCACTTTAGTTGGATAAGCTGTAGATGTCGTTTTAAGCTTATAATAATTACGTATTGGCTTCAATAACTACAATAGTTTTAACGCATGCTTATATTTGATTCAAAATTGGTGTATTGTCTCATCTTTATTAGCCATGTGGTGCTGGACGGTGCTATGCTGCGTGAACTTTTGTTGTTTTAATCTTGATTTTGAGACCAGCGTACTGGAAATTGTCTTTACATCTATTTTTAGAAAATTGGCGATGCTGAAACAAATCAAAATGATCTTATGAGCTCTTACTTTGGAAAAATGAGCAAAGAAATTAAGACTATCAATCTGTTTTCACGGCCGGTTAGTTCAGTTGTTAAGTACAACGGTACCGGTGCGGTAGGTCTGGTTTTGATGCAGGGCCGAAACTGGGCAAGGCGGCCTCCCCGTCCCCCCGAAATCATCTTTCGGGGCCCCCTAAAAATGTTTTTCTTGGATGGTGATACAAAAGAACGAGCCACTAAGGGGCGATGCTAAGCTAGGGGGGTCTAGGGGCATGCCCCCCAGAAAATTTTGCGAAATTTGACCTTATTTTGGAGGCTTTTTGTGCGTTTTGAGCCTTTAAAATTCCTCAGTATTAACAAGGTTTAGCAGTCTGTTTTGCTAGGTCCCTTCCAAATCCACCAAAATAATGCTGCAAACAAACCCTACTCTTAACATTTCGCTACCTATGCGCAGAAAAGACGTTTTTAAGGTTTATTTTTGCGCACTTCGCTTGAGGATGAGGGGCCCTTGGTATGCTACTAAACGTTTGTTTGCTAGTTTTGCGACTGCTATTTTTTGAAAAATTTGCAGGGGCCCCCCATGGCCAAAAGCATAAATATGGTATGGGGGCCCCACATCGCGCGAGTTAAGACAAAAAATATATTGAATCTTAGATTAGGCCTATTTAAGGCACCTTTATCATACGTTGAGTAAATAGTACTACGTACTGATTATTTACGGGGCCCCCTTTTTGTGCGAGGCCCACCCGTTTGGGGGTTCGGAGGGCGCTAGTTTCGTCACTGATTCGATTACCGGGCCGGTCAAATCAGACACAGTGTCGCCAACGGCTCGCCACCGCTGTGATGTTTCTTCGGAGATGTGTTGTTGAGGCGCTAAGCAGCATTGTTACATCATAATATATCTGTGCGCAGTAAATTCATGCGTGTGTGCACTCTCTGAAACAGCTAGGAGGGAACGCAGCTATCTTCTAAATCAGTGGTTTTCAAACTTTCTTTATGTCATTGCCCCCTTACGGTACTTTGCAAATCATCATCGCCCCCCCCTTCGCCAGCAATGCAAAATGACGCGAAGTTCAAACAAATTTATTTTAATGAACCAAGGAGGCTCATTATCAATAAATAAATAAATAAACAAACTAGCGGGTTAGGATAACCCTAACCCCTATTTATGATTAAATTATATGTTTGATATAAAATCGGTAAGCTTTGGGTCAGCAATTAATTTACAAGTAGTAAAAGAGGAAAAAATTGGAGAAAAATAAGAAAAAAAGACTGATAAAAGTACTACTGGTACTTGCGGGGAGTGTAAAAAGAGGGTTTCAAAGGGAAGGCGGGATAAAATTGACAAAAGCTGCAGCCGAAAAAACGAATATGCGTATGCGAAATTCAAAATAAACTAGAGAACTTCCGTTTTGACTAGGAACTAAACTGTGCACTGGTATATGACGATACTACCTGACATCTGAACTTGCATTCCCATAATAAAACGGATGAAAACAGAAAAACTAAAATTAAGGGTGCTGACACTAAAGTGAACCTCAACCGCCAAGGATTGAAGCTTAAAGGAGCGTTTACCGATACGCGGCAAGCGGCAAAGCGACTACTATTGCAAACTATACTGGCCTGCGATTACCTGAGATTGGCCTGAGAACTAAGTTACCGGTAGCCTGACTAGCCCACATCACTAGAAGCCCCCATGGCAACCCACTCATTTGCAGCTGCAGACTAGTTGTGAGTTAGTAGTTACAGTCTCTTTCATTGGGTATCGTTGTTTGGGGCCAGTCGCCTGCTAAAAATAGGGTACAATCTAGAAAAGAGATGAAGTCGAGATGTCCTGGTAAAACAATGCAAAAAAGAATCTTTACAGTCTGGAATGAGTTAAGCCTGGATTGGCTGTGCGTAGCAAGGCTGACGAGACTTTTGTTATAGTCGAAACATTAATTTGTTTCTCGCAAATTTCCCAACGAGCATTGTCTAACTCCTGTCGTCAATGTTGTCTTAAGCATTTTTTTGATACTCTAACTGCCTGTTGATATTTTTGTGATACCGGGCGACAAATCACAAAGCAATAAAAATTGTACTGGTACAATTCGTTGATATCGCGTGGTTTTAAGGTTTGTTTACACTAAATGCGATTTTAGTCCGATTTGCTGTGGTACGAAATTTCTCAAGATTTTTGACATAAGCAGTTGACGAAAATATCTTCCCCACAATTCAAACCCAAACTTTTTGCTTCCTACCGGTTGTTTTGCGAAGCACCTAACGATTGTATTCTAGAATGCCACGCAAAGTGACGTAGTTTTACGTCATAACCTCTAACTGTTTCCTAGCCTACGTCACTGTACGTAGGAAAAATTTCATCGTATTCTGTGTAAACACACCTTTAGTCACGTTGCCGCACCAAAGTTCAACGTAAAAATGAAATAAACAAAAAAATTTTAGATAGGCCGTTAGCTCAGTTGCTTAGCACACACGCTATCGGTGCGGGAGGTCTGGGATTCAAATCCTGGGTCGGTCAAATCAGTACAATGTCGCCAACGCCTCGCCACCGCTGCGGCGGCGCCATGCCGCGGAGATATGCCCCGCTACACGCTTCGGCGTAATACCGCGAGTATAACGAAGATTTGATTTGATTTTTTCGAAAAAATTAGGTAATCACGTTGCCGCGTGTCGGTAAACACACCTTAAAACATGTTATTATACTAACCTAGTATTGTGATGCTATAACAGCATGACGAAAGATTGAACATACAAAGTGCCATTCTAAAAACATAGTGACGTAATAGTGGGTACTTTATGACGTAAATGCGGTATGTAAAAACGCAAACTGATGGCAATGCGTTATCAATACGGCGATATTTTTATGACCTATAAAATCGAAAAATATGACTTCATATTTTGAAACATATGACTTTATTTTAATTTATGCTGTTTTCCGTAATTAACATCTCTTACGTAAGTCTAAACATGCATTTTGAACAAAAGCATAGCCTACTCAAAAGAACGAAGAATTCACTTAAAAATTAGTAAAAGCAGTTCAAATGTGCGTCTTGCAACAAGTAAGGTATTCAACTGTTGAATACAATTTTATAATAAAATGCGACCTGTGCATCGGTAAAATTTTGGTTTTCATGAATCGTGGATTTTAACATCGAAAATGACCGTTATACAGACGCTGATGTAGGCTGGAATGTTAACAACATGGCATACAATGCTGGAGAAATATCTGGTCCACTAGTCTCCAAAATGGTTTTTGCACAACTTTTTTCTAAACTAATAATAAAAAAGTCGCTTCAAATGCTTCGTGAAACAACAACAACAACAAGATTTATTTCAGTCATATGTACAGTAAACAATAATAAATAGAAAATAGTGTTGAACATTGGCAGGGAGACTGCGAACAGACCTTGCGATTATCGCATGAAAGTCGGCACGAAAACTTGAAAATTTTAATTGCCCCTCTCAACATAAAATTATCAAGTTTAAAGCCTACAGGAACTGCATCTACGATGGTACTGGAGTTTAATAATTTGTATTTCATAACAAAAATCAATAATCATATTTTATGACCTAAAACAGAAAACATGACTTTTTATGACTTTATAACTCCTTAAATAGACCTCGTATCAACGTAGGTTTTTCGCGATTATCGGTTTCATAAGTTTTTGCGCTACCAAAAAAAATACAACTTTAATGACTTTTATCCTCACTAGTTAGTAATATAATTATGAAAATGGCAAACTCCACACTCACCGAAGCGTAGTCAAGCAATGAATTGAACATTTATACGGTATACGGACACCAGGACAGTAGTTTATACTGTATGTGATAGGGTGTATGGGCGCAAAAAGTTGATATTTCAAGAATGTGCTATTGTCCCTTTCGCCCCCCTTTCACTTTTCGCCCCCTGTTGTTTCTCTTTCGCCCCCAAGGGGGTGATATAGCCCACTTTGAGAAACACTGTTCTAAATAGGCCTAATTCGTTTTTTTCACTTCTTTTAATGTCCTAATAAATGGCACAAGATTAATCTTAATTTGAGTTTATTCAACCCAAAATATAGATTATTTAGTTAATATTGCAAAAATTATTTGAATACCCCCATATCTTGGAGTAAAAGTCTAAATGAAATTGACAAAAGACTAAATTGTTATTTTTTACTAAATTCAAATACGAAGCTAACTTGAGTAAATACCTAAATAACAACTTTATTTTATCGTTAACTCCAAACTACACTACCGATAATAACAGTATATTCTCTGCTCATTTTTTTCTTTTACAATTTTTTGCATTTGTAAAATATGTCCAATTGTCCACTGTAATCTATACAATCCTACGTGGATAACTAACTCGAAGTCAGCTTGCTGTCTACTTAGAGCCTTTGCAATAATAACTGCCAAAAAGTAAAGACCCAAAGGTGATTTTATCAAATTTTCCTAAGTTCTGACTGGTTCGCTTGCTTATTCTTCCAATAATCACTTTTTATTTATGATAATGAATGTTTAATAACAAAAAAATATGCAGTTCTAAACAAGGTAAATGTAATTAATCAATCAAAAAAATAAAAATAAGTAATTCAAGTCAGGCTTAAATGTATAGTCGAGGTCGACTCCTCAGCACATCGTCGCTCTATCGGGGTTATTCAGATGCAATTGAGTGATAATTATCAGTCTTTGGGACCCAAATCCTATTTCAACGTTTAGGTATCATGTCAAACTTACTTGCTAGGCACGGTAGATAATTTTGGCCAGTTTGACAAATGACGTACCTACCTTTTGGTGTTTCACTGTCCCGTTCGTTTGTGTTGCTTAAAGGGCTGTTGTGAACGAAAAAATTGAATTGAGCGTCTGCATTAAACGGCATCGTCTTGGGTTTTAACTCCAAGCTGGATCAAGCCAAAAGCCAGTTTCTAGTTGTACTTTTACTTTCACGGTAAGTAAAGGTGCTCGATTCAACGTTTTCATTTTATTTTCCAGAGCGCACAATTAGTTTAGTCTTCAATTTCAAGGAACTTTTGTAGCTCAATGGGTGAAGTATTTGCCTTGTCGCAACCAGCACGGATGCATCACTGATTGAGGATCTGGCTTGTGACACGCACAGCATTGTTCTAAACGTGATGTCGGAATAGGATTGCCCAAAAGTATCTAAATAAATAAATAAATAACAGAGGTAGGTTATTTTCAAATTAAGTTATTTCCAACTGGAAATTCAACAGTAATTTTGAGGGAGACTGCGAAGTGAGCTTGCGCTCTTCGAGTCAGCAGCCACCCGTTATATATATATGTCAAATGCGATCGGCTCCAGCCGCGAATCAAACCCGTCACATAAGATCTGTCACCTGCGCGGGGTACCGCTAGGCCATCTCGCCGACAATTGATAAGAATTGAATTTTTTTTTTTGTAGAATTAGTTAATGTTTACTTGGATAACCTTGCTAGAGTATTTGCACCAACGCAAAGGTTAAGGCGGAATATAAACAAGTCTATATTATTATTAATGAAAATGCTCTCCTGTTGTAACAATTATGAGTATCGCAAATGTACAATAGGGGAGACTGGGGAGATATGTTACAGGGGTAAGTTGTTACAGTCCCTTTAATTTTTTAAATGCTGCTTATAAACAACTAGATTTAAGTTTTTTATAACCTACTGGACAAAGGATTCCAATAAAAAAATGCAAGACTTGTGGGTTTGATTTAACAAAAAATATTGGAAAAAAATTATTTTAAGCTGTAAATGTAAATTTTTCAATATTTTTAAAAAACTTAGTACCTAGCAGAAAGTTGAGGTTAAGGGTAAGACTTATAGCTTTTTGATAAGTGAAATTATTGTAGTTTAAGAGCCTATCAAGCTTTTCTCCTTTGAAGGGCAACGTAATTATGAAAAATTTCATTGAAGTCCATATTTTATGAAGGGGTAAAATGTTACACAGTGTAACATCTTGCCCCATTTGGTTTTTAATAAAGTTAGAGTCAGGGTGTAAATGCTTAAAGTGGTCGCATGCTGAATGTGCTGATTGTAAGCCTAATAGCAATTACGTGTGCGAGACTTCCGATATGTAAATTGTTTTTTGCATCGTTTTGAGTCTTCTGCAAAGATGGTGTTCAATGCCAAGTATGAATTGTGTTTGTAAGCTCAAATTACTTTATGAGCGACCGATTACGCTTGTTTTGCTTCGTTATTCAACTTTTTTGGGATTTTTTAACTGTTTTTCACCTTCTAAATGACTTTTAACAAATGTAACACAGTGCCCCATTAGATGTAACAACTTACCCCGCTGTTGTGGGGTAAAATGTTACAATAGACCCTTTGTTAATTCATCTTTGAGGCCCCTAAGATAAGTAGATAAAAACGTACAACCATTTCTGATTCCTTCCTAAGGGGATCATGAAGCTATAAAAAAGAAAGTTAGCTCGTACGCGCAATAGAGCGGCAGTAAAGACCGTTTTACCAAAAACTGTAACGTATCTCCCCAGTCTCCCTTACTCATCAGCGCGATAAAAATTATAGAAAGATGGAGTTCCTTCAGCAGACGTACCTTGAGGAAACGGGGACCTTGTGCCTATTAATCACCCTCCGCATATTTTGAATAATTAATCTTGCCGCAGTGTCTGATACCCTGAGGCGAATTTTAAATTTGTTTAAATATAAATTCTGCTCATCGACCAGCGTATTCAGCGAATACTGGCGAACAGTGACGAGATGTAAAATTAAAATCAGTAATAATTCTTGATTAAATAAATTAGTGCACATTTTGTTTAATTTATGATTAATGTCACAGATGATAACAATAGATTTCTGTATTAAAGATTCAGGCTAAACTAGTAAAATTAGGAGTTAAACATCTATTTAGGTTATTGCGCAAAAATCAATATAATTTCTTATTTCAAATCGAAAAACATTAGTCAAATATAAACTGATCAGTGTTGATATTTTTGTTTACTTCATTGAAAAATTTAAAATAAGCTTCGGAACATGGCGTAGCGGTACCGCGTGCAGGTGACAGATCCTACGTGACATTTTCGATTTGCGGCTGGAGTAGATCGCATTTGACATATGTACCGGGTGGCTGCTGACTCGAAGAGCGCAAGTTCACTTCACAATCTCCCTCAATTACTGTTGAATTTTCTGTTATTATTTGAAAATAACCTCAATTATTTCTTTATTATTATTTATTGGTTGCAAAAATAAAAGCCAATAATATTTGAAACTTTGATTCTATTTGATTAAGATTGAAAATGCTTTAAAGCATGAATCAAAACCTCTCAAAAATATTCAAATGCTTCAAAATTATCGGCTCTTATTTTTGTAATTAAAATATACAACGTACTTAACTTATTTGTACGTTAATTGTATTGATACAGTCTTATTAATTAGCAGTCTTATTTTACATTATGTTTATAAACTAAACTTTTATCTTTTTTCAGCTACTTCAACGCAAGCTAGTATGCTTTCATAGATCTGCAATCATATTGAAATCGATTGTAAAAAATACTTGGACAATGTCAACTTCCTGCATCTCTTCTTCAATAACAAGTGTTTGTTTGTGTCCAATGTGCCGTCGTAGTGTAAACAGCGTATGCAGAATGACGCCATTGGAGAAAAATAATGCAAGATTGATTTTACAAAATTATTCCATTTGTCGTCCCATTTCTCGCAGCAAGAATTCTTCAAAAATCAATATTTTTTCATTTTCTCTTTTTCTTCTGGTATTTGTCTCCTTTGTTTCAACCGGAAATGCAGACTACCTTTGCGGAAGCCGCTTGGTAGACGCCCTCCGCTACATCTGTGGAAAAAGAGGAATATACAACCCAGCACACAGCAACAGACACAGAGGTAATCTTTTCGCTTTTGAAAAAGCTCAATATCAAATTCAATTCAACTCTAAAGAACCAGGAATGAACAAATCAGTGCCAATTAGCTGAGTAAACCGCTTCGCTTTTTTCCTAATTCGTAAGCCTTAAAAATTTTTATTTTGTATCATGTATCGCTTGTTATAAACACGGTACATTTTTTGAGAAAAAAAAAGCGAATGAACTGCAAATTTTACTCGAGATATTCCGGAGAAAATTACTCGAAAACTACTTTTAACGCCGCACTGTATAATATCATGAAACGTCTTTTCATGTTACAGTAGAAGGCAATTTTATACATTTTACGTTCTTAACTTGAACCTAAATCAAAATCAAAAAACGTGAAATTCAACTGATACGTTTCATGATGTATTCTTTCATAAACGGTAGTAAATTCATAAACGGTAGTAAAGGTTGAAAAAAAGTTATACAAGGCTTCTTACTAAAAACAAATTTTCATTGAGCTCGCTGTATTGCGCCGAAGAGAGTGACAAGTGGAGGGCTCACTTTCGCGATTTTGCACCTGAGTAACACAGCTCAAAAAAAATCGCATCGGTGGTGTTAGCGACAATGTGTCCGATTTGACCGGCCGGGAAATTGAACCCAGACCTCCCTCGCCTATAGCGGTATCTTTGACTATTACGCCAACGGGCGATCTTTTTATGAAAAATAACGATTTATTGATCGCAGGTTCCTCGCATCGTCGCCACCCAGCGCAGCCCCAAGTCTCCATCACTCATCTCTGCTGTGAACTCGGGTGCACTTTCAAGCAGTTGAAAGGGTGAGAATCAACTTACTGCAGTAACCGCTTTAAAGCCTTATATAACCAATGCAGTGTCACAAAGTTCAAAGACTATCCCCATGTAAAAAACATTTTGACGTGATTTTTGTGTTGCCGTATCTAGCATGGGGCTGGGCTTTTTACAGTACTTCATTTAGTTACGCGATTATACTTGCGCTTTTGCATTGTGATGCAAATTATGACTTTAGCGCAGATTTTTACTATTGTCTACACATTCTGCGATTTAAGTAATAATTGATTTTGTATGTTGGATGATAAAGTTGCAAATTAATGTTTCGGCTATAACATAAGTCTTGTCAGTATTGCTACGCACAGTCTAGAATTGGAACAGCCTGGATTAACCGTACGTAGCAAGGCTGACGAGACTGTTGCTATAGTTGATTTCACATGGCTTTATAACTTTTTAAATACTGTACATTCCACAGGAACGAAATGGTTTTACTGTTTTTGTACCACCAAAAATATGGTTTTCAATTGACGTTTACTAGCTCTGGTAATCAGTTTTCGGTCACTGTACAAGTATGCCACCTTGAATGATTCAGCAGTACGAGTTAACGAATTAAAATCTTTAAATATTCAATTTTAGGGCGTAGTTGCAGCGCTGAGCAAAATAGGGTAATCCTTATTGCCAAGAAAATTGCATTTTCTCAATTTTTATTTTATTTATTCAGATATTGTGCTCCAGCGGGACACAACCACTCCCCCAGACCACATACACACCAACGTCATCATTTTCCCACGCCCCCTGCTTTTGTGAACGCCCCCACTACGACTTTGTTGCAAAAAGTAAGCTTTCAAATATTCTGTAGTTTTTTGAGTGAGCTATTGCTTTGCCAGTGTTTGATTCGTTGAGTATCAGTCAATTTATCTTGAAAACATTCAAAGCCGTTGTTTTTGATATTTGCTTTTCATTTCTTGAAATATACTGTAAACGAATATTATTCTTGATGCTAACTTTTGTGCCGCATCAAAAATTAAAAAAAGAATCAAATTTTCATTATACTCGCGGTATTTCGCCGAAGCGTGTAACGAGTGGCGGTTCAATGGACATTGGGCATAATGGGCAACACAGCTCCAAAGAAACGTGGAAGTGGTGGCGACCCGTTGGCGACTCATAACTGAGTCCGATTTGACTGGTCCGGGAATCGAACTCTAAACCTTCTGCACCAATAGCGATGTTCCAATCACCTGAGCTATCCGGCCGGGTAGTTCTACCTTGTGCCGTATTGGTGGAAGGATTTTCGAAGGACAGTGCAATGAGCTTTTTGCTGTCTGCGTTGCTAGTTATCGAAGCTGCATTAGAAAGTCAAAACATTGTCTGGTGTTAAACCAATGTCGCTTACATAACGTGAATTTCACAAATATTTTTGCTTTTGAAAATGAAAAACACCTTGAAAAAGTTTAAAACTCTGCTCTTAACCGTAAACGTCAAATCGAGTCGATGAAATGTACAGTGGAGCAAAGTGGCAATTATGGTTGATAATTAAAGCATTTGTGTCATTTCATAATAAAATATACCGCTTTCTTTGAAAGTAATAATTTGGAGCTTATTGGTATTGTTTTGTGCCATTACTTTCGATTCAAAAAAATCTCGCATTTATGTATTTCCGCTCTTGTTTACAAGAAATTTTGAGAACGATTTAAAAATGTTAAGTTCCCAAGTCGTTAAATTTTTCTACGTTTTGAAAAGTGCGATAGCAAAATTTTTCCGCATTTTTTCCATACTACTATTTTCCTAATAAATGTGTTTGATTAAAATGAAGTAAAAATTTGAATGGTAAAACTGTATTTTTTGTTTCACTTCGAGTAGGCTGTACCCAATATTTCAACGCATATTTACCCAGTCCACATGTCTTACTTTCATGGAGGTTAAACCCGCACATCTTGGTTCTAATTCCTGCATCATAATCAACTTTCATGTCATAGTTAAAAAAAGTGATTATGACGTCAAGAAATTGATTATTTTGATTATGACGCAGAATCCAGAACCAAGAACCGTGGGCCTTAAGCCCACAAAAATGGACACGTGGACAGGGAAATTGCAACTTTAACCAACTACACACAGCCGAAAATTGAAAAGAGCTTTAGGATTATTTTGCTTTGTTAAAGTTATGCTTTTCCTCGAAATACCGTTGCCGCTAAAAATTGTCAATACAAACTGAAAACAATGTTTTGGTCACAAAAATGTTTTCTTACTTTTATAAATTTGTATTGCAGATAACAAGCACCAGACGACATTCTGAAAGCACCACTGTCGCGCCCTCAAGCGAGCCAACGACAGTTTTACATCGAGAAATTGGTGGGCGGAAAAGGCTGAGCTTACAACAGCTGCAAAACCGCTACAAATTTTTAATTAAAAACGAAAACAACAAAGAAGATAAGAATGCAACAACTCATTCCAGCATACAACGATTGCAGGAAATTATTAAAGTGGCGGCAGCAATATCCAGACGAAGAGATGGAGACGTTCCAGAAATCATAACAGATACTGATCAAGCAGTTGAAGTTACTTTTATCCAAGACACGAGACGAGAACACTAAGCAATGAACATGTTTTTTTATGCAGTACTACGAAATTATATTGATGTGTTTATCACGCTATATCATTATTATTATTATTTTAAACAGTTTCCTTATCTGCTCTCGCTCCCCATAGTCAAGGTAATATGTGTAGTACGTCGTATTTTTTATTTGAATTGCGCCTTGCCCGGAGACACATTCAGCCAATGAGAGGCTCTGGGCGAATGGATCAATGAGGCTCTAGTGATCAATGATCAGGCTCATTTCTCCGTATATAAAAGTGATGATGGTCGGTTTCCCAAACATAAATCTTTGTTGTTCGTGACGAGGTTCCTTATTTCTCCGTGGCCCCAGGCTTCAGCTTGCATAGCTTATTGGTAAATCCGGCACTAGCCCTGCCTATGGTGCAACAAACAATTCTGAAATCAATCATTAGAAAATAAAACAAAAGCAATACAATATTAGGAAGCACTAAAGAAACAAAAAAAATGTCTCAGAAATTTGTGTGACAAATGTGCTTGACACAAAATTGCCCTTTTTAAGCAAGAGAGTACAATGAGTCCATTGACTACTGTAATTGCATTTATTTATTACTTTTTGTTTTTTCTGTATTGTTTTAGTACTTGTCAAATAAATATTGTAACCTATGAAATGGTAAAGAACCATGCTATACCAAGCCTGCTTTTTGTAAAAGGAGTTCTGCAGGAACTTATACAGAGATAAGGCTTTTTCCCACGCTGTCTGGATGGAAAATTTTGGGTTTTATCAATTTATGCCGAAATACCGAAAATCTCTTTCATTTTTGAAGGTTTCAGTGATACATGCGTCCAGGGTTGAGAAAAATCGATTGTAATCGATATTCGATTGCGATATTCTTTACTTTTTGTTCATCGAATGCACTGGAGCCTTTACTTTTTTAAATGAGTATCGAATATGGCCTTGTCTTTACTTTTTTTCGGCGCAATTCGATATTCCATATTCGATTCTTTTTGTCTAGGTTACTTCATCTCCTTTTAGCAAATTTAAAATAATCGTCGGTATGTCATTACCTTGTTTTTGCGGATAATTTTTTTTGTACCAAAAAAAACAAAAAAAAAAAATTTTTAATAGCAAAGTTGCTTCGCATACATTATGTCCGTCGTTTGTCCGTAAGTTACCGCATAATTATGAGGACATCACAAAAAATGGTTGGCGTATACCGCTAAATGCTCAGTACTATATCGAATATCGATTACGATATTTTTTATTCTTTATTTTTCTAAACTACCATCAAAATCGATTAGTTCTTTACTTTTTGGTGAACTATGGAATATGGATAATTTCTTAACTTTTTGGGTACCCGATTCCCAACCCTGCATGTGTCTACATTTTGAAAACGAAAAGGCGTCACTGCGGCGAGAGAAGGTAACTCGTTTTTTCGAAGCATTGTTTTCATAAGCTTGTGAGAGGAGAATGTTCAAAGACGAATTTGTGCAAAAATGGTAAATTTTTTCCAATCTGACATCGAAAATGCTTTAAGGTTTTTTTTTAGGACAAATAATTAATTCAAAAGGGATGGACGAATTTTCACACAGCTGCACGAACATGCAGTCGTACTTCGCTAATCAAGGAACAATTGAATCTTTTTTCCGTGATATCGAGATGCAAAGTTTAGATTTTCGAATAACCTGGAAAACGTTTTGAGAGACTTTCTTCAGCTTTGAGAAAATGCATCTAAAAGTGCCACAACAAAATCAAAATAATTAAAAACAAAAAATCTTGGACTAAGAATACACAGATTCCAGATTAAACAATAAAATGAAATTGTAAGCATATATTCACTCTGCGCAATTCAAAACAGAGCCTAAAGTACACAGCCAAAACCTCAAACAACACAGTTCTCACCGCGTTGGTTTCAATCTTAGGATTCTTTCCTCACCACGACCTCGTGACTAGTTTGGTGAGTTCCATCGAGTGAAACAGTTGTCACGAAGAGAGGTCTCAGAGAGAACTGTGTCGTTTGAGTTTTTTGGCTGTTTATGTTCATGTATCAAATTGCGCTGAGTAAATAATATACCTGATGGTATGTTTACTATTCAGTTTTATTGTTTAATCTGGAATCTGTATTTTTTCTCCCTATCTTATATCTGTGGACTAAGAATATCAAAACAAAAATAGAAAAGGCAAAAAATCGAAATCTTCTCCAGCACTGGATAACGTGTCCGAATATAAATTTCGGAAATTTTCCGAATCTCTGCAAATCTGCGAAATTTGACTTCCTTGAAATTTCCCGATTTTCGGCAATTTGAAAAGCCGGCAAAAAGAGAAATCCAACAGAGAGATTTTGTATTGTAGAAAAATGTAGCAGCTTCTTCTCCAGAACAGTGTCATGACCATGAACAAAATCAACAAGACTGATTAGACATCTATCAAACATTCTATGTGTGGTATGGACATCCTTTTCGCAGCTTAGGTAATCTAATCACCTGCTCAAAGTGCATATAGGTCTACCATAACTTGGCGAGTAAACCCTACGTTGGTACGTTCATACCGGTGGGCGACTGTATAGCATCAAAATGTGCAGTATGCCAATGACACAGGGCCATAACTACCAGCGGTGCAATGCATCGGGGCCCCAGCACAAGGGGGCCCCGAGGCATCTCATCATAAATTTTTTTAGAAATTTTCAAATGTATATATTAATTTTTTTTAATTTTCAAAAATTTATAACCATCCAATTTTTTTTAAATATGTTTTACATAACGCTGTTTTACGCCTGGTTGGGGAAATCGGATTTGTCCGCTTTATTTAATGAGTTTTGCCTTATAACGTAGTTATACCTAATGTCTTGTGATGGTTTCGAGATGGCAGCCTTTTAACTAGGTGTTTTGTGACTTCACACTTGTCTGGCTGGTTTATGTCGAGTAAATGAATTGATTATTAAGAATAGGCCCATCCTCGCTAAGTTGCTAATTTTTTTTGGTTAATTTTGTCCGCTTCGTAGAAATAGGTGAAGCTTTACCGACTGTCGTTTAAAGTTATTCCGACGCTGTGGTTTTGATTAACCACAATGTAGCACTCCTGCTAGTTGACTGCAATATGAAGAGAAATTATGAAAGCGGAGCACATAGAAATTTTCTGAAGACGTCTGTCCGTTCTTTTCTAGTCAGATGCTCAAATCCAATCGTGGTTTAGAGATAAGCTTGCCCAATTAAAATCGGCCCAAAGAAATGGCTTTGTTTTCGATTATCGAAAACGCGTGACTTATCCTGACGTGTGTGCGACATGCATGATGTATACAACCAGCAACAGTAGCTAGCTCCGATGGCCTAGTGGTAAGAGCATAGTCTAGACTCTAGACCAGGGGTGTGCAACCTTTTTCACTGGGGGGCCACTTTCGAAAATTTTATCAACGTCGAGGGCCAGTCACCGTCAAATATGTATAAAATTATAAAATGCTAAACACAACCCGTGTATTATAGACGGTACAAATAGCTAAATAAATCGATTTTTAAAAAAAATTTTTTGTCCTGCCATCGTCGAGGGCCACATTGACTGGCCTGGAGGGCCGGATTGTGGCCCGCGGGCCGTGGGTTGCTCACCCCTGCTCTAGACTATGGTAAGAGCGTCCGCCTCTGGAGCTGTAGACGCGGGTCAAACCAATGACTTTAAAATTGGTATTCACAGCTTTCCTGCTTGACGCTCAACATTAAAGGGACAGTGTGGAAAACAATCTGACAGGTTTACTTGTGGTGCCGTTGGAAATGGCACTTAACGGGATTACCCCATTTTGGTGTGGTAGACAGATGGCCGACAACTTCTAAGCGAGCTCGTTATAACGCTTTGATCGCTTTTTCGTGGTAGGAGGATAAATTATAGGTGACGGAAGCGGGGGGCCCCCACTTTTTTTCAGGAGGGACTCCCTCTGCAATATTGCCTCTGCATGAATGTATTTGAAACTTAATAGGCCTACCATCGAAATTGAAACCCAGGAAAAAGCTTAAATCCAGAGATGTTTTCTTCAAAATTTTGTTTATGGTGTGGGGGAACAGAAAAAGTGTGATCTTCCTGCAGCAGAAAAATTAATTTGCGGCTTGTAAATGTCAAATTGAGCATCTTAACATATAAAAGATAAACCAGCGATTGGTAGCATCTAAGCCAGAGGTTCTCATCTTCTCGACCGTGGCTCTTGGCCCCCCAAAGGGCCCACAGAGAATTCTCTTGGCAACCATGATGGTAGGAATCGTTAATGAATCATAACAAACTGGGACTTTTAAACTTACGCACTATAGGGGCCACGGTCGTTTAGAGGTACAGTCAAGGAGCCACGGCTCAGAAAAGATTGAGAATCACTGATATGAGCTTTCAGTATGGAAAAAGCATTTTGCAGTACGTTTTGAGACGAGGCGAGGTACAGCAGTTGTAAGAGTCGTTTGAAGTAAACAATAGCAACTCAATTCAAAACTAAGCCCCTCCACCAATGTTATGTATACCCTACTATCTGCACCGACTTTGCAGTCAGCCACTCAAAAGAAATGTAGCTTACCGTATTTGCAATGTGATTTTTCATGATGCGAGAGGCGGGGCTAATTCTCGGGGAGGTGGCAGCTTTGCTTTTCTTCAGACTTAATTTTGACGTTAACAACCTACCTTTAAAACCGATAAAATAAGCAGCTGTCATAAAATAAAAGCCGCTGACTGTGCAAAATATCTACAGCCTAGTTTTTGAATTTTGTGAATGTTTTTTAATTTTTTAATTCACTTTGTTTTGCTGTGCAGTGCTAACCCTAGCAACTTTTTTGCCAACAAAATTGCTTTTTTTAGTCAGAGAAAGCAACTAAAACGTTTCCATTCTAGTTTTACGCGTGGCGATGCGGTTTATGAAGTTCTACTATCTCGCTTCGCATCACCTTATCGGTGTAGGAAATAATGTTTATTGGAGTTGAGTTATTAATCGTATCAACTTTATCTTTTCGTATGCTTCAAAAAAGCTTACTGCTCTCGTTAGTTCCGTGACCGTATACGTGAGATAGCCCACCGTGAAACCTTTATTTGAGCGCCACGCGGCCGCAGCGCTTTGTTTTTCAATCCTTCTCTTCTCCTATTGCGGCGTTCTATTAGAGGTGGTGTTCAGTTAAAGGTTGGTGCCATATTTTTTGACTAGCTGATCAAAATTCGGGGAAAATAAATTCAATTAATGAAAAGAAAAACTTATAACAGAGTTAACATTTAACCTTTGAAGAAAAAAAGACATCTACCGTAACACAGTTACTGCATGATAAGTAATCAAAAATTTAAAGCGGAAAATCAGGTGACACGTCCCTGCGTAGCCATCCTCGTCATTTTCAACTCCTTCCCCTGTAGTGGCATTACAGGTGGTATTCATTTAGAGGGTGGCGCTCTACTTTTTAATCTTACCCTATATATAGTGGCGCTCAAAGAGGCTTTACGGACGGTTATAGTATTCACAGTGGCTGTTAGGGTTGCTAAAACAGCTCAGATGGCCGAGTGGTATAGAGCGTCTGTCTCTTGAGCTGTAGACTCGAGTTTGATTCCGAGTCGGGTCAAACCAATAACTTTAACGTTGGTATTCACAGCTTCCCTGCTTGACGTTCAGCATTGGAGGGACAGTGTGGAGAACAAGCCGGCAAGTTTACTTGTTGTGCCGTTGGGAAATGCACTTAGCGGGATTCCCCCATCTTGGTGTGGTAGACAGATGGCTGGCAACTTCTAAGCGAGCTCGTATAGCGCATTGATCGCTTTCTCGTGATAAGAGGATAAATACGCAACTAAATAAAAAATAAATAAATAAATAAATAAAACAACAAACTAAAGCTGCACAATTACCCTGTCCACATGTCCAATTTATGTGAACTTTAGACCCACGGTTCTTGGTTTTAGTTTCTGCGTCACATTTAAATTTTAAACGTGATAATTTAAAACAATGATTATGACATCAAAAATTTAATTGCGATGCAGAAACTAGAACCGTGGGTCTGAAGCCAAAATTAATTGGGCTCGTCACATGTGAACAGGTTGAATGTGTTGAAGGCGAAGAAAATCTGGTGATTGCTTTTAGGCCCCCCCATTTTAGAAATGCCTCCGCCATCGCTGGGATAAATATGCAAATAAATGCAATACAAAAATTGCCGAGACCAGTGGCGGCTCGTGGCCAAAAAAACAAGAGGTGCTGCAAGCGACAAATTTTGACCAGCCTATACTTCACTGTGATAATCCCAACGCCTATTACAGAAACGTCAAATTTGCGGTGCAGCGAGCTAAGACGATACATCAAAAAATCGAGGTGTTGCAGCTTTTTGTTCGAATTTTGTTTCTTTAGTTCATGTTGCATAGTTGGTGTAGTTGTTTAAGATATCACTGTTGCTGCAATAGGTGCAAGTTCGATTACCGGGCCTATCGAATCGGACCCAGTGTCGCCAACGGCTCACCACCGCTGCGATGTTTTTTTCGGAACTGTGTTGCCCAGGCGCTAAATCGCTGAAATGAGCCCCAACGACGACACAACAAGTAAACTTACCGGCTTGTTCTCCACTGTCACCGTCCCTTCAACGCTAAGCGTCAAGCAAGCTTAAAGACAATCGAAGCTTCAAAACTAAGTGAATATCAAGCTTAAAGACATTGGTTTGACTCGACTCGTAATCAAACCAGAGTCAAGTGCTCCAGAGGTAAACGCTCTTGCCACTCGGCCATCTGAGCTCCGCCACTTGTAACACGCTTCAACGTAATAACGCGAGTATAATAAAGATTTGATTCAATTTTTTTGATCACGATAAGCATATTAATTTTTTAGATCATCAAATATTATCACAAAAGCTAAAAATGCTACACGCTTCGGCGTAATACCACCACCAGCTCAACGAAGATTTGATGTGGATCTGGGGGTGCAGAGAGAATTTTTCTGAAGCATTTTATCCAATCATACAAATGCGTTAGAATAGCTGTGAAAGCTAAAATCTTTTTATAGAGCATTGACCTCGCGAAAACGACAATCTAACTAAAGACGACAGTCTTGCAAATATTTGCATTAAATGGTCTTGGGTGCTTCAAAAATTTTTATAAGGTTTTCAAAATTGGTTCAGTGATAGTTCCACGATTCAAAGTAGAGTTTACTCTATTAGATTTGTTACTTTGCTATAGCTATTTCAATACTTCTTTTTGCTGTAGAACAAAACTTGTAGAGATGTAGGCCTATTCCGACAGTTTTCCTCTGTCAGCACTTTAAAGCTTAAAAAGAAAACTAGCTTACTAAGTGCAAAACCAGCCTTAAAATCACACCATAAAATGTACTTTAATGCTACTGAGACACAAAACCGTCACAGCACAAAATTACGGATTTGATGCGAATTAATATGTCAAAAAACAAATAAATTTAATAAACGCTACGCACTGATAGTTAGTAGTTTTTCGTTTTGCCTTAAATAAGTTTTGTGTTACCAGTGGTATTGTTTGTCAGACTTTCCCATCCTTGATTTGATGCCAATGATTTCCATAACTCGTGTTGAAAACACCAACGGCAAAAATTTCTCCCACAGAAGAACACAAACGAACATCAAAGAAGCTAAGATTTAATTAGCAGACTATCAGGAACACTATAGGCCTCCACACTCACACTGCAAAAAAATGTTTGCAATTAATTCAAGAGTTAATTATGATAAGTCATCTGAAATGCAAATAAGCATTTTTTCTGGTTTGTAACTTGTGTACCTTGCCACTTGTAATTTATATCCTTTTTAATTATTAATAAAATGAATCTTTTCATGTACAGGTCGATAATAAGTGCCTAACCACTTAGATAAACAGTGCGAAGACAAGTAAAATTTAAGAAAAATAGGGGCTTGGTTGAATTAAGCCGTAGTTCGGAGGGTTAGAGTTTGGGGTTCGGGTTAGGTCCCAACCCCTACTAATAACTTACTAGCGCCCCTAGCGGTCCTTGTGCTTGTGATATATCCGCCTGTTATAAGATACGGCTTAATTCAGACAAGCTCCAAAAATACTCTCTGATACATAAAAATCTACAGGAATGATTTCGTATTGAAACCATGGAAAGAGTTACCTTACTGATGTACCAGTATGGCTGCGATAAGTAACACAAAACACAGAACAGTACCAGTAGATTTGGTCAAAACAATACAAACTTTTTCACTTGTTTTTTCAATTACAGTACACACAACATACATGCGGTAGAATGAGGGCTATTAGCCTACAGTACAGAGTATTATCCACAAATTCCAACATATATATTTTTTTAAGGCATTTTAGAGACCTGGCACCCATCCCCAAATACATATAATAGACACAAATCGGGTATACCGGTGTTGTGTATGCCTAAAATCAGGGAAAATTGTAAAGAAAAATAGTTTTTTTAATGCAACTAAAATCTTCCCTAAAAACCTGCCAAACCTACACTTGCCTGAGTAAACAGCGATGGCGGAAGCATTTCTAAAGTGGGGGGGCCCAAAACCAATCACCAGATTTTCTTCATCCACAACCAAGGACTGGCAGTGGCGTAGCGAGAAATTTTAAAAAGGGGGAGGGGGCATAATTTCCACATTTTTTTCAGCGTATCTTTTTCGGCAGAACTAATTTGAAGCTGATAAAACCAGGAAAGTTCTTGGGGAGTCCGGGGGCATGCTCCCCCGAGAAATTTTTGAAAGTTTACATGTTGTAGGCTAATGGCTATTTTAGTGCTTTTTGAATAATTTTCACGCAAATTGTGTTTAAATTTTTTGACCCTAATTCTGGGTGCTTCGCCAAATATGATGATGCAGTTTGTTCGCACATTTTTAATTATGCGTGCTTAAGGAGTAAGGCTTATAGCTATCAAAGGGGTTCGAAATTATAGAAAAATTGTATGCATCACAAACATTTTTGAAAATGGCTGGTGGGAGGATGCTCACCCCTTATCTTTCCCCTCTGGATTCGCCCCTGGCCATAAGCTGCAGAAACCACCAAAGAATCTGGCATATTGTAGTCATTTGGAACCATTAGTATTGTTCTTTTTTACTAAAAGCCAGAGTCAAAAGGGGGGCCATGGCAGAATAGCCCCGCCCTCTAAATAAACTCCTGAGGGCCGGATTTAGACAATGAGAGGCCCTAGGCTATTTGATCACACTAATTGGAAGAGCAAAAGAAAGGTCTTTACGTCCTCAGATGTTCTGTTTTCACTGAAAATATCGCTATAGTAAAGAGCAAAAAAAAAAGGTATGCAAGTACTCAGATGTTCTGTTTTCCCGTGAAAGTATCGGTGAAGAGAACAAAAAAAGGTCTGGATTGTTCGTGATGAGGCCCCTATTTTCTCCGAGGCCCTAGGTTTCAGCCTGTTTAGCCTACACGTAAATCCGGTCCTATGCCTACAACCCATATTTAGTCTGTCCACACGTGACATGTCTAATTTATGTGGGCTTCAGATCCACGGTTCTTGCTTCTAGTTTCTGTTACCCCACCGGCACCGCACAAACAAAATTTTAAAGAAGACATCTCTGGATTCAAGCTCTTTCCTGGGTTTCAATTTCGATGGTAGGCCTATTAAGTTTCAAATACATTCATGCAGAGGCAACATTGTAGAAATAAACGCGTAAATTAGGGCCCTCCCCAGGGCCCCCCTGAAAAAAAAGTGGGGGCCATGGCCTCCTCGACCCCCCCAGTTCCGCCACCTATGTGAGTGAACTATAGCATCCTTGATCCAGTTGCCACTACATGTTTCTGCAACCATCAACCAACTTTAGCCTAATCTTATCACAAGAGTATCAACTGTCTGAATCATAAGCAGATGAGCATCTACACTATTTACTGCCTGGCAGTGGTCTAAATGTCTGCACATACTGGTGCCAGTAGCCTACCATCACTGAGTAGCCTACAGTCAGGTTACTGATATCGGTATCTGTCTGCCAAGTCTAAAATAGAAGGCCTACCCAATCTAAATCTGCATCAAATACCAGCTATCATGGACACGAGCTAACTCGATCCCATGTACCAAGGCTAAAAACTAGTCCCGTTATGCCATGAGTCTGAGCTAGTAGTCTCAATTCGCTTTGCTGCCAATAGTGCAGCTCATACAAGAATTGAACAGCGGGTCCAAAAACGTCATCAATAGCCTTTGTTGCACCATCGTTTGGCTCATTTGCATATGAAAAACTTGAGCTGCAAAACAAAACAGGGATTCCATTTAGAAATTTTTATTCATATATGATCGAAACATTGAAAGAAAAAAGAAATTAAAAAAATTTGGCAATAAAACTTCAAAAGGTAATGGGAAAAAAATTAGGTGCATGAAAAAAAATCAGGGGGTGCTGCAGCTGTGCAGCTCTTATGGACGAGCCGCTAGTGGCCGAGAGGTCTTTTTCCAAACTCAAACTAATCAAAAGCTTCTTTAGAAGCTCAATGTCTCAAGAGAGACTTAGCGGTTTGGCTCTGCTGTCGATAGAGAATGAACGAGCTCAAAATTTAGATTTTAGGAAATTTATAGTGATTGTTTGCGACACCGAGCAATGCAAGCACGACATGGGCCGGGTGTACACTAACGCTAAGTGCACGAAAAAGGGTAACCGGTTATCATTTTTTTCGTCCTTCCAGACTCATCAGGTGCACAACTACGAGAGCCAAAGCTGGAAGATATATAACAGTTTGCCAGCGCAAAAGCAGCACCGACAATTTTCAATTAAATTGAGATTAATTGACTGGCACGGGTGTCGGAATAGACAGATTTGCTTTTTTGATTGGTAGGCTAATATTGCTGGGTAATATTATTTGATTATTTTTATAGTTTAATCTATATTTTACGACTTTTATCAGAATTTCAAAAATTTTTGTCAAAATGCACTAGGAATGTAGAAACAAACTGAGTACCGAATCAAACCTAGCATTTAGTTTAATATGTGAACAAAAATTGATAATTTAGCGGTCTAATTGTGCGACATTATGATTAGTCTGCTATTTATATACATTTCACCACTAAAGTGCCCTTTTCAGATACTGTTCCCCCTTTTCACTGGCATCAAAAAATTGTGTTTTATCAGTTGCCTCGTTTATGATGATGTAAGGGCAGGCTGTTGCACGTTCATTTTTTTTTTTTGTGTTGAACAATTTAACCGCATCGCATAGTCATCTCCGTTTCACTGAAATATATATTGCTCTTAAAGGGTCCTTGCCTCAAATGTCAAAAAACTTTGGTTTACGACGTGTATTTGATCAGACTCGCTGCACAGTAAAAGAAAATTTTAAAAGTAGGGGCCCCATAATAGATGTTTACACCGACGCCCCGGCTGACGTAGTAACTGTTCTGCTATGACCTTAAAGAGGGGCTGTAACGGAAATCGAAATTTTTCATGTTTTTGGTTTAATATGAAGGAATTTTTTGTCTCTACAAAATGCAACCAGTTTGACAAAAAAATTCCAACTGCTTTTTGAGTTATTGAGCTTTGAAAAAACAGCCGATTTTCGTAGTAAATAATATTGTTTGACGTCAGAGGAGGGCATTGTGAATGCACTGACGTAACAATGCCCATAAAAACGTTGCGTTCATTGATGAATCGCCGATCCACCATTGATAAATTTCTGTCGAATGACGCTTACGCATTTACACCAGGATTTTGCAAATCGGCACTTTTTGAAACGTTTCATAAAACTTTATCAACCCAACAGAAAGTTTATGATAACAAATATGACGCTGTAAGGCGCTGTAAAGCTGTTTTTGGCCAAATAACCGCCCGAGTGCACCTGTTGGACAGCTGGAGAATGGACTTTACACTCACGCAGTATAGTTAGTTAGTGCTTTATCATATAAGCAATAAGTATAACAGTTTACTCATGACTGCAGGCTTTGAAACCAATCTTAGCTGTAAGACAAAAGGTGTGAATACAGTTACAACATTACTGTAACTTGATAAAGTTGTATCCAGTAACGTAGTCCCAAGAAGATTGTACCAGTATTAATGTGCGGTAGGCAACAGGGGGCAGTTTTAGCCACTAAAAATCCGATTTTTAGAAGCCGACCAGCCAGTGAAGACTTTTTCAGAGCAAAAAGAGAACTATTATTTTTGGAGGTCGACTTACTCTGCTAGCACAAGTAATAAATTGATCTGCCCTAACCCCGAAGTTTTTGGTTCGCTACGCCACTGCCGGTATGCTTTTACAAACTTTGCATAATTTTTTTGATCTTGCCCCCTTCCGATCGAAATTCCTGCTTACGCCAAGGCTAATCATCACAAACTACTCTATTCCGTACGCAGATCATATTAAAATAAAAAATGCCTATGCGTTGCGTCGTCAAATATTGTGCCGGAACATAGGATGATATTTCTACATTATTTCATTTCCCAAAAAATGAGAACGCAAAGCAGAAGTGGGAAATGTTTGTGAAAAAAACTTACCCTTCTTGGAATCCATCTGATACCATACTCTAATTAGTCTCTTAATATCTAAAACTAACGACTGGGTTAGGTTTTGTCCGTCGTTCTGTACTCAAAACAACAAACTTCAGCTAAAATTTTTCATGTTTTCATCTTAGACATGGCTTAGCGGTATCGCGCGCAAGTGACAGATCCTACATGACGGGTTCGATTCACGGTTGGAGCCGATCGCATGACTTATATATTCTGGGTGGCTGCTGACTCGAAGAACGCAAGCTCACTTCGCAGTCTCCCTCAATTACTGTTGAATTTTTCAGTTCAATATAATTTGAAAATAACCTCAGTCATTTATTATTTATTTATTTCTTACTTATTGTAAGGCCTAGCCCTAGTAAACTAATCACTACACTTTTCTGACAAATCATTAAGTAAAATATATAAAATGCCTTTGCGTTGCGTAGTCTAGAAAATGCACGCAGTGATTCGCACGCGACACACACAAACAATGCAAAACTTGCGCATGCAAGCGCACGCATAAAATTTTGTCCTGCTAAATTCCAATTGTTTACTTCAGGTTGCTGACGTCAAAGGTGGGCATAGTGACATAATTTTTCTTAAAGTAAAAAATGACCGACTAAAAATCGGGTATAAAATGGCCCATAAAATGAAAACGGGTCATTATTTTTTTGAAAAGTCCATACTAGCACAGTTTACTTGCATAAACTGTTGAAAAAAGGCAATATCAATTTCCGTTACAGCCCCTCTTTAATTTAGCGGTGATTGCATATGCCAAGTTCTGCGTTTCATGCTGGAACGGTACTCGCAATCATGTCCGTTGCTCGAGACAGCTTTGCGGCTACTTACCGAAGCTGCGAAAGATCGCGACGTCGTCACCCACATCACCACGTCGCAGTAATAGGGTGACCACATGTTCTTCGACTCTGTAACTCAGACCACGCTACGCAACGCTCCGCGTCACAAGGGCACGTCCGTGAAAGCTTGTTTCTCACCCAGACGATGCCTTTCCATCGACGGCCGTGTCGAATGATCAAATATATATCAATTACGCAAAATATTTTTTTACTTGTGGTACGTAATATCGTCAACGCCGTGAAGGTGGCGAAACCTTGGCTTCACACCCTCGTAGACGGATGAAAAACCTTCTCTTTCGGCGGGGAGTTAGTTTAAATTAATTTAAAGATGGACTTGGAAATCAAATTTAAATCCCGCTGTGGTGGCTATAAAATAAGGCTATAAAATACGCTATAAAATATGGTGCCATAGTAATGTTTTCTTCTTGCTCCGAAGTATATCGATAGGCTTGACTGATTAATACCTATGCAATCGTAAATACTTTAGCTCAGGTGTGGGCAGAGCCGTAGCAGCCGCCCCCCAAACCCCCAATTGGGGGGGCCCACACTGCCAAAAGGGGCCCCAAATTGTCTTGAAGGACCCGAAGTTGCATCAATTCAAAAACAAAGTTTTGCTTGGCAAATCGCGTTGAATGGGATTTTTTGCGCTCAGATTCTATATATTTCAGTTTTAAAATTTTTCGCTATCGTTTCCTTTCAAATAGCGTCATAAACTGCATAATGATGTCATAAACAATACACTGTGTGTAAGAGTGCGCGTAGGACTTGAAAAAGGAGGCCGGTGCAGAGTTGGATGCAATTATCTTTAAAGCTTAAATTCAAATTCATTCCTCTTGAAAAAATTAAATTCAAATTCATTAACATCTTGTGAGCAGATTTAAAATTTTATCTATTTATTTTTTATTTATTCGCAATTTTATTCTCCTATCACGAAAAAGCGACGGGGCGCTATACGAGCTCGCTTAGGAGTTGCCGACCATCGGTCTACCACACCTAGATGGGGTAATCCCGTTTAGTGCCTTTCCCAACAGCGCAACAAGCGAACTTGCCGCTTGTTTCGCGCTATCCATTATGCTGAACGTCAACCAAAAAAGCTGTGAATACCAATTTTCAAGTCACTGGTTTGACCGGACCTGGAATTGAATCCCGGAGTCCACCAATCTAGAAGCAGAGGCTCTATCCACTCGGCCATCCGATCGGTAAATTAAATTCAATCCTACCCTATTTCTGTGTCAGCAACCATAATCTGACATCGAATACAAAAGTCCATTGAAAAAGGATTTGCTAGTTTGAAAACGTGTGCTTTTGAAATAGCGCAGGAATTGGACATTGGTCCGGTCTTCCTCAATCAAAAAGTAAAAAAAAAAAGAGAATGAAAATAGAAAAAGAGAATGTTTAGTTACGATGCAAATCTATATCGTACAGCTTCTGAGGAAGAGATTCAAAGCAAACTTTTTAAAACAACTGGTGGACCAGGCTATTATGTCGATACTAGAAAGTTTTAAGCTGACATGTGATGTCGCTTCTGTCTTTGCATTGCTGTTTACACCCAGCAGCTTCGTGCATGAACAGCCATTGTCAGCAACATGATCTGGCAGTACCGCACGCAGGTTCAGATTCTTTGCGACGGGTTCGATTTACGGCTGGAGTCTATTGCATTTGATATTTATATCAGATGGTTGCTGATTAGAACGACACAAGCTCGTTTGGCAGTCTCCCTTCAAAACCGTTGAACTTTTAATTCAATAGTAATACCTGTAAGTGCTCGCTTGCCTTGCTTCTCGAGTTTACAAAATGCGTTGTTACTGTTACCAGTGCTGAACAAAGCTTCAGAAAACTGAAATTTATTAAAACGTTTATTACATCTAATATGGCAAACAGCAGACTATCTTTTTTCTTTCCATTTGTTGGCATTTTTATCCACCTATCACAGAAAGCAATGGGGCGCTACACGAGCTCTCTTAGGAGTTGCCGGCCATCTGTCTACCTACCGCACTTAGATGGGGAATCTCGGTAAGTGTTTTTCCCAACGGCACAAGCAAACTTGACGGCTTTCTTAGCACTATCCCTTTAATGCTGAATGTCTAGTTGGAAAGCTGTGAATACCAATTTTTAAGTCATTGGTTTGACTTGACTAGTGATCAAACCCTCAGTCTATTCACTCCTTCAGGCTCAGAAGCACACGCTCTATCCACTCGGCCATCCGATTGGTTCTTCGCTGGCCATGTTGTCAATCGAAAGTTAATGCGCCTGATCTCCAGATTATGATGCTGTCAAAAGAACATCTGTGTACGAAAAAGTGCGCTCTAGCTAGATCGGAGGTTTTCAACCTATTGGCCATGGCCCAACAGTGGGCCTCAGAGCTTGACTAGAGAGCGACATCAGCATTCCCTAATCATGCCATCACGTTGACTTTGTACCTTTTAGCAAAAGTTATTGGGCCACCATCATATTTTATCATTTTAGTGGGCCATGAGCAGAAACAGGTAGAAAAACCCTGAGCTAAACGATTTTAATGGAAAATGAATTGGGTGTAACAAACTTGTCTTAAAATTACACCTTTTATTTTTACACAGTGATAACGCGTTATATGTTTTAATTTTACCACAGTATTCGCATTGTGGTGAGAAACTGAGTTGTTACCCCTGGAAAAACCTAAAACAATTCATATCGAAAGCTAAGTATTGGGGACTTGAAAGGGTTTTTGGGGGGGGGGCCAAAGTTGAGCTGCTACGGCACTGGGTGTGGGTAAATTTTTCACAAGAAAGGCTGTTTTTCCAGGCCACATTTGAAAAAAATTGAAGCCGAGGGCCGCACTGTTTGGAAGAGCAAAAAAGAAAAAGGTCTACATGTCCTCAGATGTCCTGTTTTCTACTAAAAATCGGTGAAGAGCAAAAAAAGGTCTTAATTCGCGGAGTCATGGTAGGAGTTTATATTTTTGAAAGTGCTCGCAGGCCGCATAAAATGGTCTCGCGGGCCGCATGCGTCCCACAGGCCGTAGTTTGCCCAGCCCTACTTTAGCCTATAGCCTACGTTCTTTTTGTAAATTTTTTTTCTTGAAACCCAAATTGAATCTATAAACCATTGAATCGTAGAGCGCTGTAACGTAGCAAGGTTGCGGTTTTCACATAAAAATTTTTGCGCCAACGACTTTCTTGCGGTTTTGACATAAAAAACACTCATTTTAGCACATTTTTTTATTGAAAAAGGGCATGCAGTGAGTGCAGTCACTACAAAAAAATCAAATCTTCATTATACTCGCCGTGTTACGCCGAAGCGTGTAACGAGTTGCGGGGCCCATCTCCGCGGCTTAGCGCCTGGGCAACACAGCTCCGAAGAAACGTCGCAACGGTGGCGAGTCGTTGGCGACACTGTGCCGATTTGACCGGTCCGGGAATCGAACCCCAGACCTCCCGCACCGAGAGCGTGCGCTTAGCAACTGAGCTAACGGCCAATGCAAAAATATTTTCGCAGCTTCTGTCTAAAAGCAGAAGCTTGGCTAAAATAAGTGAAAGGAGGCTGCAATCATTATTATTTTGTGAAATTATAGACTGAAAATTAGGTTTTAGCACCTTATTACAGGGCCAAAAGAGCATGGCATCGTGCCCTCCCCCTGCGTGCGCCTATGGTGCGAAGAAATTTTTCCACATTAAGGTACAATTTTCTAGCAGTAGCCTATCTGAGCGACACAGGCTTTTAACATGTATCGGAAAAGGCCTGAGGGGGGCGCACGCATAGAAGCCCCTACTTGCGTACGCTACTGGTCAAAACTACTTACCAAACACAAAAGTGTAAACTTAACCACAGTGACACAAATAAAACAGAATTTTTCAATAAATCTAGCAATTTTTTAAAAAAGTTCTGTAGCCCACCTCAAAATGTTTCCATGGCCCACTGCTAGAGAGTCACTGTTCTAGCTGCTGATGCGTTTTAGTTGTCCTATTTACGTTGATGATTGCAAAACTTCACCGGGTGCTCTGTAATGAGGTGTAGATTTTTGCTTTGCTGTCGTTACGGAATCAGGAATAACCTTCGCTTAAGCTAGTGGTGCGGGCGCTCGCTTTGCACTGGGAGACTGGGTTTGATACTTCGTCAAGTCATACCAAAGACTCAAAAAATGGTATTCATAGCTAATTAGTGCCCAGCATCAAGGTTAGTGTAGAGAATAAAATAGAAGTGGAGAAATGCAAATCAGTCGTATTATGAGTCAGTCCTGGCGCTACAAAACCGTAACAGTTAACAAGCTCCAAAAAACAACCTAGTAGTTCATATTTGACACAAAAGTTTTACTTCTAAGAGCTGCATCTGAACGAGTAGGCCTGCATACGGTCTTGGTGTAGAAGAAAAAAAACTTCGTAGTATACCATTCACTCTATCTTGGCCGCTTAGCCCATTGCCTGTGAAGGGTAAAAGTAGCGCATGACTGAAAAAGATAAACGCGCCTCCCCGAGGTGGCGCGGATTATTCTTTGGGGAGGCGCGAATGTTAACCACAATCATTTAAAAATACTCGTATAACGAGCCTATAACCTAATCCGTTTAATTGCATGGAAACAGCAGCTATTCGTTTGATTAACCGAAGTGTTAGTTACTGGGCCCATGCAGGGGCGCCGAGAAAAATTTCGGGCCCTGGGGCAAAAATTTTGTTTGAGCCTCTTGGTCAGTGGTGCCCCAAAGTGAAATGATGAGCATAAAAAAAGGTCATAGCGTCCGCAGATGTTCGAATTTCGGCCCAAAATCAAGTGATGAGCAAAAAAAAAAGGTCATAGCCAGTGGCGCAACCAAGATTTGGCAAAGGAGGGGGAGGGCACAACCGGGGTTTTGGGGGTGAAACCACCAGTCGCCGGAGACTACGAGGGTCTGGGGGCGTAGCCCCCAGCCGCCAACGAATTTTTACGGTTTTCAGGTAAAAAAACACTCATTTTAGCACACTTTTTTTCGAAAAAGGGCATGCAGTCACTTCGGACAATGCAAAAATATTTTCGCAGCTTATGTCTAAAAGCAGAAGCTTGGCTAAAATAAGCGAAAGCAGGCTGCAACCATTATTAGTTTGAGAAATTATAGACTGAAAGTTAGGTTTTAGCACCTTATTACAGGGCCAAAGGAGGGGTGGGCATAGCACCGTGCCTCTCCTCACCTGCGTGCGCCTATGGTCATAGCGTCCGCAGATGTTCAAATTTCGGCCCTAAGTCAAAAAAACATCATCGCGTCCGCAGGCCGTAGTTTGAGCTAATGAGTTTTGCATTGTAAACCTGACAATTCTGAACCCCGGGCCCCTGTGTCCCCGGGCCTCCGGGCAGTGACCCCTTCTGTTCCCCCCTCTCGGCGTGCCTGGGCCCATGAGAGGGGGAGGCAGGGGGCAAATAACCCCGGGGTTCATACTTTTCTAGGGGGCCTATTAGTCCATGTCTAACGAAATAAATAGAGCTAAAGCAAGTTTAAAGAACATTTAAAACAGCATTTGAGCTCAACATACTTCAAAAAATCAATTTTATGGAGCGCATGGGCCCCAACCTAAGTCATCATGCTGTTCTATTAGGGGCCCATTAGCCCATATTTTACGGAATAAATACAGCAAAGATACTTCCAAATAATCGATTTTATGGAGTGCACGGGCCCCCAGGATAAATCAGGCTGTTCTGGGGGCCCATTAGCCCATATCTTACGGAATAAATACAGAAAAAAACCTTCTAAATTGGCTAGGCCAATATCTTTTTACCCCGTGTACATACTTCTCATAGTCAACGATCAATAAAATATGTTGGTGCTAAAACATGGAATAATATTCCTTCTGAACTTAAAAACTGCCTTTTCATAAATTCAAAGAGATTAACAAAAACTTTCTTTTGCACAATTATTGGCCTACTGTATATGCCAAAACAACCCTGCAATATTATCATCTTATTTTACAAGAATTATTACTGTACTACATCTATAAACCCTAGATTTTATTAAAATTACGCATTGCGTAATCGCTATTTATTACTACATTGACTTTTGTTGCTTTTTTTTTGTAATTGCTTTTGTTGTTTTCTCTTAATTATTAAGAATAGCTAGGCTGCTGCTTGACTCGAAGACCAATAGTCCCTTCGCAGTTGCCTGAAGCTTGTATTATTTTTGTGCTATTGTATGATGCTTCTGTGATTTAGCAAAAAAAAATAAACTTGTTCTTGTTTTTCTTCTTCTAGGCTAAATTAATGACTAGAAGAATTCTAAAGATAAAATTGAGAAATGGCAACACGGTAGGTATGACAGGGAGTCGAACCGAATCCGAACCGGAGTTTTATAAACCAGTTTTACGCTATTTTTGTCGAACCTAACCAAACCGTATTTTTCAAAATCGCAAAGAGCGAACCGGAACTGAACCGAATAATGTGAACGTGAAGTCACTCGCGTCACTTTGAAGCTGGTTCGAATTTAAAATAATAGTCACTTAGCCTATGCAAGTAATCTATGCATGGTGAAGAAGTCATCTACGTTTGATATACCGCGTCCCGTAGTACACGCGTAACAGACTAAACAAAGCGCTATAACATTAATTTAACGCTATACCTGTGGATTGAATAGGCCGCCGGTGTCAGAGCATTGAACAATTTAATTAGCCTATCTCGAAATTGGCTTTACTACAAGTATTTTATGCAGTATGTTGGCCTGTCAATGCGAAGAAAAATTGGTTTGCACGTTTCATTTTTTACGTTGTGTTGCTAGAATCATACTATTTTTTACCTCGAACCTGAACCGGAACTTTATACACCGGTTTTGAAATATTTTTTTCCTGGAGCGAACCCAAGCCGAAGCGTTTCAATTTATCTGAACCATAACGGGAACTGAACCGAAATTTGAAACCGCTGTTAAACCCAAACCGAACCTGAACCGGAAAAATTAAACGGTTCGACTCCCTGATTTAAAATTTTTTTACCGAGTGGTTTGCACTTACGTTAATAGCAAAACAGTATTGAATCCAAGTTAAAATACCAAAACAAGCCCAAATGCACCGCAAATACTGTCATTGTTAATGTTGGAAATGGAATACATGGGTTTGGACAGGGGTGGACCAAAGGATGGGGGGGGGGAATGTGGGGTATGCATTCCCACCAGCTATCTTCCACAATGCTTTGGATGAATAAAATTTTGCCATAATTTCGATCCTCTTCATAACAATATGCCTTAATCGCCTTAAGCACGCATAATCGAAACTGTACCAACAAAATACATCCTATTTGGTGAAGCACTCTAAGATAGAGGCCAAAAATCAGACTTGGGCAAAATACTCTCCGAATGTATTTAAAAACAAATGCGCAATACACTTGCTATGAAGTAATTAAATGCAAATACGAAATACTTTCTAGCAATACTGGTAAATACAAAATACAGATAGGCCTACTCTAAAAATGTATTTAAATGCATTTGAAAATACTTTTCGAAACAAAAAATCATAGGCCTACACTTAACAACAAAGCTTGCCGCAATGCCAAAAAGTTCCTCTCAAAACCATGATTGCATTATTTTTTTTATTAAACAAAAGAAAAATGACTGTAAAATAGGCTTCTTTTGATCCTGATAAAGGTGGCTTACTAGCTGGGCAGATGCAACATTTTGTTTAAAATTACCATTCGGACTTTCCTCCGTCACTTGAAATAATTTTCTATTCAGGATTAAGGCGTTTTTGAAGTCATTTTTTGCTGCCAGTTCAGACAAATTCTGCTTTTGAGCGGGTGTTTCAGCTCTTAAAGGCAATAGTGGCCTTGTTTAAACTGGACGCGAAGCGACGCTCAATATTTTTCGCTACCGTTCTTAATTTCTTTTTCTGTAATTGGCACATACACGATCGATAGACGCGCTAGCGTTGAAATGTGCACCCTATTGATCAGATTCTTTCCCTTTGTATGGGCAAAATGGCGTAGCAAAAACGCTCCTTTGTATGGGCTCAGGTGCGGAATCTTCGAACCTGAAGTGTTTAGCCGACAAATGGTCGAACCTGCAGTTCCTTTCTATGGGCTCAGATTCCGAATTTTCGAATCCGAGTTTTCGAACCCGTAGTCAGATTCCGACATTTTGCACATACAATGGGAAGCATGGTGATCAATAATGTGAAATGAAATACACGATCGACAGACGCGCTAGAGTTGAAATGAAATGTTGTGTGGTTTTATGGCGCTTTATACCTACTAAGGTCCTTTAGCGCCAGGACTAAATTTTGTCAAGAATTCACTGACGTGCTGTATTTTTATTCTCTGTTTATTTCATCCTCCGCGCTACACTTAATTGCTGAGCGTTTAGCATGTGTAACAGCAGATACCAGTTTTAAAAGTCTGTGGTTTGACCCGACTGAGAATAGAACCTAGCATACCAGCTTCCAAGGCGAACGCTTTTAACCACTAGGCCATGGCGCTGGTGTTGTTTCCCAAAACATAGCGACTTTTCAAACTTGTAAATTTTGCCAGTTATGCAATTCGTAGCCTACCATGCAGCAAGCATTTTGTAGACCAGTTTGAACGTGCGTAATTGCGCTACTAAGTACCTACACTGAAGTCGTGAGAGAGTTGTTTACAATTTTGCTTAAAAACTGTTTTTGTTCGGCGTGGTTCACGTATCATTGCATGGTCACAAAACTTCGTATTTAAATACCAAATACTTGTACACAATACATGTAAAAAGCATTTAAATAAAAATACACCAAAATAAATCCATTAAATACAAATTAAAAATACAGTATTTACTATTTTGTATTTTAAACTACAAATACATCCCACGTCTGCCAAAAATATGAACAAACTTTGCCTGAAAATTGTTCAAAAAGCACTAAAATGGCCATCGCAGTAGCCTATGCAAATTTTCAAAAATTTTCCGGAAGAGCATGCTACCCTACAGTCCTTTTGTTTCTTACGTTGCTTATAATTAACTCTGCCGGGAAAAACTGCGCTTGAAAAAAAGTGACGAAATTTGGTGCCTCCTCCCTGAAAAAAATTCTCACTGCGCCTTAGACATAAAACATTTTAGAAGGGCATATTTACGCTAGGCTTACCATGCGTCCTCCTTTTGAAGGACATGTCTTCCTTTTCAGCAAAAAACAATTTGTCCTCCGAGGACGTTAAAAAATGCCCAAATGTCCTCCTTTTTAGGCATTATGATCAATGAAAATATGTCAAATCATTGTTACACCAAAAATTTTGGAAAGTTTTTGTTCAAACTACGGCCTGCGGAGGTGATGACTTTTTTTTTTTGGTCTTCACTATAGATTTTGGGCGGAAAATCGAACATTTGCGGACTTAATGACCTTTTTTTTGCTCTTCACTTGATTTTGGGCGAAAAATCGGGCCCGGGGGCCCGGCCCCACCCAAATTTTCTAGAATGTCTTACTTTTGATAATTTAAAAAACTGAAAACTAAAAAAATAAAGCATTTGGCCAATACCATTTTGTTTTTATTTTTTAACTAACCTCATATCCCCCTTTGTCATATTATAAACTCCATGGTTTTGTTTTTAAATTTTGCTTCAATCAATCGCTTCGACTCCGGATCGCTTCGACAAGTTAGTTTTTTGATCTGTAGTTGGAATTCAGAAAACATTTTGCAGATGTTGTTAAAGGTTATAGCCTAGAATACACTTATACGCGTCATCCTATCAAATGCGTCACAGCTAATAATGATTGCAGCCTCCTTTCATTTATTTTAACCCAGCTTTTGCTTTTAGACATGGACTACTATAATGCTTTTGTACTGTCTGACACTATATAATAGTGACAGCACAGTCAGCACTCACTGCAGGTAGGCTACCGGTATATGTCCTTTTTCCATAATAAAGTGAGCTGAAAGTACTGTTTTTTGTGTGAAAACCGTAAAAATTCGTTGGCGGCTGGGGGTTCCTCCCCCAGACCCCCCTTGCCTCCGGAGGCTGGGGCTTGGCCCCCAACTCCACAACAAAGTCCTCCCTCTTTGTTAAATCGTGGGGCCACACTGATTGTGCATAATGTCCATAAATAAGGAGCGGTTTGAAGTATCAAAGTGAATTTCGATTTATTATCCAAAAATTGGGGTATCACGACACAGAGCAGGCGCCAGAGCAGTCGACTTAGGTGGGCCAATTAAGCGTTTATCAGGGGGGGCCAAAGTTTGAAATTAAGCGCAATAGCCTCTGTCTTTAAAAGAGTAAGCTTGTTAATTGGGGGGGCCAAGCATTTCAATTGGGGGAGGCCAGGCCCCCCTTGGCGCCGGCCCTGCCACGACACATTTTGGTAGCTTTTCTCAACTTTCTTTTTTTGTGATCTTACTCAATGCTAATTACGGCTTTTACAAAGGTTGTGAACGTAATCAATATCTGTTTAAGTTGTTACTCGGGCCCCTCCAAATTTTTTGGCCTCACGACGCCTCTGTATGAGAACGTGATCACCTTCAAAGAACCTGTCCTCCTTTTGCGCTGTGAAAATATGGTAATCCTAATTTACGCCCGTTTCCGGGTCTAAACATCTTAGCGTCTTTGTGTTTAGTTAACATTCAATCTACAGTAATTTAAAGTTTTATCTCCCCCCCCAAAACTTTCTGGATCCACTCCTGGATTTGGATAAAATGTTGAAAAAATTTAAGATTAAAATTTAAGGTACGGATTTGGAACAAAGTAGTATTTCAAAACGTTAAATCCGATCTTGTCTGGATTAGTGGATTGTCTGCTCAGTCAGCGGGAAAACAAAACTTTATTTGCCGCCAGGTGCAGCGAAGCATTGCAACTAGGATAGTGCTGAGTGTGGGGTTAGCTGAACAAAACAGAACGCAGTTTTACTGTAACCAGGGTCCAGTGTCTACCAAATACAATGAAGTTTTGGTAGAAAGCAGTGAAGAACTCTTGAGGTTTTCTAGTTTGGACAGGTATGGAAACCAGGTATCGGTAGTTAGTGAAAGCAAATTTTTGTGGAAGAGAAAGCAGTTTTAAAAGCACTGCTTCCACTTCCTTTGTAACTGAACATAATTTGAACATTTTTAATGGTTGTATGTTGTCATCAGTAGCCTCTCAGTTTCCAGCATTAGACTACTAGGGGCCTACCGTAGCCTACTAGGCTATTAGAAATGATTGCCAGAACTGTCGTCACTTGGAACTTTCATCACCATATACATTAGGAAGCAGCTATTTCACCGGAAATTCCGGTTACCGAGGTTCGAAAATCGTGGTTTGCGTAACTGGAAACATACCCTAACGGTTCCCCTACTGTGAGAATCGCACTACAGGAACCGAAAACGGTTACGCAACTACGATTTTTCAAACTTCAATAACCGGAATTTTCGGTGAAATAGACACTTCGTATACATTAACAAGTCCTACGATCTGACGATGTGGTAAGAAATTTGGAAGTATGGGGGTGTGTGTTATGGGGAGATGTGGGGGTGGGCCCCAGTGGGGAAGGTATGGGGAACCCCAACACACTATCTACTTGGGCTGAGCAGATTAAACTATGACGAAAACAGGACATTTTGACAGAAACGAGACATTTTAAAAAGGTAGTGTCTACTTTGTCTATTTTCCTTTACTGTGTACCAGTAAGTGACGTGGGTTTTTGACTGCCATTTTGTGCTACATTGTCACAACTTCTTGATAGCTCAGTGGATAGAGCGCAGCATATAATGGGAAGCGCTGCACTAGTTTTGGATTCAATTCTCGTCGCAGCTTTGGTTCATTTTGCTTCGGTGGCTTTGGTTCGGATCGCTTTGGTCCAATTCGAATTTGTGTGACCTGGGTTTAACAATCAGGTTCGTGAAGACCAGTGTTCCCTTTAGAGTGAGAAATTTGGGAAAAATGCGAAATTTTTGGGCAAATTTTGCTGATGTTAAACCAGAAATTAATATTATATAGTGCAAAACTGAAAAACTTAAACAAAAAACTTGAATATTTTAATGCAAGAATGTAGCTAGTACGGTATCTTAAAAAAGCAATATTAATGCAAAAAATTTGTAATAGTCCTCAAAGTAGTGAAATCTTTGGGCAAAAATTTCTATGAATTTATCATTTGGGCAAATTCGCACAAGTCAAAATCCTAGAGGGAACACTGGTGAAGACATTAGAATACCGGTAGAATAAGATGTAATATTTGTGTGACATAGGGTTATGTAGCTACTACAAAATAGACATTGCTTTTAAAAATACCTATCATACCCTGGGGGTTTTGCCCCCAGACCCCCCTGTTTGTCGCAGCATTGCCACAAAGCCCCCCCAGGTCTGATTGGTATTTTTAAAAAGTGAATCCCCAGTCAAAAGGTCACTGTACGCCACTGGTTCCCCCGCTTCCACCACCTATGGTCTGGAGGCATGGCCCCCAGTCGCCAACAAATTTTTATGGATTTCACATAACAAACACTCAGTTTAGCAGTTTAGCACACTTTTTTAGTTTATCGAAAAAGGGCAGGGAGTGAGTGCAGTCACTATGGACAATTCAAAAATATTTTCGCAGCTTAATTACGTCTAGAATCAGAAACTTGGCTAAAATAAGTGAAAGGAGGCTGCAACCATTATTAGTTTGAATAATTATACACTGAAAGTTAGGTTTTCAGGGTTTAGCACCTTATTACTGGGTCAAAGGGGATGGGTGGGCAGGGCACTGTGCCTCCCTCTGTGTGTGCCTATAATTACAAGTTATAGCATCGTCCCAGACCATCGCTAAACAATGCTATCGACTAAAGTGGAAGGATATATTTAAAAATTGGTCTGAAATATGAAAAAGGCTTGTATTGCAGTGTTAACTCTTTAATTGGTTAATCATTATATAAGTTAATCAGAAAAATCTTTGTGCTGCTGTGTAAATATACAATTTTCGGCAGCAAAGTGCGATGAATCAACAACGATGCAGTAAAAATAGGAGGAACCGCTTTACTGGTACCAAATTTGCCTCATATTTTCAACAACCCAAGAAAGTGTTTTATTTTAAAATTTCTATTGCTAACCCATTCCATCAATTATATTTGTCAGATGAAGCCATCTTTTGCAGCAAATTCCCATTTTTTAACCACAAACAAAGCGAATCCATAAAAAAGGGCTGCCAACGAAAATGAAACAATATGCACCTCCATTCCATAGTGTTAAAAAGTTGCCATAACTTTTCAAGGAGGACGTTTTAGGATCTAAATCGGACAACAATATCAAAAAACATTGAATGTTTTGCTATTTTTTAAGCCAAAGTAAAAAGTTAGGATTTATTGTCTCTTTAAAAAAAGTATTATTTTGTTTATCGATAATTTTTGCATAATCATGTTCTCACGCTAAATGCGAATATGATAAAAAACGGAACATTTGAGAAAGAGTCGGGACACTCAAAATCAGGTGAAATTACAGGACTGTTCAAATTTGGACGTCTAGTCACCCAATTTCTACCACACTTTCTCACATCTACCCTCACCTTCCCCCTAACCCTAACACACTTTTCCACACCTCTGCCCACACCCCAACACACTTTCCACACCCTCATCATTCACTCCATACACTCTCTCACACTTCTCTACACCTCTCTCCACATCTCATATCTCCCCCACACCCCAACACACTTCCCCACGCTCACCCCATACACTCTCCCACATCTCCCCCCGCACCTTCCCACATCTCCCCTTACCTCCCTCCACACATCCCACACTCTCATCCCGCACCTACCCTCATCTCCCCTTACCTCCACCCATACTCACCCCACGTGATAAACGTTGATGTACGCAGTAGTGTGACAAAGGTTCTGCGTGATGATCGGATTTGACCTAGGAATATGACCGGAATGCAAAAGCAAACTACTGACATACTGTAGGCATTGCAGGACTCGTCGATGTATGGTGTGACGAAAGTTCTGGCGACTTTAAGAATGAGGAAACGTTGTGGTTCCGGGTAAAAGACTCGGGATTACAAGCTTACCCTTTCTCTTGATCGTCAAGCTATAGCTTACCAGTATGATATTATTTTTGACAGTGGTTATTTGTGTGCCCCAAGCCGAAGCAAATATACGCTTGGTTTGTTCTATTATCGCTTCACGCTAACCCTGATCCAGAGAGTGTGACGAAGTAATAAAATAAACAAAGTACTTATATGTATGGGTTCGTAAAAATAGCCACTTCGAAAGTTTTCAAAGAAAATATAAAGTGATTATCAGATTATGGAAGTGGAAGCAGACTACAAAAGTAGACTAAAAAAAAGGAAAGAAGAAATCAATGCACTAAAGATTGTGGAGTTGGAGGAGGTGAAGTTGGGAAGCAGAAGACACTGTTATTTGCAAGTGGAAGAAAAGGCACTAAATCCCAGTGGCAGGTGCTTCCATGTCAGTGTAATGACCACTGTTCCCTTTAAGTTTTCAGCCACTGGTTCGAATTTGCGCCAGTATCAATTTTTTCATAAAAAGTTGTGCAAGTACTGGTATATAACAGGTTTAACAACTGGTTTAACCCTTCGTTGGGTGCAATGTGATTTTAGCATAATATTATATGCCTGAAATTAAATAGCAAAGAATTAAGCGCAGATTTTAAAAGGAGTAGGACTGTACTATCGATCACTATGCATTGTTGCCTTAGATCAGGGGTGAGCAATTATTTCACATGAAGGGCCAGATTTGGAAAAACTGTTGAAGCCACGGGCTGCACGCTGATTGGAAAACAATGTGAAGACCTTTTTTGTAGATAACAATCCACGTATGTTGTACGAATGTGATCTCCAAAATAAGAGGTTTTCACCTCGTTTTTTATTCCAACTTTGCACCGTTGAGGCTTATTTTTTGAAAATCACTTCCATTCATGATCTCTAAAGGAAAAAAAAGTCTTCCGCTAAATTCACGATGAGACTTTAAGTTTGTGTAAGTGCCGGCGGGCCGGACTTGGCTCGTGGGCCATAGTTTGCCCATGTCTGCCTTAGATACACAGTAAAAATTTAAAAAAAATTGAAAAGTCTTTTCTTGAAACTGTTAATAAAATTAATAACGCAATCAGGTGCAATGTGCCTAAGAGATCTCTTACGCTATATCTGCCTTCAAAAATTATGTCAAATGTGCAATTGCTCTAAATGTTGTTTACTAGCATGTGGTATGTGTGGTTGGTTTAGAAGTGTGTTCGACATCGCTTGTCAGAGCTCAAGATACAAGTAATCACGCTGTTACATCATATGTGTGCCTGTCAGATCAATTGCGCTCGACAGAAGTTTAAAGAAAGTTTGATTCTATTTTTGCCTCAAAGTTGCTGGTTGAGTTTTCGACCCTGGTATGAATTGCGCCACCTCTTATAAAATGTTCACTTTAAAGCCACACTTCTCGACTGACGTTCTGACCTGAGACGGCACATAACACGTCATCGCATGAAGCTAGATGCTCGCATTATCCCAATAACATCTAAAGTGGTGCTGTCAGCGTGGAAGTCCCACTTTAGTGCTGAAAGTGGACATTCTGTGAGAGGCAGCTTAATTCAAACTAGATCCAAGTTTCCAAAGTGTGAAACTTTTGTTTTGAACTAAAATATGGAGTACTTTGATTCAAATTTGTTCAAAAAATCTTCATTGCTGTTGGCAAGCTTAAAGAAAATATGGAAGTTTTATTCAAATTTTCCACCTTCGAGGGAATGGTGCATCTTTGCATAGACAACTTCTAATCGTTTTTGTTTTTTTCATCAATAACCAGAAATGGTTGCAAGTATTTGTAAACAAGTTTAAGTAAGATGCTTTACTGTTTTATCCTCAAACGAGTGCATTTTATTTGCGCTTTGAGCCTGAAGAGTGTTAACTTACATTCTTGTACTAATTTTCTATTCCTAATCTTACAAAAACTGCACCCGAGCTCTGTTTCTACACTGTATTTACTATTGGTGCTTAAATTTGCATATCATATTAAGGAGCTTGTTTTGTTTACGGTACTGCTACTTGTAATATTCTTCACCAATAACTTGAGACATACTGGTATTGTTAATCTTAAAACGTAATCTTTTTCAATAACTACAGAAGATACTTTGCTGAAATTTTTACCCTATGGCTCAGTCAACCAGTGATGCAAATACTCCGCTTTTTGGCGAATTTCGCCGATTTTGTTTTCAAAAAAGTCGTTTTCGTGAATCGACTAAATCCGTTGAGACAATTTAGGGGAGTATGGGAGAGGTTGGGGGTGCACAGTGCATATTTAGGTTGCTTATGTGAAACTAATCGATAATTTGTAATGGCTTTTGCTGTTGTAATCTAATGCTATGATCAGAGCGTGATGGCATATTTTTTCTGAAGTATCTTGTTTTTGATATCGAGGAGGGAAATGGTTTTTCTTACTCATTAGATCAAGCGCGCACATTGCTCTTAGACAGAAAATTGTTGGCATGGCGTTTGCATGACCAAAGACATGATGTAAAATCCCTGCCCCAAATTTTCTCATACTGCAAAAACTGAATTATTTTTTAACTCTTGGTTGGTGGTAACGTAGTAGCAATAGTTATTGCAATTGGTTAGTCAGTTGCATATTTACCTTGCTATCACGAGAAAGCGATCAAAGCGTTATAACGAGCTCGCTTAGGAGTTGCCAGCCATCTGTCTACCACACCAAGATGGGGGAATTCCGCCAAGTGCCATTCCCAACAGCGCAACAAGTAAACTTGTCGGATTGTTCTCCACACTGTCCCTTTAATGCTGAGCGTCAAGCAGGGAAGCTGTGAATACCAATGTTAAAGTCATTGGTTTGACCCGACTCGGAATCAAACCCGAGTTTACAGCTCAAGAGACAGACTTTTTATACCACTCGGCCCTCTGAGCTGTTCAGTGATCTTTGTTGAATCTCTGCCATCTGAAGTAGTGGTTAAGTTTAATCCATTTCTAATCTTTTGGATTACTAGAGTACTCTTGATTTTTTTTTTTTCAAGCATGGGAACTGCAGTCCTTGACTTTTTCGAACCATGCTTAGTTGAAACTTGGGAAATTGAAAAACTAGAGTTTTAACTGCTGGATGCCTTCATCACAAACTGCACGTAGCTGGTATATTCATTTTGCAGCGCTGTTGACTGGGCTGGTTTTTGGAAAATCGTTCTGCCAGAAAATAAGATCAAAATTAATAGTAGCTTACTTGGTTTGCAATCCCAGGCATACGGTTGAAGGTTCTTAAGCACGCTTCTCAATCTGACTGTGACACAAACTTATTGGTTTGTTATGCAGCAATAGCATTGTTTTAAACATATTCTCAACCGCTGCGCCATGGCAGCCTCAATTGCGGTGTGGTAACAGCATAGACGCTCGCAGGGGGGAGGGGGCACGGTGCCATGGCTCCTTTCTTGACCATGTAATAAACTTCCAAAACCCAACTGTCGGTCTACAATTGCTTAAACGAATGGTGCTTGCAGCCTCCTTTCCTTTATTTTAGCCCAGCTACTGCTTTTAGACATGGACTACTAAAATATTTTTGCATTTTCTATAGTGACTGCACTCACTGCAGGTACTGGTATATCCTTTTTCTTTAAAAAAGTCTGCTAAAATGAGTGGTTTTATATGTGAAAACTGTACAATTCTGTTGGTGGCTGGGGGCTCTGCCCCAAGACACCCGGTTGTGGTCGTACACATCAGGATCATAGTTATGAAAACATTAGTTGGCAGTGTGACCAAGTGGTTCGGAGCGTCGTTTTTGCGACGGCCATGATTGCAAGGTTGATGGTTCAACTCCCACCAAACCTCGTTGTTGCGTTCTTGGATAAGATGCTTTACGACAATTATCTCTGCTTGGTGGGATCTAAGAAGCAGCAAATTGAAGAAGTCAAACGCAATATTCAAGCAGAAAACTTCTAAGCGAGTCAGGATTCGTCCTACGCATTGCACTACCATCGCTGTCTTGTGACAGGACGATACAATTGACGAAATCAAGAAATCACGTAGTTTCAAAAGTGCAGCTATATAGTCATCTTTAATGCAGAAAAGTTATGCTATGGACACATGCAGCTTTTCACTCGACCCCTGTTTTCATACAAAAAAAGGTTTGTAAGTGGAAGACAGTTATTTTCACTCTCCAGTTTCCACCTACTAAATTTTGCAAAATACGAGTCTCTTCACTTCATAAAATCAAGACTCTGGTTATGCAAAAGCAAAGCACTCGTGGGGGGTCTGGGGGGCGAGGCCCCGTAGACGTTGATAAGCGTCTTTGCAAGTCCTCGCCGATTTTCGCTCCATCCGTTTGCATCACTGACCATATTATTTTGCGAGGAAATTTACGGTAGGTCTCATTGAAAACTTGAAAAAATTTGGAAATTCAGTATGAAATGACCCTATTTCGTAACAACATCTTGTTTTGAAGCAGAGATTCAACCAAGATCACTTGTGATGGCATAAGCTTCTTCTACTGCTACAATGTTTTTTTGCTGTCTAGAGCAAATTAATCATTTACGTGCTGGTTTGTTTTTAGCTTGCTAATGAAATATTTAGGCTATGGAAAAACGTAAAAATGAATCGTTCAGCAATGCATCTGATTCAAAAAGATTTTGTGGAAGCAATGTTACAAACACTGCAGGTGAGAGCTGATTGCTGCTTGATAGTTTTGAGAGTGCTTTGTCACTGGAAAAGCAGGTCGAATCGGCCAGATGGGGAATGCTGAAGGCCAGCACTATCAACTCGTGACAGAGGAAGGCGGAGGGTCAGCCATCAATATAGATACTGGTACTTACAATAGTGATGTCATGGCATAGCAATGTCAACAGTCGATACGAAACAGTACCAGTATTCTTTGAGACATGCTTCAGCGTATGAACCATACATAAAAATCAAATCTTCATTATACTCGTGGTAATATGCTAAAGTATGTTAAATGGTGACGTAGCCCATCTTTGAGGTTTAGTGCATGGACAACACAGCTTGGAAGAAACATTGCAGCGGTGGCGAGTCATTGGCAATTCTGTGTCTGATTTGAACCCCAGACCTCCTGCACTGATAGCTGTGTTTTATTATCTGAACTAACCGGCCAGTTTGACCATACATATTAATTTTATTTTTAAATCAAAGTGGATTTTTGTTTTAGTATAGAGCTAACTGTGTGGAAAAGAGCTCATCTCTTTTGTTGTATTGGCAAACCTTTCCGATGCAACTCATATTTGTATTGTGGTAACATTATTATGGATAAGCATTTTGTGATTCATTAGGCCCAAGCTTGAATGAAGATAAAGTTAGTCGCAAGCATCTATTAATGACTTTTTTTTTAGATGATGTAAAATTGGTCACAAGTTTGTCAAGTTCTGACATTGCAAAATGGCAGCGACCGGATGCCCCTGCTATTGATTCAAGCTGTGACCCACTCATTTTTCAACAACTTGATGTTGATCATTACATTGATGGTAGTAAAAGCAATATGCTTGGTTTGTCTCCTCCTGAAGCGGAAGTTGCACCAGTTTTCCGGATGTTCGGACTTTCTATGGAAGGACACAGCATCGTTTGTTATATTCATGGCTTTCTTCCCTACTTTTATGTACAAGCAATGAGAGGTTTTCAAGTAAGCAACAATTTTTAAAATGAAATAGAAAAGATCTTACTTTTTTGAAAGTGAATTGACAAAGTTGAAGTTCTATTACCGGTACTGCGTTATGCGGACCATGAGACTCACATAACATGTGACTAATTTTCTTAATAATCAAATGAGGACCTTATACTCTGGTGATCTAATAAATTGATCTTGTTGTGCGGCATCACCAAACTTTGTACCAATTCTGCTGTATGTATGCTATTTTTTCTTGTAGGGTGCCTTATCTATTGAATTACTTAGTGTTAGAAGTCGTCATTTTTTTTATACTGTTCCAGTGTTTCTACCTCTTTATAAACCACAAAATATGCTGTCAAACCATCACTACACCTTTGAATTGCTTTTACAAGTTATTCAGGAGATTTTCATTCAAGTAGCTCTTCACATTTTGTGTGAATAAGTAGTCCCAAGAGAACAGTTAGTTGACGAATTTTCAAAAAAATATTTTACAAAAAGTTGCTCAAGGAAGAGAAAGCGCTAGAACAAGCTTTTAGCCCTTAGGTTTGCCCTGTAATGTTGTATATCAGGGGTGGGTAAACTACGAACCGCGACATCATTTCATGCGGCCCGCTGCCACTTACACGAATATAAACCTTGCACCACCCTACTGATATTGCCTGGAGTGTTGGTGATTTGCGAAGGTGATGACCCTTTTTTTGCTCTTCACGACATCTGCGATCGTGATAACTTTTATATATTTTGCTCTTCACTTGATTTCGGGAGGAAAATAGGACTTCTGCGGTTGTGGTGACCTTTTTTACTTTGCTTTTCCAAGCAGTGCGGCCCTCGGCTTCAAAATGTTTTTCGATGCAGCCCTTTGTGCAAAACGTTTGCCCACCCCTGTTGCATACCATACCGCAGTCAAAAAATTCATTTAATCATTGGAAATCTATTCAGTATAACAGGTAATTTAGTATAATTTAGGCTTTCTTAAATTTGCTATGTTGCTTAGGAAAAACATTGTGAAGAATTTTGCACAGCATTAAACGAACTGGTAATGAAGGAAATGCGAGGAAATCATGATGTCAAAGTTGCTGTGTACAAAGTTGAGTGCTGTCAAAAGCAAAGTAAGAATTATCGATAATGTTGATTATTCGCTGTTGTGTGTGCTGTGGCGAAACAAGTGATAAGATGCTTTGCTATAAGTAATAATATATATAATAAAATACAAAACGAATTCAAATAGGATTCCCCTTGATGTTTTTTGCTGTTTCCTGTTTTTTTTCCTGACTTTAAATTTGTAGCCTAATTTTCTCATGACGGCAACAATCGATTTGTTGCACGACACGGGAAATGTGTTGCCAACCAAATGCTGTTTGTGGAAATTGCAATCTTACTCTGGACGTGTGAATGTGTGCAAGATCATTATGAGCTACTAGTGTGTACTGCTTTCTGTATATAAGAATATAAAGTATATAATATCCATTCTCTTTAATGTATTTAACATCAATAAATGATGGTTTGTTTTGTGTTGGTGAATATTTGTAGTGCCTAAGCTCTATCTGTAGTAGGCTATGTTGATTTCAGACATGTATGGATACAACAGCAGTGGAGAGAGCACATTTTTGAAAATAACTGTTTCAATTCCCAAATTAGTCGCTACCACAAAGCGGTTGTTGTACCAAGGATTCAGGACACCCACATATCCTGAACATGTTTATCATGCATTTGAAAGCTTTATCGACTTTGAAATAAGGTTAGTAAGTAGTTTCGGTAAATATAACGCAATGCTTTGGCATTGCTTTTTATCTCTTTTTTCACTTAAAAAAATTTTCAGCGCCCAACCTTGCTTGCAACCATGCCTAATTTTGCGGTATCTTCGTTTCTCAGTTACATCAAAGGAAGACGCGCTGTTTTATGACTAACAATCTTCATCAGCAGCACTCAGAAAAAGATACATTCATCCTTTAAAATGATGTACCTTAAGCTTATTGCTGAAATTTCTTTTCAGTTGTCAATTAATAAAAGATGTTCTGTCTTCCGACTCGGCTAGTGGAAGCCGCGATGACATTTGAACAGCTCAGATGACCATGTGATAAGAGCGTCTGCCTCTGGAGCTGTAAACTTGGGTTTGATTCCGAGATTATTCACTTCAACAACTTTAAAATTATTATTTTGCAGCTTCCCTGCGTAACACTCAGCAATATAAGGGAAAGTGTGGAGAACAAGCCGGCAAGTTTGCTTGTTGTGCCGGGTAGAAATGCACTTAACGGGATTCCACCATCTTGGTGTGGTAGGCAGTTGGCCGGTAACTCCTAAACCACCTTGTTTTGGCTGTATTTTTTTTTCAAAATTTTGTTTCGGTCATTTGACCGATTTTAGCTGATCTTGCACAATTTTTTTGGGTCATGTTTTAACTAAGTTGAAGAACCATATTTTCCAACACTTCCTTGAACAATGAAGTTTATGCTAACGAGTACGACCACTAAAATGGGAAATTCGAAAGCGTGGCACGGTAAAAATATGTAATTATTTTGTGTATTAGAGACAGATTTACCCTGTCCAGTGTCCACGTATCCAATTTTAGTGGGACTTGGGCCCGCGGTTTTTAATTTTGGCTTCAGCATCATCATCAATTGTTTGACGTCACAGTTAAAAAAAGTGATTATGACATCAAGAAATTGATTATGATGCAGAAACTAGACCCAAGAAAAGTCCACTAAAATTTGACATGTGGACACTGGACTGGGTATTTATAACGATAAAGTGGACAATTACAGAACGACATTACAAAGTACGAACAACATCAAAAACGCGCATTAACATAACCGAGCGAATTTTTTTTAAAAACTTTTTGCGTGTTAACTTCCTTTTGTCGTTCATGATTCGCATTAGTATGCCTATGTCATCATAACACGGTATTGATTGTTCAACGAAAATAATATAAGCCCAAACACCAACAGACTGTTGTTCACTCCCCAGAGTAGGCCCAACTGCAATGTTCGCGCAGATAAAACTTATACAGCTTGTTTTTATTGCATTGGTGAACGATCTTTATTGAGACGATGGCGTGGGATAAATTAAGCTGTGAAATAATGTTTGCTTCGTATTTATTAAAAAGCGTCAAACACGATGTAAAACAAAAAAATGCTGAAAAGATAAGAAATTTTTTTCGGTCACTATGACCGAACTTGCCTAAAAAATTTCAGTCAATGACCGAAAAAAAAACATAGCGTTACAGCGCTTTGATTGCTTTCTAGATATAGGAAAAGCAACTCAAAGTGTTGATTGCTTCCAGCAAACAAAGAGCTCGATGACATAGATCAGAGCATATATATTTCTGTAGAGGTTTTATTCGTGTTCTTACGATAAAACAATGTAGTTATGGGAAAATAAAAAAGCGACTTAAATACCAGAAATGCAAATGCATACATTCCAGTTGGACAGGAGGGGCGTCTTTATTTATTGGCATGTTACATTGTTCGTTATTTGTCTTCCCTTTATTGTTGTTACCTCGTTTATTCTCACGTTCTTTGTTCTTTTTTCCTGGTACTATGTCAGATATATTTTTCTACTCAATATCATGTTGATGGTGCAAGCTACAACCTTTTTTACCTACACTTCTCAGCCAGTGGATTGTGTGTGCACTGACACAACTTATTACTTGCATTGTGTTGTTACTCCGCAGCAGAATAACTGAACAAGCAGATTCTTTTTTTTTGTTGTACGAAGTTCTGACTTTGTACGATGTATTCGAGTGCTGACTTGCTTTGCTGCTTGTTGTATTTCTTTTTCTTTGTTTAATTTATGCATTTCCCAGCCATAGCTTTGCCAGTGCGGAAGATTTGGGGAAATATAGGGAAGAATTGTGGGTTTTATGAAACTTTCAGGGTGTTAAACTACATCCCTAAAAACATGTTAAGACCTAAGGCCACATTTAGTCCGTAAGTGTAGTTTTGTCACCTTACAAAATAGCGTCCAAATTATTGTTAGGAACATGTTTTGTGGCAAAATTTGTACCGCAATATATCTAAAGCAAAGGTTTTTAATTTCTATTAAAACCTCTCCTTTTTCGAAGGAATAGTCATTTTTCGTACCCCTTGCGTAATTTTACGTGAATTATAAAGTATAATGTCAAGGTATCATAGACCTATAAGCGATGCACAAAAACATGCTAAATCGATGTTGATGCATGGTATTGCGGCAAACTACTTAGCTTATATCGATGCAAACATATCGCGAGACTTTTAGTGTTGACAATTTGATACTGCCAATTTTGACTCATCAACATTCGACAGTTTGAGATGGGTTTTTAACAAAGTTTGAATTTCAGATTCATGACAGATACTGACGTTGTGGGATGCAACTGGGTTGAACTTAACCCAGGAAAATACAGAATCAGAAAGAGGGAGGAAATGACGTCAACGGCTCAAATAGAAGTAGACGTGAGGTGGAACGAGTTCACCAGTCACCCCCCTGATGGAGACTGGCAGAAAATAGCTCCTCTTCGAATATTAAGTTTTGATATTGAGTGCGCTGGTCGTAAAGGTAATTTTTTTTTCATCGTAACAAGTCTGAGCTAGTGAATATAATTTATATATACTTGTTATTCGTCTTGAAATGAATCTAGGCCTAAGGGTTTTGATGTTTTTGCCTCTTAGGGTTGTTGCTTTTTTAAATCTGCAACAGAAATCCATGCAAAACAAGTATTGAGATTGCTTACAAATTTTGGTGAGAGTTCATTGCAATCATTGTCTAAGCCAATGTTTTGCCAACTATAGTACGTTTGAGGATGCTGTGTGTCGTCTTTGCTTCATTTGTATTTTCTCCATTTTTTCAAGCTTTGATTCACTCCTCAAAATATTTTTCATGCACTGTTCAATCTCCTGTTATGTTTCATCATTAAGTGAAGTAATAAAATTCTACAGATTATTAATGGGTTCTACTAAACACCGCAAAGGAGCGACTACGGACTTACTAAACACTGCAAAGTACAACAAAGAACCTGATAATCCCAAGCCTGATCCTAATGTAACCCTAACCCTAAACTAACCTTAATTCAAAGTCTTTTGCCGTTCTTTGCGGTGTTAAGTAGATGAATTTGAAGTCCTTTTTCGTACTTTGCGGTGTGTAGTAAGTCCTTTGTCGTCCTTTGTCGCTCTTTTGCGGTGTTTCAGTTAGAGATGGGCATTTCAGAATGATTCGGTGTTCTAGAATAATTTTCCAAAATTTTGGAAACATAAAACTGTACATTTTGTTTTTTATTCAACAAAAATAACAACACTAATGCACCATTTTTAATTTATAACTTATTTTCGTTGCAATGCGAAATGTTAAGCATTTCCAAATTTTTTCCAGTCAGACAAGATCTCAAAGCAGATGCAGTTAAATTTGCACTGGAAAGAGCAACTTTTACATCTACATAAAAAAAACAGGAAACAAGAGATTAAGCTGCTTTGTTTGCAAAATTTAGTTAATTAGAATTATCATTTCGGTTCCAACTATTTGAAATACATTGACTTTTTGGATTCGAATCTTTAAGGATTCCGATTCGAAATTCTAGAATGCCCAACCCTAGTTTCAGTCCTTTGCGGTGTTTAGTAGGACCGATTTTAAATCGATAAAAAGAGCGTGGTCATTTCTAAAACGGGCTGCAACCTGTATACTTTTTCTTTCTTTTTTTTTTTTTAAGGTCAAAATTGCATTGAGCTACTGTAGTTTTGGACTAGCTGGATAAACCTCTCCTACAATAAAGTGTGCACTTTTTTCATTTTTTTTGCAATTGCAATCGGCTTAGTAATTTCCAGGGTACAAATTGGCATAGAAACACAATGCAAAAATTTTCTTTTATAAATATTGAGGTTTGGATACTGCGGGGGGACATTGAAGTTTTTTGGGGGTCAAAAACACGATTTTATCGTAACTTGAAAAGTACACCTCTTAGAAAGTTGATTTTGGTGTCAATCGATTCAGCGATATCAGTTTCCTATCTGTTCATGATACAATAAAACGTTGTATCTCAATCACAAACCTAGTTAATTGGAAAAAATGGAAAAACCTAAAAAATTCATGACAGCAGATAGTTTTGAAAAGTTTGCGGCATATTTGAAAAGCAAAAAACGAAAAAAAAAACGTTCAAGTGACACTACACAGATTTTGATATTTTCAAAAGACGCAAACATTAACTATAATATGATAGCAGTTGCTTTTAACAGTGTGAATCACTCTTCATGAACTTACGATAAAACCTCGAATTTGCATATCCACTTTCATTCTTCCGTGGGATGTACTGCTATCACGAATCTTTTCTTCGCTCAGGCATTGTTACATACGTCTAATGTATCGTTCACACGTGCGACTGTGGTGGTCAACACTTTTTCAAAACTTGATGATCTCCACCTTTAATACATAGGGCCTTACTTGATTTGGTATAAAAACAGCGCAGCGGCTTCCTTTTTTATGCAAGTTCATGCGCGTCCACTTTTTCTGGAAAGTCTTAACGAAACTCTTTCAAGCAACTTTGTGAAAAGCAGGATGCTTAGAATTAGTGGGAATCAAGGCCACATTAGTGGGTTTATACACGCAACAAAATGTTTTATGAAAACATTTTTGAGAGCCGTTACCGCAAGATCTGGGTATTTAACCGCAAAATCAAGTAAAAGATCTCGAAGAAACACCATGTTGGCCGGGCCTTCTGGAGCACGAGGGTTGAGATGAATCCGGAAACACATTAGAACGTATGCTGATAAAGGGCATAATTCTCAACAGCTTGGAGTTTTGTTCGGAATCCAGTTCTGCGCCAAACATTAAAATGCGCAAATACCCATTCGCAGAAGTTAGCCATCTGTGCAAGAATATTTTAAATGGTAAAGAAATCCTACCAGCACGGCAACCGTGACTTTCCTTTTGCTGCTGACAATCACGCATACCTGGCAAATGATATTGTTTCGTGTTTGTGAAACAGAAACTTCTGTAGTGTCGCAGAAATATTGCTTTACAGGGCAACATGAAAAGGCATGCCTGGTCATTACTTGTTGTTGTTCTTTTCTAAAATATGAAAATATTTAATAATATGTTTGAAGTGTCGTACTGAATTCAATGTATTGAAAAGCTTACCTTCAATCTCTGAATACCAATTCAATGTTCTTTTTAGAATGTGAGTGGCTCTCGCGATGACTTTTTATTTTATAGCCTACTAACATCCACAAGCTTGCCAGGAGTAATCACCTTAATTCGGTTGTATGCTGAGTCCGTTGCCATGCGGTCTGGTCCAGTAGGCCTACCTTCGACGTATTTGATAACATGGTTTAACAGAATTTCATTAACATAAAACTGACATTCAGAGAAATGAATATCATGGCCTGCTACTTCATTAAAATGAAAAGCAAGACGGCTTTTAATGTTTGTCTAACATTTGAAACATTCTTGCACAGATGGCTAACTACTGCGAATGGGTATTTGCGCATTTTAATGTTTGGCGCAGAACTGGATTCCGAACAAAACTCCAAGCTGTTGAGAATTATGCCCTTTATCAGCATACGTTCCAATGTGTTTCCGGATTCATCTCAACCCTCGTGCTCCAGAAGGCCCGGCCAACATGGTGTTTCTTCGAGATCTTTTACTTGATTTCGAGGTTAAATATCAAGATCTTGCGGTAACGGCTCTCAAAAATGTTTTCATAAAACATTTTGTTGCGTGGATAAACCCACTAATGTGGCCTTGATTCCCACTAATTCTAAGCATCCTGCTTTTCACAAAGTTGCTTGAAAGAGTTTTATTAAGACCTTCCAGAAAAAGTGGACGCGCATGAACTTGCATGAAAAAGGAAGCCGCTGCGTTGTTTTTATACCAAATCAAGTAAGGCCCTATGTATTAAAGGTGGAGATCATCAAGTTTTGAAAAAGTGTTGACCACCACAGTCGCACGTGTGAACGATACATTAGACGTATGTAACAATGCCTGAGCGAAGAAAAGATTCGTGATAGCAGTACATCCCACGGAAGAATGAAAGTGGATATGCAAATTCGAGGTTTTATCGTAAGTTCATGAAGAGTGATTCACACTGTTAAAAGCAACTGCTATCATATTATAGTTAACGTTTGCGTCTTTTGAAAATATCAAAATCTGTGTAGTGTCACTTGAACGTTTTTTTTTTCGTTTTTTGCTTTTCAAATATGCCGCAAACTTTTCAAAACTATCTGCTGTCATGAATTTTTTAGGTTTTTCCATTTTTTCCAATTAACTAGGTTTGTGATTGAGATACAACGTTTTATTGTATCATGAACAGATAGGAAACTGATATCGCTGAATCGATTGACACCAAAATCAACTTTCTAAGAGGTGTACTTTTCAAGTTACGATAAAATCGTGTTTTTGACCCCCAAAAAACTTCAATGTCCCCCCGCAGTATCCAAACCTCAATATTTATAAAAGAAAATTTTTGCATTGTGTTTTTATGCCAATTTGTACCCTGGAAATTACTAAGCCGATTGCAATCAAAAAAAGTAAAAGTGGACACCCTACTTCTACAACCATGTGTTGGTAGCCTACTCATTTCTATCATTTTGGTTAGAGATGAGTATTTCAGAACACCGAATCCAAAGTGCCATTTTAAACAAATAATAATCAGAAATTGGTTTGTAGATTTGATTTAATTATTCTGAATTGCCGGATCTTTGTGGTAGACGTGAGGCTTGGTTAATGTGCTTGACGCTGTGTGCTTAAGCCGTGGTCATGGTCACACGAGGCGAGTTACTCGCGCGAGTAAACGCTGGCAGAAGTGGTCACACAGGGCAAGGTACTCGCGCGAGTTTTAAGCTGCGAGTAACGTTAGCTTGGGTGGGTAGACTTCATCTGCGCTCATGCCGCTTTTCATAGATTTTCTAATTTTTTTTGAGTACGTCATCTAACACGAGACCAACATCATTTCGCTTTCTTGGCATTTTTATTGCAGTGATTCTGTGAAGGCTCGTGTTCCACAAGCCCTCAAAATTACGAAAAATATGCAAAAAAATCACAATTTCAGAATTCGACCACTTCATAACGAGTTCTTGCCAACAGCTGCAAGCTTCTAATTTAGTTTTCCATGCTAGGTTTTTTCGTTGTCGAACAATTGCAACTGTTACGTCATAATAAATTTTGGTAGCAAACGGGGATTTCTCTTGCTAAACGCGCGTTCAACTTTACTCATGCGAGAGATTTTTTGTTGCGAGTAGGTGGTCACACGGAGAAATTCTCTCGCGCAAGTCACGCGACTTGCGCGAGAACTCGCCTCTTGTGACCAGGCCTTTACTGACTTGATTGCTTTTTTTCCAAACTTATCACTAAGTCAGTATTAGTTAGGAAGATGTGCTTTATTGCATTAGAAGTTGTACCTCGAGTTCTTTCTAATTTGTTCGTTTTGGTGATTTCAAGTTGAAAAATTGATTCTGATGAGATTATCTAAATCACCACACTGTGTATTGCTTTGTAGGCATCTTTCCTGTACCAGACAAGGATCGCGTTATACAAATAGCTGCCATGGTGAAATGCCAAGGTAGCTCAGCAGAGCCATTCATTAGAGTTATCTTCACCTTGGATTCGTGTGCATCAATAGTGGGCAACCAAGTTATATCATTTGCTGATGAAAGAGATTTGTTGCAGGTAGGAACTATGCAGACTAGATTATTGAAATTATTCTTATGGTCTATTTTTCATGCTATGTCGATCATAGTTTATCTATTGCTGTGAAAGCAACTTTTAACGTAAAAGTTGATTAGAGGTTATTAGTGTTTGACGCACTGGTTATCGTGTCGAACCGTCTTGGTGAAAATAAGACACCTCTGAGCTGTATCTATGATAATGTATTGCAGTTACGATCGGTCTACGAGATTTGGGCGCGAGGACATATGGAGGAAAGACATTTGGGCGCGAAATGTGTCATGCGTCCGAGCGAATTTTTTAACTACTTTTTAATTATGTAAAAGTACTTTTTACGGAGTGCTTTTTTAATCTGAAGCAAATTATTTTCAGTTCGCTACGATTTTTTCGCATGTCTTAATGTACGTAATTTCCTTGAGCGAAATCAGCATTTTCACCAGTCTTATTCGCATGAGGATGAGAAAATGCGTATTTACGATTTGTACTTCCATAAAATGTCGCCACTGACACTTCTGATGATGGCGATCGCAATTGACACTTGTGATGATGGCAATCGCAACCGGCACTTCTGATGATGGCGATCGCAACCGGCACTTCTGATGATGGCGATCGCAACCGACACTTCTGATGATGGAGATCGCAACCGACACTTCTGATGATGGCGATCGCAACCGGCACTTCTGATGATGGAGATCGCGTACCGAAACTTGTAAAAATACTGCAGCGCAATCGCTTTCGCAGATTCGGAGGACCATTGTTTTTGAGAGGCCCCCAGTGGAGATTGAATTTCAAGATCGGGCGCTCGCAAGTGTTAGGTTTTGGCTCTATGATAAAAGTTTAAGTATCAAAATTGAACACCTAAAAATTAGAACATTATCGTTGCAGTATTATTCAATGATGAATATGTGTGAGAATAAGACAACTGCAACAAGGCAATCAGTGATGAAAATATTGCGAGTTTCTAATAAGAACTTCAGATATTCCGTTTAAATGAATAACTTGATTTTGGAACGACGCTTGGTCAATCTCGAAAAAAAGAAGATCGAAATTTTTGCGTACAAGCAACAGCGGACACGTGATTTTTTTATTCTCTTAAACATATTTCAAATTCTGTTCATTTTACTAGCTTATGTTGCACTGACGTTTAGCCTTTCAATCTAGAATTCTTGCCTTCTCAACCTACTAGATAATTGATCTGGAAATGAGTCTTCATTTGACCTTGACTTTATTTCAGCTCTTGTTATGACGTTACCGTAAATGCACATATTTTAATTTAATCGCTTGAAGTGACTTACATAAATTATAACCTGCAAAAAGATTGTTGCAAATTGAAAATAATTTGCATCAATGTAAAAAAGCGTTCTGCGAAAATGATTTTACCTAATCAAAAAATAGCTGAAAAATTCGCTCGGACGCAGGACGCGTTTCACGCCAAAACGTCTTGCGTCCAACTGTCTCGGCGCCCAAATATCTCCCCCCCAAATGTCTGGTTTCGGGTTGCTGTGATGAAATGAATGGTCTCTTGACAATTGTTCCATTTTTTCACCTTGATGTTGAAGTATGCTGCCGGGTAGGGTTGTGGTGAGAGACACCGCTGTCGGCGTGAGAGGTGTCGTTTCGATTCCTGCGCCGTCAAATCTGACACAGTGTCGCCAAAGGCTCGCCGCCGCTGCCCTGTTTCTTCGAAGCGGTGTTGTCCAGGCGCTGAGCCGCGGAGAGAGGCCCCGCCACTCTTTGCCTGCTTCGGCGTAATACTGGAGGAATCATGAAAATTCGAGTTTTCGATATTGAAATAGCTGTAAATCGTGTGTGCACATTCTCCAAAATTGAACTGAGGCTATGGAAGGTAAAAATAACTCTTAAAAGATTGTTTGAATATGTCCTTGCTAACGTCTATCAGTTTTCAATTCTAAGCTACTTAATCGTTCAACGTTCATTTAATGCGACGGTATGTTTTTTTATTCTTTTGCAGGCTTTCAGCGATTTTGTTCGAGTTGTGGATCCAGACATTATTTCGGGATATAATATTCAAAATTTTGATCTCCCCTACCTCATAAACAGAGCAGCGCACCTGAAAGTTGCTCAATTTCCATATCTTGGAAGGTGATTTTTATGAAAGATAATTAAACTATTTTAGTATTAACATTATGCGTAGCATTACATGTTTTTGTCCGAACTATCCTTAATTTAATCATTGCCACCTTGCAAGATTACTGTTTTGTTGACTTGGTAATTCCGTTTCAACCAGAAATGGGCATGATTTTGATCTTCAAGATCAAGATCACCATCTGCTGTAAACGTTTCTACAAAGGTTTTTGAACTCAGTACTATTGACTTTATTTTTCCATCAATAATATCGAATTTAGCTGATTGTGGTTAAAGTGGTATTGTGACAAGGTGATTAGTGGTTACAGAATTTTCAAGTTCGATGTTAATGATCTTTAAAATAAAGTTCACTACAGTATTATTGAATTCAAAAACAGTTAAGATATTCTCAATTTCTTTACCAAAAGCTGGTTTTTAGTTTTTACACTTTTTCAAGTATTTTCGTTAAAAAGATAATACGAAGTCCATGTGTCTATGATGTAGCTAAATGAAATAAGGAGTTCGTTTTTGAGTGCAAAGGTGCTTAGGTCGAAGCACGTAATGTCTTATTTAACTTCATCAGACAATCTTAGGAACACTCGTATCGTAGCGTAGAAGTAGGTTATGTATTGCCGCATAGTAAAATCGTGAAAATGGATGGAGAAATGTTTTTCATAAATAGAATTTCACTTCAATTATTTTTTTCTGATAACCTCAAAATGTCGTAATGTGCTACTAATCATAGTTGTTAGTCAGGCACAAGCTGTGTACAAAAATAAAATACTTGGTAATAAATTTAATCTTAAAACTACTGTAAAACGTAAAACTTTCAGTTCTCGTGATGTGTTAAATTATGTTCATTTACAAATGGAAAGTGATTTTTTGCTACCTTATACGTTAGATATAGCCAAAGTAATTACGCTAGTTAATGTTAACTTGTAATCCAATTTCTATTTAGTACGCTGTATAATAAGGAATCTTGGTCTTGATTTTCAAGATCACATCGTTTCGATGATCTGATTTTGAACTTGCCCATCTCTGGTTCCACCTAATCGAATTTATTAAGTGTGGTTTCTCTTGTATTTTTGGCTATGCTCTGCACATGGTCGCTTAGATGTTTGTGTTCAGCTCCAACATACAGCTTTTTAATTGCTGATATCCAGCCATGTAGGCTTTGCTGAGCGACCTATGTTCTTCTTAACTAATCATTATTCAGTAAGCTGGCCATGTCTTACGTGGTCATGTGGTTAGACCATTTTGACCCTGCTGGGAGAGATAGAAATTTCGAGGAACATTAGTGGTTTGAGTAATCAACGCTAGCTATATTTTATTTAGAATTAAAGAAAGTGTTACCAAAATACGAGAAACGAAATTTCAATCAAAGCAAATGGGAAGTCGCGAAATGAAAAGTATTAATATGGAGGGAAGAGTCCAGTTTGATGTGTTGGTGGTGAGTTGGGAGATTTTTGAGTTATTCTCGTTGGGGATGACTCTTGTTTGTGCATTGCGTTGATCCAAGTGTAAAGTTTGTGGCTACAGCAGTACATTATAGCAGCCACAGCACACTGACGATTTGTAGGCAGCGTGGCGGAATTGCTTGGTAAAGCATGTTTTTTGCGTTCGTGATTGCGAGGTTGATGATTCAACTCCCACCCTAGCCTTGTTGCATCCTCCAATAAGATACTTTTTATACGTCAACAAATTGCGTGTTAAAGGATTCTCAAGCAAATCTGTAAATGAAAACCTGCCACCAAAGGCATTTCTAATGCTAGTCTGAATTTGTTTTTGATCCTTTGTAATGCATTTCGGTCGCTTTCTCGTGACGGAAGGATAAATATGAAGACGTCAAATCGCTTTCTGACTCTCTGGTGTTGACTTCATCTACTCTTTTCAGGCTTTATTGCGTGAACAAAAACTCCGCTCGTATACGCTCAACGCTGTCAGTTTTCACTTCCTAGGTGAGCAGAAGGAAGACGTTCATCATTCCATTATCACCGAACTCCAAGAAGGAAACTTACAGGTTGGTGTGGGTATTGTTGCAGTTGTTTGGCATTGTTGGTTTGGCTACTCAAAGGCCTAAGCCTAGCAAGAAGCATACCAGTTATAACGCTTATTATCGTTTAAAGTGCGTCATACCATGAAAGAAATCAAATCTCTGTCGTGTAAAGGGTGAGGGGTAGACGGCAAAATTAATGAGCTTGCTCTACAAATTACTTACCCCCCAAAGTAGTTTTAAAATGTTCAATGCCCTTACGTAAGAACCTGATGAACATTGACATAAAATTTTGACGGTTGCTGACAGACAAAAAGTTTTTCCAAATTGTTGGGACAGGTATTTTCTAGTGTGTCTGTGCATTGTGCAATATTCGCGGGGTAACTATCAAATTATTGAGCAATCTTGAATTTAGAGCGTAAAAATACATTTTGATCATTTTTGCTCTCTAATTGTAAAGTTTGTATTTTTCATCTTTTAGTACCGGTAACACTTTTCTAGTTGTCCAAATCATACTTTAAGGAACTAGGATGTATCTTTGTAGCGATAAAACAATTTACTGTGTTTTTGTTTCGCACTGTTCTAGAACGTTCTAGATCAGGAGTGTCCAACCTGCGGCCCACTATTTCTCAAGTAAATTAACCGCAGATGTGTATTTTTCATCTTTTAGTACCGGTAACACTTTTCTAGTTGTCCAAATCATACTTTGAGGAACTAGGATGTATCTTTGTAGCGATAAAACAATTTACTGTGTTTTTGTTTCGCACTGTTCTAGAACGCAGGAGTGTCCAACCTGCGGCCCACTATTTCTCAAGTAAATTAACCGCAGATGTCCTATTTTCCACTTATAATCAAGTGAAAAAGCAAGTGCAGTAATGCGCCAGCTCCACCAATCTGTGGTACTGAAACGGGAGTTTTGCACCAAGGCAAAGCTATCCGTTTTCAGATCAAAGTATGTTCCTATTCTGACTTATGGCCATGAGTGTTGGATCATGAATGAGAAAGTGAGATCTCGAGTTCAAGCAGCGGAAATGGGATTCTTGCGAAGAATTAGCGGTTTGATCTTGTTAAACAAGGTTAAAAGTGCAGATATTCGCGAATCTCTAAACATCGAATCGCTGCTGCTCCGACTGGAAAGATCGTAACTGCGTTGGTATAGACATGTGACACGAATGTCCCAGGAAAGAACAGCCAAAAAACTGCTCTGTTCAACATCGATTGGTCGAAGGCCTAGAGGCCGTCCCAGAACTCGATGGCGAGATTACGTAGAAGATCTTGGTTGGTCTCGCCTTGGCATCCCAGCAGAGCATCTATCCTTTGTTACGGAGGATTAAGATGCTTGGACGCTCCAAGTCAGCGGCTGCCCCCGCGATCCCCCAAGGATAAGCGGGTCTAGAAAATGAATGAAGTGAAGAGCAAAAAAAAGGTCATCATGCCCTCAGATGTTCTACTTTCCACTCAAATTCGAGTGAAGAGCAAAAAAAGGTCAACACGTCCGCAGATGTCCTAAGCCAGGGATGGGCAAACCCTGGCTCGCGTGCCGAAGTTGGCACGCAAGCTCGTATATCTGGCATGCGAGCGAGGCCACGGAAACGAGTCAGCGGTAAAGCAGCAGCAGAAGTCTCACTGATCAACATCCGGCCATTTTATTTTGTTTAGAGGACACCTGAGTACCTGAAACCTTTTTTCGTTTTTGCTCTTCACCGATATCTTCAGTGTAAAACACGAACTGTTCGTTGGCACTCGGAAAAATTCGGCCATTAATTTTAGCCGATTTTGGCACTATCACCGAAAAAGGTTGCCCACCCGTGTCCTATGCTCATTGCTCACTCTTGCGTTAAGATATTCTGGTGGTTTAGCTGCCCAGTTAAGTATTTTAGTTTGCAATGCAGCCCATTGAAGTAAAAGATTGGACATCCCTGTTCTAGACCGATATGTTGTTTTCTGAAATTTACTAATGAGATGATATTGTGTTGTTGTATTGTGATGTAATAACACTGTTTACTTCGAGAATATTCGGGTCAAGAATATTCTGGATATTGCGTAATTTTAGCCCTTTTTGTAGTTTTGTGCTTATGACGTAACAATAATGTTTTGAGTTAGCGTATGAATTTTTCGCATGTCATCTGATTTCTTTCCACTTGTTTCCTTATTAAAATTTTATAGAACATTCTGGAATTTGACTTTTGAGTATAAATTAGCATGTTTTGCTAGAGTTATTTATTTGAGCGTATTTTTTTGAGCGTAATTAGTTGTGACTCGTGTGTAGAGTTAAGCAAGTGTTGTATGCTGAAGGGTTTGGCCTTGGTTCAATAGTGTTTTGAAGTGAGCGGAGAAGCCTGTGTTGTGGAAGTTTAGGTTACGGTGAGTACTGTTGCTAAGTGAGAAGCTTGGGTCGTGTTATTATATTCGTTTGGTGAAGATCTTTTGGTCTCTTCTGTGAAGTCAGTTTGGAGAACGGATTACCTCTTACGGTCTATCATCCAATACTTATCGATCATCTTGTCAACGAAGTAGTTCTATGTTCTTCGTGGATAATTCTTTACCTATTTCGCGACAATCTTCGTAGCTGGGCCGGATTTACCAATAGGCTAGGCCTCGGAGAAAATGAGGGGCTTCATCACAAACAACGAAGACCTTTTTTTTTGGTCTTCACCGATATTTTCAGTGAAAACACGACATCTGCAGACATGAAAAACTTTTTTTTTTTCTTGGTCTTCACATATTTTTAGTGGAAAAAATAGAATTAGCATAGGGCCTCTCATTGTCTAAGTCCGGCCCTGCTTCGTAGTGATACATTTTGCCTTAAAATAAATGACTTCAGTATCATGTTATGCTTAAAAAAACAGAAATTGTTGGAAAACAGCAATATCAACAATCGTAAATTTTGGCGGGAAGTTTCCACCCAGAAGTCCCTGAGGAGACTTCCTTACACTGGGTCTTTTTTGCGGTCTCAATGACTATAATACTATCTTATCTTGTAATCGAAGTTTTAAGCATTTTTTTTATCTTAGACCCGACGTCGGTTGGCGGTGTATTGCTTGAAAGACGCGCTGCTTCCTCTCCGTTTACTTGATAAACTCATGTTCATCATTAATTACATGGAGATGGCTAGAGTGACTGGGGTGCCGCTTTCCTACTTGCTGGTCAGAGGACAAAGCATTAAAGTCATATCTCAACTTCTAAGAAAGGTAAAAATATTTTGTTGCTCTATTTTTTAGCATTCAAACTGTAAAGATTATCAAGCTGGTCTTGAATCAGGTTTAATTAGTAGGCCAGGGTTTTTGCTGTTCTTATGACAGCAAATTCAGTCAATAAGTCTCAAGTAAGCACTATCTATTTCGATTTTAAATTAGCATCTCACTTATACCTAAAAAAGTTTTGAGTGTGCAATTTTGCAATTTCATCTTGATTTTTCTTTGTTGTTATTTGTACTCTTTGTGGCACATAGACTATATTTTAACATATTGTTTATTATTTCAAGGTAGTTTTCTGTGTTAGAAACGTGAAAAAATTTTGAGTGCTTCTTTTTATTCCAAGCTCTGATAATGCCCTTATTTTGGGGGTAAGACCAGGGATTCGAACTCGCTGAACTCGCTCTTTTTTGCTGGATTTGAGCTGGAAAAACAATTCTCTGAACCCGATCTTGAAAAAAGTTGGTTGAGTTTTGAACTTATCCGAAACTTGACGAAAGTTGCTTGAACTTAGCCTAAACCCGAGAAAAATTGCTTGAACTCAGCATAAATTTGGTGAAAATGAAAAACTTGTGCTAGAATTCGCTTGCAAATTTTTAGTGATCTCCTACTCAATTAAAAGCGTAGTTCGCAGTTCTGGTAAAAATACTCTGTGCCGGTTCACGTACGCTCTGGTTCATGTCCAGTTGAGGAGTTTTTAAATGTAGTGATTTAATTGTGAAATTGTTGGTTTTTTATTAACTACCCAGGAAGCAAGATGCAGTTTAATTGTTTTACGATTATGTAAGAACGCACATAATTCAAATTTAAATGGTTTTAAAAGGAAGATTGTGGTTTTTCCTCCCATAACCAACTAATCATGATTACGAATTTTGCTTAAAGTGTGCTTTATTTTCACCAATCGTGAAAGATTTTAATTTTGATGTACGAAATGTTGCATGAATATTTCTCACCAAGTTTTGGGTGGTTGGTGATTAAATTATTATTGGGCTTTCTTTTTGGTTCCAAATGAAGCCCTGTTGATGCGAAGTATTAATGCTAAGAATTGAAAATCAGAAATCGAAGAATAATTTAAAGTGTTCTGTTATTATGTTTACGTGCAGACAAAAGCGGCTGGCCTACTTATGCCTGTCATTCCTACGAGCAACAATGATGAGTTTGCTGGCGCTACGGTTATTGAACCTATCAAAGGATATTACAATATTCCCATCACAACTCTTGACTTCTCTTCTCTATATCCTTCTATTATGCAAGCACACAATTTATGTTACACTACTCTATTGATGAAGGTAAGTTGTTATAATTTGACGCAAGTACTCCGCCAAACTCGTGTTGCACTTCTGAGTTCATGTTCCGTATATTAAGGAGAGACAATAAAGCACCAGTAAAATTTTTTTCTTGTGCAATGCATTAATTAGTGGTGCACTGACAGCCTAGTTTCTTAGATTGTTGTGCCATACATTAGTCACAGGACTGATCGAAAAATTTCTATTCCATTGATGGAATGCTATTGATGAAAAGCTAAATTGGCTATCTTCTTGAAATATTGCAAGTGACCTGCTTATATGTTAGTAAGTTTTAACGATGTACTGTAGCTGTTTAATTGTTTTTTTTTTCGCGTTTACGAAATCTCGTGATCATTTCAAGAAAACCTTGATCGGGAGCCACTGATCCATTGGTATTGCATAGGATTGAAAAACCTATTGCTTACGGCTGAAGCCTATTCCTTTATTTCTCGTCGCTATAGACTGGTGGAGTGCTTGTACGGATTTCTGCACACTATTAATATTGCGCTTTTTTGGGAGCTTTGAAACTGATCTCAGTGTAATAGGCTTTCTGAATGTAATACGGAAATAATATTTTTAGACAGGAACAGAGAGAGAAAAACTAAATTCTGAAGATTACATCAAGACACCATCTGGGGATTATTTTGTGAAGCCTTCTGTTAGGAAGGGTCTTCTGCCTGATATCTTGGAAAGTTTACTTACTGCTCGCAGAAAGTGAGATGTGTTCTAGTTAGTGAGTGTAACGACGTAGTAATCCGCCTGCCCTTTTTCTACCGTCCTTACAGATATTTACGCGTCGACGACCAAGTGAACTTAGGATAGTATATTATTCGCCAAAATTCACCAACGTTCGCCAACGGTTTCTAAAAATTTAAACACACGCATAAACAAAAGACTTAATAAATTTAGTGATCTATACATATAGTCCATTACCAACGATTACAAAGAATTTAGATACGCGTTCGAGTCTTTATGCTAACATGAAACTACAATCAAACCTAAATACAACAGATCAAACAATGCAACTTAGCAATGATTTTCCTTTGGGTAGCTGACAGAAGAAATATCTCTCACTCACTCGAACTGTCAAAGTCACTTCGAGTTCAAACGGAGTTTAAACGAGCCCGCAATTCAGTTTGAGCCCGAGGAAATAATTCCGAAATATCAACTATAGGTAGCTTAGAAAAGCGGCGGTCAACAGACTACTGTAGGCGGGAAATGGGTCCCAGGAACAAATGAGCAATAGCTCTGTAGACAACGGTCTGCTTTACGGACAATGGTCCAAAGGTAATGGGAAAACGGACAATCAAAGGGTTCTGATATTACAAGTATTGCTTCACTTAAATGCTACCCAAGCTTCCAGAATTTCGCTCAGTTCTTTCCCAACTGTAAGAATTTTAAAACGTCTGTCTTTAACGACAACTCATTTCATCTGACCCGCCCAAAAAGTTAACAGCTGGTAAGTTGCGACACCAAAAACTTACAAAGTTAAAGTAATTTAGCTGTGGGCAATTCCACGTCAAATCAGCTGCGAAATTGAGAGACAAATCACTGTAACTTAAAGCTGACACAAATAAGCTATAAAACCTGGTTCGATTCTCGAACACAGCAGAACTTGAAACGACGCTACAATGAGTGAATATATTGAGATGTATTGTGGCACAGAACATACAGGGTGTTCGTAAAGTCACTGTGCACTTCTCTGGTTATTTTGTTGTACTTCAGATTTTAATTCATTATTATTCATATTATAACCCCGATATGGTTTTAACAACTGTAGAACGTGCATGGCTTGTCGAACACGTATTTCAAAAGGGTGATAGATACACAGATGTAGTGCGACAACGGTTTGCTGAAATATAAAAAAAAAAAAAAATGATGGTACTCAGTGATTTTCCGCACACCTTGTAGTAATCATCGGTATCTATGTAAAAGACGATAGTTTTGAATGGGGTTGTTAAGTATTTTAAAATTCAGTTGAACAAGTATACTCCTATGATGTTTGTTTCGTTGCAATTGCGTGAGACCACCTAGTGCATAGTGGATAAGATCTGTGCAAATCTTGATAAAGTTAATTATGCAACTCTATTAAAATTGCTTTTTGAACAGTAAACTGCAGCTCGGTTCATCATCATGTGATTTAATCAAATAGAGAAAGTTCTCTCTTCTTGATTGCAAAGTCTGTCTTAGGTAAAAATAGCTGTATCTTTTATTCTCGCTCGTCAATGCGATAACTATACAATAAAATGGTTAGCATATTAAAACTAAACTAGAAAACCGAATAGGTAAAGAAACAAAAAACCTTGTAGCATACACTATGCAGGCAAGAAAAAGTGAGTTGAAAAAGAGCTAGAGTAGGTGTGGTTGAACATCCAGTGATAGCACTTATTTTAAAACCCGGTTTGAATGCCGGACGCGGTCGCGTCGCCAAGAAGAAATTCCCACGTCGACTGGGCTACTCTTGGGCCAAAAAGCGATAGTCAAAAAGACAACTGAAGAGTCGCTGCAAGCAAGACTGGTATATTATGGTGTAATGGTAGAGGGTAAAGGTCTACTAAGGTTGTTTTATCTCCTCCCAGCCCCCAAAGGAGCAAAAAATAAAACTGGTTCTAGCAGATAACAAAAAGGGATTCCACTTGAAAATGCAGTTGCAAAAATAAAATCAGGCAGGCAAAGAAATCTTGCCCATTCAGATCACAGGTTTATAGTTAGCCAACACAATAGAGTCCAATAGTTGAGTACCTGCAAGTTGAACAGTTTTGGATAGCGAGTTATCTCTCACGTCGGCCAAAGCTAAGTTTTAAAAAGCCGCAGCTGTCTTAGTCACAAGTAGAAGAAATAAAAGGACTACATCCTGGGTTTGATTCAGTCTGTATTTAGTAAGCTAGCCAACGCCTTGGCCTAGCGGTACGGCGCGGGGTTGACAGATCCTACGTGACGGGTTCGATTCACGGCTGGAGTCGTTCGCATTTGGCATATACATGGGTGGTTGCTGACTCAAGAGTGCTAGCTCACTTTACAGTCTTCACCAATCTGTTGAATTTTCTGTTCAGTTTCAAATTTGGTTTCTATGGTCAAGTCATGACTGGGTGTTCACAGCTTTCCTGCTTGGCGTCTGGCATTAAAGAGAGGGTGAGGAGAACAAACCATAAGATTATTTCTTGTTATGAGGATATAAATACTAACAACCAATGTAAAAAATAACGCATGGGTTTGCGTGTTGTTGACTCACGCTTGGCTCTTACTGTTACAAAGTTTGTTCCTTTTGTGTACTAAGTGTTGGTGAATTACGTCCAACACCTTTTCGATGGTGGGGATGTGGAGTAATTTTATGGTGACCTAGAAATTGAGTTCCCTTTAACGATACATTTTTTCCCTTATTTTCTACGCAGCGTTAGACACCCTCTATCTTTCATATTATAAATATTGGTTTGTGTATTTGTGCTTCCCCTAACATATTTGCTTGATGTTTTTAGTGCTAAAGCAATGATGAAAGTTGAGAAAGACCCATTTAAACGGAGTGTGTTGGATGGGAGACAATTAGCTTTAAAAATGAGCTGCAACTCTGTATATGGATTCACTGGTGCACAAATCGGAAAGTTACCGTGTCTGGAGATATCAGGAGTAAGTTGTCATTGGTATAATTATTAAAAATCTGGTTAGTTTTGGAACCGGTCTGTTACCTCAGTTGTTGGAGACAAAGCTATCAGTGCGAATGGTCCAGGGTTCAACTCCCGAGCCGGTTAAATCTAACACAGCAACGGCTCGTCGCCGCTGCTACGTTTCTTCGGAGCTGTGTTGCCCAGGCGCTAAGTGGCAGCGATCTGTCCCGCCAATCGTTATACGCTTCGAGGCAACACAGCGAGTATAATAAGATTTTGTCGGTTTTTAATAGTTTTCGCGTATATGTCAGTTTTTCCCAGTTATCAAATAAGTATGTAATGATTAACTGCATGAATCATTGTAGTTTTGACTAAAGTGTTCGATGTATTTATATTTGTGTCTTAACAGCTCAGACGGCCGAATGTAAGAGCGTCCGCCTCTAGAGCTGCAATAATCTGGTTTGATTCCGAGTCTGGTCAAACCAATGAATTTAAAATTGGTATTCACAACTTCCCTACTTGACGCTCAGCATTAAAAGGACAGTATCGAGAACAAGCCGGCAAGTTTTTTGTTGTGCCGTTCGAAAAGGTACTTAACGGGAATCCCCCATCTGGGTTTGTGTCGCAAAACAGGTAAAGAATCATCGACGAAGAACTACTTCGCTGACAGGATGATCGATAGGTTTTCTACTGCCTTGCTTTCACTGCTGATGATGAAAGCTTGGTTTTTCCTCCTTAAGCTGTTTTGTCGCATGTTCATTGTGTTTCGAACGCATTCAGTACATTTTCTGAAGGGTAATGAACCTTTAACTCATAGTTGAGGAGTTGCTTTATTTAAGCAGGTGTTAATTGCATTTGTACGTTTAGAGTGTGACTGCATTCGGTCGTTTAATGATCGATCAAACGAAGCAACACGTTGAAGCTCAATATACAATTGAGAATGGATATTCTCATGACGCTAAGGTTGTGTACGGAGACACGGATTCCGTTATGATTAAATTTGGAGTACAAACTGTGGAGGAAAGTTTTAAACTGGGACAAGAAGCAGCTAAATTTGTTTCTGAAAAGTTCGTCAAACCGATAAAATTAGAGTTCGAAAAGGTAAGTTTGGTGTCCATACAATTCATTTTTTAACACCCTGCTATATCAAGTTGGTCCTACAATAAAACTTATCCTTTCTTTTTTTAATATAACATGGTTGTCACTAACATGTGGCAACAGCTAACTTGTGCGGTATGTCGTTCGTTTGTTAATTCAAAAAAATTTACCGTAACATGTCATTCATATAGTAGTTCTTTTGGCCATCTCGCAGATGTAGAGCTAAAATGAGTGTAAACACTAAGCTATAGGCTTGTTATCCTCTGGCACTAGGTCCATCTGACCTCCTTATGTTACTTGGTAATTTTTAGCATCGATGTCTTATTGGCTTCAACGTTGTGAAACAAAATCTCAAAATTCAACCACTGCAATACTTGTAGATCAGGGGTGACTAACCTGCAAGGTGCTTTGAGCCGCATCAATTGCATAGAGTTTCGAGCGGGCCAAAATAACTTCAATTTTTCGAGTTCCGCATAAAACACCCTCAGTTGTATTGCAATGTTTTTGATGTCACAAATGTAGTAAATGGATGAATATGTGGTATTTGTAAGAAAGATGGACGTTTTTTTGCTACTTGGCACACTTTCAAAACGAAGTTCTGACGCGAGCCCTAAGCCGTGGTTACATTGAGCGTTTAGTAGCGCCTACTTTGCAGAAGCTGCTACCAAACGCTCAATGTGACCAGTTGACCACCTAGTCGCTGCTGCTAAATATTTAATTAGACCAGGGGTGGGCAATTATTTCAGCCGACGGGCTACATGTGGGAAGACCAAGTCCTTTCCGGGCCGAATTATTAGATGAACAGAAGCGTGCCCAGTAATAAGAAGGGGCCGCAATTTTCGTCGTCCAAATTACCGCCCGAAATCAAGTGAAGACTGAAAAAAGAAAAAGGTCTTCACTTCTTTCGACGTCGTGAAGAGCAAAAGAGGTCTTTATATCCTCGCATAACCTGTTTTCCACTGGATGTCTTGTGTTCGCCGAAAATATAGATGAGGAGCAAAAGAAAAAGTCTTCGCATCCTCAGTTGACCTATTAATTTTTTTGTAACTGCCGGCGGGCCGCATAAAATCGTCCCGCGGGCCGTATTTTTTCCCACCTCTGAATTAGACGCTGCTACTAGAATTAAACATGTTCAGTTGTAGTAACCGCTACCCAGCGTGTTCGAGGTCACTCGACGAAAACTAGACAATTAAGCGATTGTTATGTCATAAAAATATACTGCTAATTTCATGCGTACGTACTTCCACAATGGTTTCTCATTTTTTACGTAGTTGTAAACATGAAGAGGATCGCAAAAATATTATAAAAGTTCTCGAGATAGCCTACATCGGGGTTATGAGGTACAGCATAAGGGTCTTTTGGGATTCTACTCATTCTAGTAACCCGCTCTGCATGAAAAAAATGCAAGAGAACCTCAATTTTTAAAACTAATGGAAGAGTTGCTTCAAAGAAACGTAGATTTTGGCGATGCGGAAACATTGCGCAAAAACTTGAAAAGCTTCAAAGATGCTTACAGAAGCGAAAGGAACTAAGTATGCTAATTGAGTCTATGAAAAGCGGTGCAGAAATCGACGAAATCTAAACTAGCGTGGTACGACAAAGCAGACCCTTTCATGAAAAAAGTTGTGTCGAGCAGGGAATCAGCTCATTAAACTGTTCCGAATCCATACTCATGGCGTTTTGAAAACCGTCTGGGTCTTCTGCAACCAATTCTTTAAATAAAGTGCCAGGTGGGACATATTCTTCTCCTCTGAACTCCCAATCCTTCAACTATCTTCTGTTTTTGTTTTGATATATTTTACTCTGAGTCTAAATTTCTTTCCCCATTTCAGGGCTTTACAATCTAATAATGCGGTTAATAGCTAAACGATGAACTTTCGACATTTTACTATACAGGGTGGCCGAAAAGCTCCAGGACACTCTAAAATACTGTGTTTTATTAAAAATACAGGTATAGTGTCCTGGGACTTTGTCCCGGGACTTTTCGGCCACCCTGTATGTTTTTCAGTTGTGTAGGGTGGCCGAAAAGTCCCAGGACACTATACCTGTATTTTTACTAAAACACAGTATTTTAGAGTGTCCTGGGACTTTTCGGCCACCCTGTATATAGCTAAAGTTCTGCTATAACTGCTGAATTCTTCATCCTCTGCAAACGCGTCAGTTCAAGATCGCTGCTATTCGTAGCAGCGTTAAATCGCTCAATCTGACCACTTTAGTAGCGGCGACAAGAAGTAGCCGCTACTAAACTCTTAATGTGCCCACGATTTTATTGAAAAAAGAAGCTGACCCCAGGTTTACCAGTTTTCACTCCTGTCCTAGATGTTCGGATACCTGCTGCACTGTCACTGGCAATTTTTTAGCGTAAATAGTGGAGCAACGACTAATGACACAGATCAGCGTATAAAGCGTCGAGCATTTATCTCTATGTTTAGGTTTATTATCCATATTTGTTGATCAATAAAAAACGGTATGCTGGTGTGTATTTTTCGTCAAATCCCTCTGTTCCTGATAAGATGGACTGCAAAGGAATTGAAACCGTACGACGTGATAACGCTCCGCTCACTGCAAACCTCATCAGCGTGTGTTTGCACAAACTATTGCAAGAGAGGTATAAAGTAGGGTTAGCGATCAATTATTTGTTCACAAGTTCGAATTGTCACCTTTTTGTGGGCGAAAAGCTCTTTCGCTTTCTCTACCATATTCCCTTGCTCAACATGTTGTTGAAAGAGTGATGTGACACAGAAAGGGTTATGAAGTACGAAAATTGACACGTGACGTGGCCATGCCAAACAATGAAACTTTTGAGTTATTTTTCAGAGCTAATTTGTGTGGTGAGGAGACCATCAGCTCTTGTGCGAGCGTGCCCGTCCTTGCTTGCCGCGGTCACTCGAAATATATACCTTGTTTCATGTCAATTGTGAAAACAAACTCGGCGTCAGCTTCATTGGAACGTGACATTTCATTTGTTTAAAGGCTGACTCTCTATTATGAAGTGTTTTAGCCTCGTTTTTTGCATTGGCATTAACTATGTAATGATCAATATACTGAAAAAGGAACAGCATTTGTAGGGATTGCTTTGGTACAGCATCATTATGTTTCAAGCACAATTAATTCGTGCCAAGGAAACGGTACTGATGGTATCCTCGAGCACTGTTTTGGTGGCTTCGTGATGATACATCATAGCACTCGTCTAAGAAACTGAAATCCTTCATCCGTGTTGTTATGCTGAAGCAAAAAACGTGTTGATTGTTTGCAGTTCAGCGTTGTAACTACAGGAATCAACATGAATGTGCTAATGCCGTAAATTCTAAATCGATTCATTTCAGGGACCCTGATGGAGCTGTGGCTCATGCCAAGGAAGTTATATCTGACCTTCTCTGCAATCGCATTGATATTTCGCAACTCATCATTACCAAAGAATTGACCAAAACGAAAGAAGAATATGCAGCTAAGCAGGTTTGCATTGCTGATCAAAAATCACACAATTCCTTTTCTATGAATTACTAACGTGGTGGCTTTCTTGCTCACTACTAATGATGGTCAGTCACCACCTGTGCTACAGTCTTTCCAGAACATGCACCAAATACAAAAACTGAAACATCGATTTGTGCATTTATTGCATATCATTGATTTTGATTTATATCCTGACGCTAGAAGAAAGTGCAATGGTACATGCTTGTTTAGGAGTTGCTGCTGCTGTTTCCAATTGTTTTCGTCTTCTTTGAGGTATCAGTAAAGCTTTACCCGGCATGTAGAAAGCACTTTCATTTGATAACTCGCCTAAGTTTTTGGCGCTTGGTCTTGAGTTGAGTCATAGAGTTGTTATGATAGTTACTTCTTGAATCAATGTTTTGATTCAGGCAAAAAACATTGTCAAAGTTTTGCCTTGAGTTGTTACCCTTGCAAAAGTGCCCCTCCAAAGCAGAATGAACGATAAATTCATGCCAATGATTTGCGTCTGAAGCGTTAAATATAACAAGGCTTTTCTTTTGCACATCGTACAATCGCATTGTTGTCATGGTAAAGACTGTAAGGGAAAGTCCTGTTGCTACAGTATTACATGGCCGTTTTTGCACTTTTTCAATCTGCCAACAAGCCTAAATTCGAAGTGCGTGTTTTAATTCAAAAGTGGCTTTAAGTGCAAATTGGTATCTCGCTTTGGTCTACACCTTGATCACACTAACTTTTCCGACATTCTCAAACTTCTGGAAAAAACAAGTCTAACTGAAAAAAGAATTTTTTTCGACACTTTTTTTGTGCAGTGTGAGGCTTTTCGAAGCCCTGATGCTAGAGGCTTGAAGTTTTCAGGGTTGTTACTTATTAACTTCTTGCCCTGTATTAATGATAAATACTGTATCAATGGTGAATCCTCTGTTTAAAAAGTTAATCGGAAGGCGATTGGCAGTTGCTTGCTCCTGCGATCTACAGTAGTTTACGATTTGCTGCTTCGAAGCATCACTTTTACAAAATGAATTTTAGGCTCACGTCGAGCTGGCTGAAAGAATGCGGAAGAGAGACTCTGGAAGCGCCCCTCAGTTGGGTGATCGTGTTCCCTTTGTCATTATTTGTGGGGCAAAGGGACAAGCTGCTTATTTGAAGTAAGGTGCTCATAAATAATATGTTACTTGTTACGCTTATTTATGATTTTGCCGGAATATTCTGGTCCAGTGCTTACTGATAATCTTGCCGGCTTGTTCTTCACTGTTTTTAATGACGAACGTCAAAGCAGTGAAGCTGTAAATACTAATTTTAGACTCGATGGTTTTACCCGACTCGTAATCGAACCAGAGTACTGCTCCAGAGGCAGACGTTCTATCACTTGTACTATCCGATCGCTCACCTTGCTAGACAACACGATTTGGCGTACTCGCGATTATACGCCTAGGCGTGTAACGAGTGGTGGGGTCCATCTCGGCGGCTTGGCACCTTGGCAACACAGCATCGAAAGAACGTGCAGCAATGGTGAGCGAAGGGGCCGTTGGCGACACTGTGCCGATTTGACCATCCCGGGAAGCATATTTTGGAATAGTTCTACAGAAAAAGATAAAGCTCCATTGAGATGGCCATTAATAGAAAAATTGTTCCGAATTTGGCAACAGCGACGTGGTGTAGTGGCCAGCGTGCTGGACTGCTACTCGTAGGGTCTGGGTTCGATGCCGCTCTAGGTTTTGATTTTATTCTCAACATGCTTGGGTTCTTATGTGTGATTCGGGATGAGGTAGAGTGGTGGTAATAGAATAAACAAAAAAATTTGTGTGCGACCAAATAGAAATATGCGCCCGGGAATCAAACCCCAAACTTATCGCACCGGTTGCGATGTGCTTAACAACTGAGCGTTCGTGTTTGGATTTCTTTCAGATCAGAGGACCCGATTTACGTGCTGGAGAACAACCTCCAGATTGATTCAGAGCACTACCTCAAACATCAACTTAGTCAACCGCTGTTGAGAATATTTGAACCTGTGCTTGGAGAGGCGAAAGCCCAATCCGTCCTGCTAAGTTCGTAACTTGATTCTTTTCAGTTTTATCTATGGCACTTGATTAAGCGAAGCGCGTGGGAAGATAAAGTTCTTAAAGCAGAAGGCACTATCCCAGTTGGTAAGGGGTGAATTTCACGAATTAGCTCACCATTACTTACTGGTCTTGTATGTTAACTAACCATCGGTTGCATAGTGTAGCAGTGCACCATGCTTGTACAAAACATGCCACATGACAAGTTCAATTTAAGCAGGGATAACATTTCAACTTGGATTTGTTGCTTGCAGTTCTGTTCTTTGAAATACAATAATTGTGGGATGAAAATAGCTTAGTCATTATCAACAGTTTTGTTTTTACATTACTTTCGGTTTGGTACTTCCTTGCTTATACTGCTGACAGCAGAATCTATGTTGTCGGAACGTCAAGTTTTTGAGATCTACTGTGGCTTAATTTTTCTCAAGTTCTGTTCTTGTTTAATTCCATGGGTTTGCTTTATTATGCATCAGTTTGCAGCCCCATGCAACTACAAGAAAACTTTAGCTTTTAGCTCATTACTTATTCAACAACAAATTTGTTCAAAAAAATATTAATTCTGCGAAAGTTTGTTTTTCCAAATTTACGTTTTCAACTCTCTAATCAATTTTCAAACCAACTTTGTAAGCTGTTGCGTAATAACATCAGAAAATTTTTTCCGTGCCGTTCGATGAATGCTTGGACCTGCACTACTGAAATTCGCATTTTCTTGAAAGTCGATTGACAACCTTGGAGGTTAAGTTTGGGGTTGAGACTTGAAATGTTTTTTAGGCGTTTTTGTGATTGATAAATTGATTGTAAACTTTTCTTTGAAATGGCACCGAAAATAACATTTCTTCTGCCCGACATGTTCTAATTCAGGGCCCGAAAAATGATGTTTTACGCCGTTATGTTTTAAGTAGTTTAAACTTAAATTTATGAAAAGTTCTTGTGTAAAACTTTGGGGTGGAGGGAAGCAGACACAATTTTTTTAAAGAAAGATTGGAGAACTGGGTACCTAGGTAGGCCTATACTGCACGCGATATTGTAAAAAAGTCTCACTTGCGTATCACCTAGTGCTTAAGCATTAAACTGTTTAAAATAGTATTGACCAATTTCTTTGAAATGGTGTCATTTTGCTCAGAGTCCAATCAACCAGTAGTCCATTATGTTGCCAAAAATTAAATTTTAAGACCTATGTTCTTAAATTTTTATTTTCTAAATAGATTTTAATAAAACTACTTACTCAGTTTATTTTTATAATATATAGAAGGCGATCACACTCGTGTGGTGAAAAAGGTTGTGTCATCAAAATCTGGAGGCCTGATGGCATTTGCAAAAAAGAAAAATACTTGCGTGGGATGTAAATCTGTTATGTCACAAGATGGCGCTGTTTGCAAGCATTGCGCACCGAGAGAATCACATATTTATCAAAAAGAGGTTTGTTATTTTGATAATTTATAATTGGCTACTTTTATATTTGTACTCAACGTCAAAATGGATTACCACTTCAACATGGAGATTTGAGTTTTTAATGACCCATGTAGAGGTGTCATCAGTATTTCTATTGTTTTTTCGTTTAATATATTTAGTTGCGTATATCTTCCATTCTTCCTATCACAAGAAAGCGACTCAAGCGCTGTAACAAGCTTGCTTTGTAGTTGCCAGCCATCTGCCTGCCACTTTTATGGTGGGAGTAAGCCCTTTAGGTGCTTCGTTTGCCCAGTGACACAACAAGTAAACTTGCCGGCTTGTTCTCCACACTACCCCTTCGATGCTGAGCGTCAAGCAGGGAAGCTGTGGATACCAATTTTACAGTCACTGGTTTGACCCGACTCGGAATGAAACTCAGGCCTACAGCTCCCGAGGCGGACGCTCTTGCCACTCGGCCATGTGAGCTGTGTCAGGTTAGATAGCCTTTTTGTTGATTTGTGAATGATTCAGAAAAAAGCACTTTTATGTCGTTCACTGTTAACGGTGAATTATTGTAATTAATTCTTTTCCTACAGTATTTGATTTTTAGATCGCGAAATTATCGTCTCTCGAAGAGAAATTTGCAAGATTGTGGACACAGTGTCAAAGATGTCAGGGCTCACTACATGAAGAAGTTATATGTACCAGGTACTGAAATAGATGCATGTAGTAGAAGCTTCCAATTCATTTGGGATCGCCTGTACTGATCAACGAAAATTTATTGATGATAAATTTTGTTGAATATGAGACTAGATATTAGGGAGAACTTTCTGTTTAAACGTGAACATAGGGTATAGTAACAATTGGGGTGAAATAAATGTTTGATAAAATCGCTGAAGAAGGTGAAAATGAAAAAGAAGAAAATTACTGCTCGTAGTAAAGTGCTTTGAAGTATCAATCACGGCTGGTTTCACTCTATTCGAGGACTCGTCAGGTAGATGTAGCCAGGAATAAAGCCAAAAAAACTAGTTGTTAGCACGTGATAAAACTGGCAAACGGAAACTTCCAATTTAGCAAACTTTAAATAGGAAAATGCCCTCTGCCCAGGTATTGTTGGCATCTTTTTTTGATGATCACGTGTAGTCCGAGTACCATTGTTGTCTGACCATAAGTGTACGTGGTACAGAGGTTCTTTCGGACAACGCTCCCTGATTAATTTTTGTATCGTTTCGGAGGACTAGTTTTCCTCTGTGTCTCATTTTCGAGTAGAAATAGGGTCTGCGTTGTTAACTAATCACCAACTAGTTTTCCGTTTGGAAGCACTAAAACTCTTCAGGAAACAAATTTGTATTGAAGTCGACTTATCCAGAGCACCAACAAAAAAGCCCTGCTTATAGCACTGTTTCCTAAGATGTAAAATTTTTGTACGCTTCTCTATTGTTTGCCGACACTTAAAAACTCTGCCGTTTTTTTACGCAACTTTGGAGGATTGCTTCGTGTCTTGCGATTAAACAAAAACCTAATATCGCTTGTTTTTTGTTGCAGCCGAGATTGTCCAATATTTTACATGAGAAAAAAAGTGAAAATAGATTTGGAATCTCATACGTCATTGATTAACCGGTTCGGATCGCCTGCATGGTGATTGATTCGTTTCTTCTTCGTATCACTTCCAAACGCAATCATGTTCTGTATTCGCAACTGACTTCCTGCCGTAGTTTCTACATATTGATGGTTTGACTGCTTGAAGCAAAAGGTCAATAACTTGATGGATTCAAATGCTGCTTAATCGTGCTTTAGTTAATCGTTAAAGCGTCTTGTTTGTAGCCGAGTTCGAATCTTGTTTGGGTCAAACAAAAAACTTCACCGGTAATGTTCACTGCCGTTCTGCTTGGCTCCTTTTTCAAGAATAAATGTAAAAATGTTCATTTTTGTATTTTGTGCTGCAGCAACACAGTCAGTACACTTAGGAGTGGTAAACTGATAGTATTAACTTACGAACGACCAACAAAATTATATTAACTTACGAACCACCAACAAAATTATTGCATAAAGGAATTTGATCGTACTAAATACCGCAAAGTACGACAAAGGACCCTAAAACAGTAACCCTAATTTAATGTCCTTTGTCATTTTTTGCAGTGTTTAGTAAAACCGTAATGGAATCTTTATTGCAAAATCGAAACCTTCGTTAAAGTTTTTTCGAAGCGCCACAAGTATAACAACAAACGTCGTTCTTTATTTCATGATTGGCTACTAAATATTTTTAATTCTGATCGTTTTCGGCATTTCAATGGGAAAACTCAGCATAACACAGATTACACGATGAAGATAGCCGTATGCGTTAAAACTCGTTCCACAAAACTGACGAACCTTTTCCACGTAGGCCTACAGGTGCACTCAGAAAATCAAAGCTTCTTAAATTTTTGTTCTGTATTTAAAAAATTCAAGCCAAAGGCCTAATATCTGATTTCATTTTCGATTCGGTAATTGCGCTATTTTATTAATTTTCTGACGAGGGTATGATGAAAAGCCGAAACTGTTCAGAATTTTGATAAAATGTTCTCCATTTTCGACCCAACCGATTGTTGTTGCATTATTCAAATAGTCTACCGAAGCGCTACCTTGTACTATTTTTGTAAGTTCGTAAAACTAATAAAACTTTCGCTTATTTTGGTATCATGGGTGGTGCAAAGTACTTGTTCTTCTGTGGTTTGTTCGTTACATTTATGTATTTTTATCCTACCAAAAGAAAGTGACGGACAATGATTTTTGCGATGAGAAGATTCCGTAGAGTGCTTTTTCCAACGGTACTACGGTATGACAAGCGAACCGGATTCCTTCATAACACATTGCCTTCTATAACAACGTTTTTGACCAGACTCCGAATCGATCCACAGTCTACCATTTCAGTCAGGCGTTTCAACCACTCTGCCACCTGATTTTCTTCAATTCTTTGAGCAAAAATTGAATAAATAACTAAAAACTAAGCACAGATTCGGGCTGATCCATGTCGCAGTGGGCCTCGTTCGACCAAGCGTCAGAGTGAGTTTGCTCTCAGTCGCACGTAGTAAAACAAGGACTCTTTGCAAAGCTTCGTTGGAATGGAGTGAAAAAAAGTGTCCATCAAAACTCAGTTTGGTACCATTTATTTTAAAAAAGCTCTGAACGACCGTTTCTCCTAATAATATGCCCCCACCCTTAGTAAAGAAAGATTTTCCCGATGAAAAATTAATTCTGGAAAGACGGACCTAGGCATCAGTATATTTTTAGCTATCTTAAAATGTCCCAAAACTTAATCCCTTCATATTTATTAAAATTGTTATATTAAGTGCAAAAAATCACGAGTTACCGTCGGCATAGTAGAATCCTTTGGAAACGAACTTAGTTCTTTTCAATTTATGTTAACGCTCCGTATTAAGCGTTAAGCGGGCTTCACACCGAAGCCGTTACCGTCAACGTCGGCGTTTCATAGCCGTCTACGTTTCCGTACCGTTTAACGTCAAACGTAATACGCTTACGTGAGCGTTCACACCAATTTCAAACGTTGCGCAGGCTGACTTGCTTATAATGGTGGTAGTAGGACCGGTAGTAGCTTATTTTATTTAATGACCAGAAAAACACCAAACAAGAACAATGGCAGAAAAACAGGTTACGTTGAAACCTGCAGGAATTAAAAAAATTAAACACAACTAAAAAAACATTAGGCCTATGCCACGTAATTAGTAATGACCAAAAAATAACATAATTTGACGTTTAAATAAGGTACCAGCAGGGCCGGTGCTAGGAACTGCGGGGCCCAATTAGAAATCTGCTGGAGGGGCCCCTAACGTATGGGTGTTTATATTTCATAAAAAAAAGCATCCATAGCAAACACACTAAAAAATAGCCATTTAATACGTGCTATAAAACAAATTTAAGGTAGGCCTAATGTAGATGCTCCTTCGTTTATTTTTTTAGTATCAAGAAAGGCAAATTGGGTAATTGCAAATTTAAGAAAAGCATTAGTTTAGTTTTTTTAGTTGCATATTTACAGAGGTGGGCATTTTTTAAAAATTGGTTGAAGCGCAGCGCAACAAAGCGCAAAAGTTCTGTTAAGTAATGAAACGCAACGCAACTAGCGCAACCTAATTTTTAAATTGACTGAAGCGCAACGCAACTTTCGCAATCAATTATTTTTTCGCATTAAAGCGCAACGCAACTTCCGCAATCAATAATTTTTTTGCATTAAAGCGCAACGCAACTTCCGCAATGAGGTTTATACAAAAGAAAAAGCGCAACGCAACTTTCGCATGAAAAATTTAATTAAGCGCAACGAGTAGATGTATAAGCAATGCAATTTTTTCTTGAGTTATCTTTATAGGTGCTTTTAACAGCACGCAGTTGTCTACAACGCGACAACGATTTTAATGCAAGTGACTGTAACAGGATTTTGCGTGGTCAATGAACAGGAAAATTAAATAAGAAGCGAAAAAAGATGCGTTGCTGATGATTGTTTTCTTCATCCTCTTATCATGAGAAAGCGAAGGAGGCGCTGCTTAGGACGAATCCAGACTCACTTAGGAGTTGTCTTTGTTTCCGAGTTTTCCGGTTGAATTTTGCTTCTGACTTATTTAATTTGCCGCTTGCCAGATTTCACCAAGCAGAGATAATCAACGTGAAGCATCTTATCCAAGGACGCAACAACGAGACTAGGTTGAGAGTTAAACCATCAACCTTGCCATCATGGTCGTCGTAAAAACGACGCTCCAAACCACTGCGCCACGTTGCATTGTCGCGTGCCGTTAAAAGCACCTCATTGCGGCATATCATAATTTGCATTTGCGGCGAAGTTCTCCACAACAAGTAAATACGATTTATTCAACACTCATGCAATGATCTCTTTAAGCACTTGCAATTATATTAAAAAGCAAAAGACTTTAGTGTACCACATTTCTGATGAGCTGAAAATTTTTGCTACAATAAATTGACCGATAGGCCTAATGTACGCATCAAGAAACAAACTGCTATTCTATTAAAAACAGTTACAAAAAACTGCTTACTCCAGCACATTGCGCTTTAATTAATCCGACAAAGCGCAACGCAGTATTTCAACTTCCGACAGTGCGCAACGCAACAAAGCGCAAGCAACCAGATTCTTTTCAGTTCGCAGCGCAATAATGCGCACACTATTATATATTTTTTCAGTTCGCAACGCAATAAAGCGCAAGAAGGATTTATTTTCCTTGAAGCGCAGCACAACTTGCGCAATGGCTAAAAATAATTTGTTAAAGCGCTTCGCAACTTCCGCACGTGCGGAAGTTGCGCAACTAGCGCTTTGCGCTTCAAATTGCGGAATGCCCACCTCTGCATATTTATCCTCTTATCTCGAGAAAGCGATCAATGCGCTATACGAGCTCGCTTAGGAGTATCATTACGGTAATATGTTAAAAGTTACGCCGAACAGCAATAGTTTGCGAGTACGTCTTTCTGAAATTTGTAACTCCTAACAAACCTACGTAGCCTTATGCCTTAAGCATCGAAAATGGGCCGACGAGAATGCTTCATATTTGATGAAGAAGTCGGATCGAAAGCATGAAATAAACAAAAATTACCAAGTTTTTTAAAAAGCATTAAAATTGCAATTACTCTATCAATATTCAAAAAAATTTAAGGAAGCATGCCCCCGAACCCCTCAGAGAGGTTTTTGTTCTTAAATTGTTTCGAATCAACTCGACCTGCTGTTGGCACTGTCGGCTTCTTCTATTGACTTTGTTACCGTAAATCTTGAAGGTTTCTCAAAGCTTTCGGTTTTATAAAACGGAGTATGTTCGACATTTTAGCTTACGTGCCAATCAGTATTATTGATATTATCATTAAGGTTTAAGGCGCTTAATAACTAAAGGATGCTTTTCAGCCCCAGGACTAATGTTAAGGGGTAAAGTACACACGAGTTAAATAAATAAACGACACAATATAAAAAAATAAATAAATAAACATAAGCCTCCCCAAAAAAGAAAACAAACCAAAATCTTGAACACCCAAAAAGACGACAGCATTTGACGAAGGTTAAAAGCAGGGTTTCTTAACCAGGGGTGCGAGAAATGTTCCTACGGGGCGCGGGGATGATGAATCATTTCACCGATATGTTCGCCGGAATATTTTCACTGGAATATAGGCAATCTGAAGACGGGTAGACCTTATTATTGCTCTTCACCGACATTTTCCAATTTAAACGGGGGTGCGAGAATTAGTTGGTGATTCAAAAGGGTTACAGCAAGTAAAAAAGGTTAAAAACCACTGGCTTAGAGCTTTTGGGGTAGAATAGGCCCTATGATCTCTTAAATAGACGCTGAAATGTATGCTGCAACTGAAAATAAGATGAATCCCTGAAACTATCTACACGTATTTTCTTGTAAACAGCAAACCCACGTGATCAAACAAATGCGTAACTTTTTTCCTTATGAATTTTTTTTATCTAATTTAAGAGAAAATAGAAATGGTCAATACGAATATGGCACTTTCCCGTATTTTGTACCTTATAATACGGGAAAAAATACACTAGCGCGGGGCCCCGTCAACGCGCGGGGCCCAATTTGATAAAATCGGTCAAATCGGCTTAAAACCGGCCCTGGGTACCAGTAGCGGTTAAAAAAATAATAATAATCAACTTTCATCAGTAAATTCTTTGAATTGTTCTAGTGACCTAGTCAGCTTAATACACAGCAAAACTGATACAGATTAAAGAAATGTTTAACACAACGCAGAATTGTTGGAAATGGAAGCCGGAAAACCAAGAAATTTTAAATGCTCATCGATTGGGAGATGTCTGGAGAAATTAAAATCTGCAACAACAAAAACTAACAGCAGATATCTGTATTTGCCCTTTATTGCAATTAAATGTAGATACTGTACTTAATATAATTACGGTATGCACTTCTATTACATATCCAATGAATTCATAAATTACTACAATGAATTCAGAAATGGTAGGCCCCAGTGGCATACGCAGGATTTTTCAATGGGGGGGGGGTTTCAGTATTGTAATGACGTAAAGGTACTACATCACAATTACAGTAGTTTAGAGGTATTAAAGTGCATCGTATTGTAATAGTTCCAGCCTAAATTGCAGTTAACCATGATTAAGTTATATAATGCCATTACTAAGAAAACAACAAAGATATTTCATTCACACTTTTGCTTAATGCTTTTCGTTTCATCTAAGGAGAGAAAAGGTTTCACAGAAACTCAAGCTCTCAGGCCGTTGTAAAAATTTTTCTGAAAAAAATTTTAGTTGAAATCATTTTTGGGCCATAGGAAGGTTAATTGACTAAAGTAGACTGGCTAGCTGTCGCAACGTAACAAACAGGGTGCACCCAGGGGGTAAAACAAGCAATTCCTTCTCTCCAAAAAAACTTTTTTCGAGAACCAACATAAATATAAACAACGCATATAGGCTAAACCTTGTTATAAACAGTCAATATACGGTTCACTCATTATGAAGGGGGCAGTTTCTCGCTTGAAGTTTGAAAAGTGAAGATATTGGAGCATAAGAAAAAACTGCCCTCCCTACCAAAACGTTTTTAAACTGAAATAAATCATGCGCGAGAGGAATCCCTAATCATCCGATTAAAGTCAAAAACAGCGTCGATATTATCTAAGCATTTTTCTGCCAAATCACAGTGTTGATATCAGATGCTTTCAAACACATAATCGGGGTGTCCATGGGAAATGAAAAACTCTAGCTTTTGAGATAGTCAGCTTACGGTACGAAAAAACAATGTTGTCTCTCCCCTCGTTCCGCCTCTAGGCCTCTTCAAATCTTTCGTTGGTCTATGGCCGTCTTTGGCTGTATTTTTATCTTACTTTTGGCACTTAGAGCAGTGTCAATTTAGTTTTTTAATACTTTAATAAAATTTCTCAAAAAATCGAGCGATCATAGCGTAGTGTTAAAAGATTTCGCTATCGATGCGGAAGGTTTGGGACTCAATTCCTAGGCCGGTCAAATCAGACACAGTGTAGCCAACGACTCGCAACCGCTGTGACGTTTCTTTGGAGCTGCGTTGCCCAGGCGCTAAGCCACGAGGTCGGGCCCTGCCACTCGCTACCACGTTTCGGTACAACAACAAATTTAATAAAACGATTACAATCAAGATTTGATTTAACATAAAAAAAAAAATTTGTGTGCAGCCATAGTTACTGCAGATACACCACAATTAAGAAAACTCCTCCTTCTTAATTGTTTCACAGCAACATGACAAAAATGCACTTCAAGCAAAACACAACAAAAAAGTTGGACCACTGGGTACCGATATTGTAGCATTGCATCGTAATCAGTGCTCGAGTTGTAAAAATACTTACGGGGGGATGGTACAACTTTTCACGCAAACGTAAGAAGGGATGATCATTGTGCTTGTAAGGGAATGGTTTACGCTAAAATGTTTTGTGGGGGATGGTGTTGTTTGGGACGAAAACATGATAGCAATTTCATCAAGCTCCGCATGAAGGAAAGTCCGTTCGTTTTAAAAAAGAAAGGTTTCATTTTTTCTGCAATTGTCAAGGGGGAAGGGGAGTGCTGACTCCCGACCCCTGCGAACGTCACTGGGGCCCATCCATTTGCGCTTGGGTAACACAGAAACGTCACAGCGGTGGCGAGTCGTTGGCGACTCTGTGCCGATTTGACCATCCCGGGAATCAAACCCCAGACCTTCTGCACCGATAACCTGTGTGCTTAACAACTGAGCTAACGACCGGTGCGAGCCCAAAAATTGAACCCAAAACCTCCCGCATCGATAGTGATGTGTTTAACCACTACACCAACTGGTCGGTTTGGCTCAAAATGATTACATCGCAAGCGGAATATCTGCCTGCGTTGCAACCGTTCTCTTCCAAGAATGCCTTCTGCGCTGAAACGTTGTCTTGTCCAGCCATAGCCGTTGAGAACAATGTCTTCATGACATCACAACACGACTCCAGTTTTAGTGAATTGAATTGGTCCAACTTCCTAATTACTGCAGTGACGTACAAGTATAATATCCTACTGCATCAGTACAGAGTTTATTGGTATATTAGACATAAAGTTTTTTTTTTTTTGCTCACAAACTTACCGCTCTCTTTTAATTCATTGCCAATAACAATCCAAGCTTGGTCTTTAATGCTTCTAGTCTACTCTTGAAATCTTTTATTTTTATGATACATTATACAAGCAGGGATGTTGCTTAACTTGCTCAATTAAAATATCATTAAATGCCATGCTTATTGCCTGATCTGTTAATCACAAATGCGTAAAATTGTGCAGTGTAGAACGCACACACCAGCACATAAATAGTGAAGAAACATTATGGTACCAGTAGATCACATGGTGAACAGTGTTCCTTGTAAGGTGCAAAAATGAGAAATTTGAGGTATTGGGAAAATATAAAAATAGAACAAAATAAATATTGGGCAAATCATATTGACTGTAGGCTACCTGAAAACTTCTGTCTGCAAACAATTGCTTATTCATTTTTTTTTTTTTTTATAAACCAGTTTCAAAGCAAAATTTTAGACAAAAGTTGCAAAATAGGCTAGTAAAAACGTTTGGGCAAATCACCAATACTGGTATTCTGGTATTGTAAACATTTTGTTTGGGCTAGACTAGAGAACACTGCCAGTGGGTTCAATAGATAAAAGAATGAGCCTATGAAAATTATAGGGTCAAAGTTAGGGTTAGGTTTATCTTTATGGTTAAGGTTAGGGCCTAACCTGTAACCTACCGGTACCTCCAAACTCTTATTTTAACCCATACCAGTAACCATGTATGCGATGATTTCACTGGCAAGTTGGCAACCATTGTAGCCCACTCTACTCACTCAGACACTGCACAGCCACAGAGTTGCACCAGTTGACCAGCTAATATGGGCTACTACTGGTACTATGTACCAGTGAAAGAAAACTGTATGTGTAGGCTATCACCAATAACTGGATAACAGACTGGCAGGTAGGCTTCTTAGGCTACCGGTATGTGATGCTACTCTGGAATGGTAGGACAGACTGGCAGAGGCACATACTAACAGGCCTTTTATTTTACGGCCTACCCAGCTATAGACTACTGCTTAGTAACCATAGCCTACAGCATCGTAGAGTTACCGGTACTACAATTTACTCAAGAAATGTACAGTAGTAACCTACCATACTGTAGTCTACTAGGCTATGGTTACTGAATACCGGTTACTACCGTAGCCTAACAACGCCTCTTTTGTTGTTTAGCACGCATTTTGAGGAAAATTACTATCCTAAAACCTGAAAGTTGCCACAACAAACACACTGGTACTGCAATTTGCCCACTCACATAGCTCAAACTCAGTTCTCTTTCCTTCCGTCATGACCGTTGAGATAAATGTTTTTTATCTCAACGTAATGACGGGAAAACCAAGAAAATCACTTCCGTCCCGTCACCGCCAGCCCACATTTTTTGTGTGTGAACACCCCAACGTAGTCGTAACGGCAGACGCAACGGTAACGTTGACGTAACGGCTTCGGTGTGAAGCCCGCTTTAGAGCACACCCAGCCCATGCCGTGCTTGTGTAGCTATTCTATACTCACTACAATACTATACATCGCAACAAAGCATATTTCCTTGCACTGAACTCAATATTCACTTGTTGAACAACAACGTGTAAGCTAGAATGCGCGAACAGCCAGGTTAACGCAAAAATATCAAAACTTAAAATAGCGATTGTTACGTCATAACAAGTCCAAGAAGCGTGGCTCCTGCATGCAGCGAGCGTGATAAACAATGTCTGTTCGAATGTTATAGCCATTGCTACCCTTGCATAGCTCGGTGTCGCAAACAATCATGTTGACGCTCTGTATCGAACTCTGAGTCTGCAACTTGCGTGCGTTACCTGTAACTTTTAAGTGCCTTGCTTTCCGACTGAATTATGGGGCGCCGTTCGGAAAAAAACTATTCGTTTTGTGAACCATGTTTTTTGAGCTTATTTAGACCATAGTTTGTCCGACATGTATATTGGAAATGTCCTACTTATATATCGGACAAAATGCACTCTAAGTCGGATTAAAATACACGCGCAAAATAAGTCGGACAAAATCGTTTTTTCCAAACGGCGCCCCATACTGAATGCAAAGCTCGCAAGTAATCACTACACTTTATTTGACACTGCATTCCAAATTGGGCGTCACCAGGTTGAGTATACTCGTAGAGTTCTGGAGCCTTTATTGTTTCAGATTCCGATTGATACATAACCCCACTAATCGTGATTATTTTTGTGCTTGTGGTACGTAAGACGCGGCATTATAACAAGAGCCAGCTAGAGTCGAAGACACATGTTTCAATTTTATCAGAAAAATAAGATCTGTTGAAAGGAATTAGCACGGTTCTTTGTGCTAAATCAAAGTCAGTAATTGTTCTGAGCTGCAGCACTGCAGCGTAGTTTGTTCAGAATTGTTTCTAGTCCAAAGATGGGCTTTCAATATATACGGCAGCGTGATGCAGTGGTTCGGAGCGTCGTTTTTACGACGACCACGATCGCAAGGTGAATGGTTCAACTCCCAATCTAGTCTCGTTGTTGCGTCCTTGGATAAGATACTTTATGATGATTATCTCTGTACGGTGTAATCTGACAAGCAGCAAATTAAAGAAGTCAGAAGAAAATTCAAGCGGAAAACTTGGAAACAAAGGCAACTCCTAAGCGAGTGTGGATTCGTCCTAGGCATAGCGCCTCCTCTGCCGCTTTCTCGGGATAGGAGGATAAAGATGAAGAAAAAAATTACTATCCTTAGGGCTGTAAAATAATGCTGGTAAGAGGCAAGATTCGTCCCTTTCCAAGGGGTTGCCTTTTAGATCTCATTAGAAAATAAGCATTTTGCTTACTGGACTCTTTGTTCGTCCGATCCTATGGCTCATTAACAGGCAGACACACTTTATTTTAGTCGTAACACAATACAGTAACAAAAAGTACGGTACGTATGGAAAAGAACTGTGGACTAGGAAGCTGCGAAAGGACCTTTTGGGTCATCGAGTCTGCAGCCACCGTGACTATTTGTAATTTTTCTTGAAATCGAACAAGTACTTGGGAAGTAAAGAGTGACATGCTGCTGAGATAATTTAACAAAATTATAACCATATTAAAAACACTTTTTTGAATTTCGATTTTTAGCGCTTTTTTATTTTTTGATTTCAATAATGTATTGTGAAATTTTTTTGAGTTTGTAAGAAAAAGATCACGAGAAGCTAAATACGCGAAAAATCATTTTCAACAAAATCGCTGCAGCGACTTCAGTATAATGCGCTGACAAAAAATCAAAACCTAGGATGGCATTGATCCCTTGCCCTGCGAATGGGAGTTCATCGTACTAACCCCTGCACCACTTCACTGTTGTGATATGCACGTAGAATTTTTGTACTTATACTTTCCTTACGCATCATGTGACCTTCAAAAACGCTGTAGCGGTTTTGTTGAAAATGATTTTTCGCGTATTTAGCTTCTCGTAAAAACAACAACAACAACAATTCTTTACTGAATAAGTGGATATCAATTCAATGCAAACGGTAAAAATAATAAATACGGCCACTTGGTAAAAAGATCAAGAGGAAGAGTTTCTAATTTCTGGCGGAATCGAGTTCCAAACCTTGACACCTTAATACAGTAATTCTCAATCTGTGTGCCGCGGCATACTAATGTGCCGCAAGAAATTTTTTGGTGTGCCGCGTATATTTTTGTCTATTATCGTTTATACGACTTATCCAGAATATTTTTCCGCAAAACCGAATTGAATTATCATATTTTGTTGGCTCAATAAAAAAATTTTAGTTGTTTTTCTCATACAATTGTTACGTAGTAAAACATGTTTCATATATCTTCAGTTTCCGATTCAGCTGACAGAGAGTTATCAAAACGCATGTGGCAAGTAACATCAGATAGGACAAGAAAGTGTGATGAGTTAAAGGTCTCAGCTCCGAACGCAATCCAGCTTCTTTTAATTTAAGAGTTACTATTATTTTTCTTCTACGATTGTATTTTCGATTTTTAATTCTTCTAGTTGCTGTTCGTTTGAAACCGTAGAGTGGGACAGCGCTGTTTCGGTCTATTAGCGCTCATCGGCGGCACTCAGGTAAGATTCATTCACGGTTCAGAATGAATGACCTTGCTAGGATCAATCATCCCTTCCGACAAATATACCCCAAAAGAATTTAACCTTTGGGGTGCGTAGACTGCTAAGTCATACTCCAGTTAAATCCCCTTTACGTGGCCGGGGTGAAGAGCAAAAACTATAAAGTAATGTCCTTCCTGGCCCACTGTTATAGCCTCCGACCCGACGAGAGGATATCGTCATGACACCTTTTCAGTTGGCCAGGAAGGGCATTACTTTATAGTTTTTGTTTAAAACTATCGAGCACCGCCAGTACAAGCCTAATCATGAAGCTGCTTATCGATATCGAAGGATGTAACAACGTGGCTTGGGTGAAAAAAAAAGAGTGAAAGAAGATAGTCTGATGATCTTGGTCGCATATCTAGTTCAGCTAAGCTTGCAAAATCGCGAAAGCTATCACATTTTAGCGGAGTCATGTGGTTAAACGAGATAATATTGAATCAAATCTTCATTATACTCGCGGTATTACGCCGAAGCGTGTAACGAGTGGCGGTGCCCGATTCCGCGGCATAGCGCCTGGGCTACACAGCAACGAAGAAACGTCGCAGCGGTGGCGAGCCATGGGCGACACTGTGCTGATTTGACCGGCCCGGGGTTCGAACTCCAGACCTTCCGCACCAATAGCGTGCTTTGTGCGCTAAACAACTGAGAAAACTTCAAGTCAAAACCACGATGAAGTGAGCCGTTCCATTAAACAGGTATGTTTGAGTTTTAAATATTGTCATGTGAAAGTGTGCCGCGGATGAATTTTTGATTCTTTTGTGTGCCTTAAGCACAAAAGGTTGAGAATCACTGCCTTAGTAGGTTAATACTTAAGGCTTCTTTACGATTTGTTGGAACGGTAACGTGGGATGTATAGAAAGTTTATATGGGCTATCGAAGATCTGGTTTGTTTCTGGGATACGCTGATGGCTTAATTATAATTAATTCAAATTGGACTCTTTTGTGGGTGCCCCTACCAATATATTTGCTCCATAAGTTCAGACTCCTTTATGGATTAATTAGCCCATTTTTTCGTGCGCCGCGGAGGACTTAGGCTATCGGTGAGTCACTGACTAGGCTTAACTGTTAACATTTAAATATTGATAAATTTAAACTTACCATACGTCCCGGTTTTAACGCCATGTCCGGGCGCCCCTACCGGTCGGTCAAAATGTCCCGGTTATTTGGACCATAATTCGTCCGATATATATGGGGCGCCGTTTGAAAAAAGCTATACCTTTTGTGAACCATGTTTTTGGAGTTTAAAGCTCAAAAAACATGGTTCACAAAACGTGCAGTTTTTTTCCAAATGGCGAATTCGTCCGATATATAAGTCGGAAAAATCCGACTTATTTTGCGTGTGTTTCTTGATCTGATAAAGAGTACAATTTGTCCGATATAATATAAGAAGGATATTTTCGATGTATATTGGACAAGCTATGGTCTACATAAGCTTAAAAAGCATGATTTACAGAACGAATAGTTTTTAACCAAACGGTGCCCCCCATAGAACAGGCCGAATAAAGCATGAGAAACACGGCAAAGTTTAGCTTTCTGGATCACCTTCGTGAATTTCAGTTTATATGTAAGCTTTTGAATGGTGGGCACTCGTTACTTTTAAAGTAACGAAGTTACCGTTACAATTACTCGTACAAAATTGTAACTAAGTTACCGTTACTTCTTGAAAATGTAACTTGTAATTTTTCGTTACTCATTACTTTCAAAGTTTTTTCAACCTTGGTTTACGCTAAAACCGGTCGGTCGCCGTGTTTGTCAAAGACATCGCTGCCTGGGCTGTACGCCTTGGTTTCGATTCTACGATCGGTCAAGTCGGACATAGTTTGCAGTAGGGATGTAGTTGAGGCTGCTTAGTCCGAGATCGAGACCTTTTCATGTTTTCGGGACCGAGATCGAGTCCCGGAAATTTCGAGACTTTTTAGTCCAAACCGAGACGAAACAGTTGCGAGACCGAGGCCTAATCGAAAACAAAAAAAAATTTTGAAATCGAAATTTTTTTATTGAACAGTGAACACTAAACGCCAAAATTACAGTTAAACGTTTTATTGAAAACATTTTCATGGGTCAGCATCGGATAGAAAATGACGCGATAGTGAGACTAAAGACTTTGATTCTGTAATCAACATGGAAGCGCGACTTCTTCGCTGACATGATGCAAACAACTAAAATACGGTACCAATAAAAGAAGACTCGAGACGCAACATCTGCTTCGAGACCGAGATCCAGTTGCTTCGAGACCGAGATCCGAATTTTTCACCCAGTCTCGAGACCGAGATTTTAAAATTTAGGTCTCGAGACCGAGACTTGTCTCGAGACCTCCATCCCTGGTTTGCAGACCGCAGCCACCAACGACGGGCCACGCCATTTGTTACTCGCTTCGGCGTAAAACCGTGAGTACAATAAAGATTTCTTTTTCTGATTTTGTTCACACCAAATCCGAAACAGCTGCAGTGCGGAGTAGGCAGTATTTTTTCGTAAGGTTCGACTTTTAAGACGATTACAAGTTTTAAAAGACCAAAAATTATTGTGATTAAATATGCTGTAAGTGTACATTTAGACAACATGGGAAAGAAACGTATTGGAGAGACCATTACAAAAATTAGAGAGACCGCTTTGGTTTTTCAAAACGCCTTAAAAAAACACTGGCAGTAGGAACGAATTTTAATACCGAAAAGACATTAAAAGGTTCTTTTTTCGGCCGAATGGCATTACAATACAGCGACAGTCGCTATCAGTGCGGTAGGTTTGGGGTGTAACTTTTGACATAAGCAGCAACTCAGTCATTGTTGGGCAACTTCTGACGTAAGCAGTAGCCTACGCACAGCCATTCAAACATCAACACACCGCAACGATTCTTCATAAAAAAACCAACGTTTCGAAATACCGGCTTCGGTTTTGAAACGTTCTTTCCGAGTAAAATTAACCTTTCACAGCGGCGCTATATGGTAGGACAGTGTTATATCAATAAAAATTTCTCTTTAACTTTGCAGCAGGAAAACCTGGATATTATAAGGTTCCTTTTTTGGCAGATATTCAAACAATTAAGTAGGCTACAACGTTTTTGATGCACTCTTTCTGTTGGGAATCGGTCGCATAAGAGTTTCAGTGTTGCCAGATTATGAAAGACATGACCGAAAGTCGCAAAAAGACGAGCCAAAATGTACCGAAACACACAAAAAATTACAGCCCAAAATATCCAAACTATGAAAAGTGTTACCAATGCACATTTAGTGGCTGTTTTGCCAAGATAAATACCTCTGTCAAGAACCAGTACGTTTCAACTTATTAACCTGACAAGTGACAAAGCCTAAAATCAAAAAAAATACCATAGCTACGTTTGTGTTTACAAAATGTGATGTCACACTGCTGCCTTTGCAATAAACAACAAATTTCAAGAGCAATTTAAAAAACCCCTGTTTCCAACTAGAATAACGTAGCTTTTTCTCCTAATGTAAAAGATCTACCCAAAGATTTTAGACAAACAACACTATTGTGCTTTAAAATGGAAATAAAACCGATACATACAGACTACGTGCAAACGCAAGTCATTTTGAACTGGTAAAAAAACATATTTGCTTGAGCTTGATCACATATTTTTCATCAATCAAGCCTTGTGAATCTTAGACATCGGCAATGTGATTTTTTCAAACCCGTCTAAAAATCTTCACACCTGCACAAAGCATAATACGCCCGCCGAAGAAATTAAAAAAAAAACATGTAACGGAATTGAAGTATAATCAATATCGATGGAAGGGCTATTTTTTTGTATGTGTAAGGTTTTTTTAATTAAGAGATCTTTTGCATTACGTCCTGTTGCTAGTACTTCTGGGGTTTTAAAGTCAACGATATGAGAAGAATTTTCCAGATGTCTAGTTACATCAGTGCTGCTGCAACTTTTATTGCCGGGGTCATGTTCTTGTAAACGTGTGACAAGGTTACATCTGGTTTGACCAATATATGTGTTGTTACATGAACAGGTTAACCGGTATGCGACGTTGCTTCGGCGAAAGAGTGCTTAATTGTCCTTGTATTTAAGGAAATTTCCGATGGAGAATGTTGTATGAATATTAGTTTGACTTTAGTTTTCCAATTTGTGATAAAAGGTTTAAAGTTCTTTTTCGAGGTGTAAAGAAGGACTTCCAATGAAGGGGAGGTGTAAAAATATTGGCCGAACGTGTTCAGCTATCTCGTTTGAAGTAGGGTAATTTTCACGGTTGGCATGTCTTGAATTCAAGAATTTGATGATTAATAAAATGAAGTGGATACCCATTTTTCAGAAGTAATTTCGTAATGGTTTGGAATTCCTTATGTATAGTTTTCCACGAGTTGCAAATTTTTTAAGACCAAAACAACAGACAATTGACCAGATTTCTTTTGTACTTCAGCGGACACAGGCTAGCCCAATTCGTGTACAAACCTGTGTTAGTGCTTTTTCGAAAGACCGTTGTGTCTAATTAACCATGATTTTTTGTGATAAGAATATCCAAATATGCCAAATGGTAGTTGACTTCTATTTTCTTGGAAAAAAAAAATTTTTATGAATTTTCGAGATGGCATCAGAATAACTGTCAAGTTCTGTCCTGTCGTTAAAAATGCAAAAAATATTGTCTACATATCAGGTAATTAATTGAGGTTGTGCGGTATTGTAAGGAATTTGGTTTAGAACCCAGTTCATGCAGACGTCTGCTAACTGAGCGATTGGACTTTCCATAGCAACCCCATCTATTTGCTCGTATAATTATCCATTGAACTGAAAACCTGCTCCTTTACTGGTCCATTGTAACATTTTCTTCCATTGCAGTCTTAATAAACTATTAAATTTTTAAACATCATTAGTGAAAATGCTGTTGAGAATGACGTCGATCGTGAAATTCACTGGAATATTGGTGAATAAACTTTTTACATCAAGACTTGCCATAACTTCATCACTAATTTTTAATTTAGATATGCGGTTCAAAAAAAAGTACCTTCACTGTAGCACTGTGCTCACGCAAGTGAAAGTATGTCTGATAACCAAGAGTCAGTTTCGTGATTGTAACCGTCGGTTAAACTTAGTATTCGTTTTATGGGTGCACTAACGTGGCGATGTTTCAACTCTATTTTGGTGGAGGGTTAATTATACAGCAACAGTCCCAAGCTCTTTCCGTGTGTCGAATTCCCGACATTATACTGAAGTCAGCACTACTCAGTTGTTCATCTAGTTTACAGTGTTGTTTGTATCTTTCACTGACTAACATTTTTTCGCTACTGATATTTTAGATTGACAATGATTTAAGCATAAATCGAAACGTCTCGTAAATTTCAAATGTTTCGATTATTACTGGCTCTTATTTTAGTATTTCAAGCATTCAAAAATTCCATAAATAGTGTTCCGAACTTAATCCCTTAACATTTATTGAAATCGTAACACTATAAGTACAAAAGAAAAAAACACAAAGTAACATATTGCGAATTCAATTCAATCAAAATAAAATACAGCCTAGATCAAAATCAGCACAAGTATAAGTTGTACATTGAGCGTCTCAAAAGTCAAACAGTTATAAATTTGATTTGTTCTATCAATTACTAATCACAGGATGTTTTTTCGGAGAACATAGCAAATATAACTAGCAAAATTTGCTTTTTGTTTGCATATTCCACAAACATACAGAAAAACTGGGAGTAATACAAAAAACGAGGAGCTTGAATTATTGAATGAATACTTGAAAAGGCAAAATCAACACTTAATTGAACCAGAGTTTTTCTTCATAATTTTGCAGCAACTGGCGCCGAAATTTACATACAACGATCCAGGGGCGTATTAAGGGGGGCATTGCACCATGGCCCCCCTTTCTGACTTTGACCTTTAATAAAAAATGATAAAATGTTGTCAAGTGACTGAAATATACCAGGTCCTCTTATCGCTTTTGCAGTTTCTGTTCTCCTCCTTTTAAAATTTCTCGCCACACCATTGCAACGATCAGGGACATGAAGCGACCGAGAGGAAACATTCCATATTAAAAGAGGCATATGCACTGAAGTCAATGGAAATTTCATGAAACCTGGCGATTATCTAATCAACATATGTTAGGCAAACATGTTAATTGTTAATGTTTTTCATGACAAGTTGCAAATTGAACATAATACAATAAAGAAAATAATAACCCAAGGTATTTCAATCAATGTTTGAAAAGTGCACTGCACCAGTATACACTAGTTCTGAGGCATTTTGTAAAGCAGCAAAGAAAATTAAATTAAATAAAAGTCAAGCACGTAATTGTGAATCAAATTCCCGACCAATCTCTTGAGCAAGATGAGAGAGTCCGACTGATTGTAAATTACATACAATCGCCACAACTACACCACATACTGGTGCATCGCTACTCGACAAAGAAGAGTCTTTACTAGTCCTTGAAACGTGATGAGGACCAGTTTCGGGCATGATAAAGAGGACACTAGAAGCACCAACTGCACCTCCCGTGTGCAAAACCTCCAAGCCAACTTCAGGACAACGTCCCCGGATTTCCTGAGAAAAATAATATCGCAATACAATAAGTAGAGACGAAAACAGCTTAATGAGAAAAAATAAAGCGCAGTATTTTTTTACTTTTTTTATTTAGTTGCGTATTTATCCTCCTATCACGACAAAGCGATCAATGCGCTATACGAGCTCGCTTGGGAGTTGCCGGCCATCTGTCTATTACACCAAGATGGGGGAATCCCGCCAAGTGCCTTTCCCAACGGCACAACAAGTAAACTTGCCGGCTTGTTCTCCACACTGTCCCTTTAATGCCGAGCATCAAGCAGGGAAGCTGTGAATACCAATTTTAAAGTCATTGGTTTGACCCGACTCGGAATCAAACCCGAGTCTACAGCTCACGAGACAGACGCTCCATACCACTCGGCCCTCTGAGCTGTAACATGAAATAAAGTAATTCTTGAAACTGGATGTTTCGACCACATAGATTCCATGTTTTAGATTCTTTCAGTTTTGTACTGCCTTGCTTACACTGCTGGTGATGACAGCAGAATCTGTGTTGTCGAAACGTTCAGTTTTACAAATTACAAAGGCTTTATTGTTTCTCCTTAAAAATGTTAACAAAAATGGTATATTGGTATATTATCATGATTTTAGGCATTCACATATACAGTATCTGTAGTTGCTAACGGTTGAGCGTGGTCGTGTTTACTGTTTAACCTTCACTGCACGCGGGTAAATTTTCAGTCACACAAATTTATTTTAATTTGCTTATGCGAAAAATCTCATCATCGCATTCCTATACTCAGTACCATGAAGGATTTGGTGACAGGTGAGTGCGTAGTAGAGATGTCCACGTATTTAAATTACAACTTAAACGGAACGGATTTTGATTGATCGAGCAAATTTGGGCATTGATTAGCTTCTCCGTTTGGATTTAAACTGAATTCGGATTTTAGATTTTATTATCCAAATTTTGAAAGAAAAATATGAAATACACCAGATTAATTGAGATGTGGATACAACAAAAGTTCGGATTTGGATTTAGATCCGCGGATTGAAATCGGATTAAAATTTTAAAATGCTAAACCCGGACATCTTCAGTGAGCTCAGGTATTGATCGTTTTGACCTAAAATTTGCACTTTTTTAGCGAAACATGTTATCACTTGATCAAAAACAACACTACTGCTCGTAACATCAAATAAATTTCACCCAAAAGCTTTCCGTTATTCATATTTAAACAGGGCTGTTTGTTTTTTCTCCCACGTAATTAAACTGTAAACAACGTTGTAGAAAGCTTGCTGCTTTATTGAGTTCAAAAGAGAGATTCCAAGCACTATAATTAATACAGGTTGTGAATTCGGAAAAACTCCGGCTTTTATTTGTCTATTTAATGATTAAGACACGTTGGCTTATGCATTGATGCATATTGGCCAATATTTTTTTATATTTAGTTGCATATTTTTACCTTTCCATCACGAGAAAGCAATCAATGCGCTATAATAAGCTCGTTTAGGAGTTGCCAGCCATCTGTCTATCGCTCAAACATGGAGAAATCCTGCTAAAAGCCTTTCTCAACGGCATAACAAGCAAATTTGCAGGCTTGTTTTCCACAGTCCCTTTAATGCTGACGTTGCTGAACGTCAAGCAGGAAAGCTGTAAATACCAATTTTAAAAACATTGGTTTGACTCGACTCGGAAGCAAACCCGAGTCTACAGCGCCAGAGGCGGACGCTTAGACGGCTCACAATATCACGTGTCATTCAACCTTACTGCGAAGATTTCTCGGTATTCAACGACATGTCCTAGTTGGAACCTCCGGGTTTTCACATTCATTTGCAGTTGCAGTCCTTAGATTCACAATTTTGTAAGCTAGAGTTGCAGTCCTTAGCTACAGCTTGACGTTATAATTGCATGTTTAGATTTTATACTGAGCCGAATTATTATCGCAAGTGATCAAAAAATACGCTCAAGTCAAGCTTCTCACCTGTTCTTCAAGCACAACCCAACCTAACCCATATCTTGCATTTTCTAATGAAGAAGAGTTTTTCCTTTCCGGAACGGAAACTGCCTGCCACATTTTTCGCACCTGTGATAACAAACTTATCAAAAAAAGTGCAACATACGCTATTGCATAATGGAGTGGAAACTGCATGACGTCATCAAGCGTATTTTTTATTTATACGCAAAACTACACAGGGTTTCAACAAATTCCTTACTTTTTTCGTCACAAAATTCGTACACAGCATAACAAAAAAACCATCGAGAGCTTTTTGATAAACATTACTGAGTCTACATAAATACAACTGTTGTTGCGTGCATGACGCAACAACTGTCCACACTAATTTTATAACTTAATATTTTTTCTTTTTTTCAATCACTTGCCATTGATCTACATATAAGCTCTTTCCGTCACCACAATATGCCAAAATGTACTAGTTACGAGGCAGCAAGAGCTAATATCTAGTAATTTTTTTGTTGGGCAATTCCACACCTAAAACATCAGTTGCATAAATTTTTCAATCTCATATCTACAATTTGTAATAAACTGCCAGACTATATATTTTAATGTTCACATCAAACAAACAAACTGGAGGCAATGCAACATCGTGCAACTGTAATGTTTAGATTTGTTTAGCTACTTTTGATTCTTCAAAATTCGGATTGCTTGCTAACCTAGAATCCATAGGCGGATGAAAAATAACTTCGGTTTACCTATATAACGTGGACATCAACATATTCAAACCCGGCAATTACCGGGGCGTGGCAAAGTACTGTTAAAAGCAGATTTTAAACAAAAAGATGTTTCAGATAAGTGATCGTGTAATATCTTGTAGTATGTGCATTAAGCATCTTAGACGTAAAAAATGTATATAATATAATAGGGTATTTGATTTTTTCACCATTTTCGAAATTGAAAAAGCTAGAGTCAGCATATGATGGGTATTGGCCACTGATTCTAAATATGTAATTTTTTTTCATTATGACGTCATTTTGATGTGGCACCTCGCGTTTCAAACTCCGGCAGGGCGTAACATGAGGGATTTCCCTCAACTCAAAAACCCTCAGTGCTAGAAAGTTAATTTTGGCATGAAAATGGACAAAAAATTGATTTCCCATACCCTCCCAAGTGACTTTTTCACCGTATCTTCATCAGAAACTGCATAAAATTGAAAAACCTAAAAACTTACGTATTTCGATGCTATACAATGTTCCTATGTATTGTCATTCTGGACATGCACGCGCAATTTCTGCGTCTTTCAACTGTAATGATTGTTTTGATTTACTAGACATATTACAGTGCATCCAGCAAGCAGTCTAAAGTTTAGACTGCTTGCTGGGTCACTACGCAAATCCTAACTTGTACGGTAATTTTTCTTGAAATTTTTGTTCGGCAAACCACTCGATCTTGCTTGTAATGTGAAGAAAAGCAATGCAAGTGACGGAGATTTTGGACAGGTTTTTATTTTATTACATAAAGATCCCTCTTGCATCATCCAAGACCTTTCCTTCTTCCTTCAAGTAATGACGCCACATGCCCGAAGTAAATTTCGTTGACATGAAATAAACATTCAAGCGTATAAATGTCATGCCCCACTGCCTTCTATAAAATAATCTCTCAATCGTTTGTTCACTCCTGAGATTTTGCCGGTGCTTACCGTACAAGTTAAAATTTGCGTAGTGACGTCAATGCAGGATCTTTTTTGTTTTCATGCGTTTAGACTGCTTGCTGGGTGCGCTATAAGTCTAGTAAATAATCAAAACAATCATTACAGTTGAAACACGCAGAAATTGCTCGTGCATGCCCAGAAAGTGATTATGACAATACATAGGAACCATAAAATTGCATCAAAATACGAAAATTTTTAGGTTTTTTAAATTTATGCAGTTTCTGATGAAGATACGGTGAAAAAGTCACTTGGGAGGGTATAGAAAATCGGCCTTTCTGCGCATTTTGGTGCCAATATTGACTTTCTATTTTCAAGGGTTTTCGAGTTAAGGGAAATCCCTCATTTTACGCCCTACCGGAGTTTCAAACGCGAGGTGCCACATCAAAATGACGTCATAGTGGAAAAGAAATTACATATTTAGAATCAGTGGCCAAAATCCCATCATATGCTGACTCTAGCTTTTTCAATTTCGAAAATGGTGAAAAAATGAAACATCTTACTATATAAGCTGCCTATAGAAATGTGAACGCAAAGTCATTTCGGACGTCATAATGACGTTAAAGCGTCTATATGTCGTCATCTACAAGCATTGAGCAAACGATTGAGGCCGAAAACCAAGAAAATTAAACATATCACCATTTCATGTCACACAGGATTCTAGCTTATGAGACTAGATGCTAGACCTCGGCTTCATATGTGACTAATTGTGCTTTGTAAGTCCAACAAAATATGAAGAACGACGATATCTTATAGAATAGCGAATGAAGCAACGTTTCCTTCGAAGTTTAGCCAAAAGGTTTTCCGAATTTGGAGTGCTTACTAGCCAATTATTTGATAGGGTAACTAGTATTTTTTTTTCAGCTTTTTGTTGTCCCATCTACATCTACCTGATGAGCTCGAACAGAGCAAAACCAATCGGGGATTGATATTTCAATGCATTTTCACGCAAAAATGCATAACTGTTTCAAAAGTAAGCCGGAAAGTTGAAGTAGGGAAGTTGCAAGCTTATTCCTGAAACATTTACTGCCTGCATCCAGAGCAGGGAACGACTTTGAAACTGGCAAGATTTATTTTTAACTGAAAGAGCAGCAATAAGAACAATACTTACCGTGTCAGAACGCAGTAGTCCCTTTGGCGAGTTCTGGTCCGATTCATTGTGCTGTAAAATACAATGAACACCTATAAGCATCCGAAAACCAAGTGTTTTTACAAACCCAGAACCTTATCTGATTTTTCATTAATCTTCACAGCCTACACTTGGACGGATTTTGTAATCAACGGCGAAAGTTCGGCCCTACCCACTATAAAGAGAACGCTCATCAATAACTTGCTTAAATCACATTTTGATAAAAGGCCAACCCGAACACGTTTCATTCAGAGGAAAAGTTCCAGAACACAAAACTAGTGGAAAGGGAAGATTAGCCCTAGACAATGGTTATCACCGGATATATCCACGACGTAACTAATTCAAATAACTTTCGACCAAGCAACCAGGCATTACATGATCCGCAACGCTTGTCGTAAGATAGGCATAGATGGGCAAGTTAATGCAAAACGTTAGCTATTTATTTAGTTAATGCAAAACGTTATTCAATGCAATGTTATTTAAAGTTTTATGCAAAACGTTAGTTAATGCAAAACGAAATAGCTTCGTTATTAACGAAAAGTGTACAATGTAGGCATACAGCCTATTTCGTAAATTACGTTGGGTCATTTCTTTGTGGGCTACACAAATCAGTATTTTTTTTTGCATCTTCAATGGTCCAATTCACCTAATATGCCAACAAATCGAGCCTAAAGCGTCAAGTTAATGGTTGGCTCAAATCACCTCATGTTGAAGTGACAAATCACTTCATGTTGCCTTAACAAATAAAAAAAATATAAACAAAGTATAAAATAATTTACACCAAAAACGTAGTACATTTCTTTTTTAGGTAATGTATCCACATATTTATCACACAATTTCCCAGCTTTAGCCAAGATTTCATGCCTAAAATATTCGAAATAGGCAAAAAGTGGTCTATGTAATCCCATCGTACGGGTACCAACCAGAGAAAGGATGTACATCACACCCCATGTACCAACCATAGAAATGAACAATAATGATCCTACACTTCCTAATTCGCCACACTTGCAATACGGATTCTTAAACTTTATTCTCTCATCTGCAGTGCCTCGAAGCAAATATGAAAAAGCATTTTTTTTCTACTTCTACTCTTAGCATATTAATGATTCGAAAATAATCCTAATGTTTTGAAATAACTTTTTTATCTAAAGTTGCAGAGTGCAGACCATCTCTCTATCACTTAAAAAAGGGGAGTACCTGCCTCACACAATAGGACAAAAAATAAATTTACCAGAAGGGTATCCACAATGTCCCTTTAATGTTAAACGCCAAGCAGGGAAGCTGTGAATACCAACTGTTTTTAAGTCATTGCTTTGACCTTATTCAGATTATCTCAACGATCACTGGTAGATTATCACCACCAACTAAAAATTGTAAAATTTAACACTCACGTCGAATCCGTAGCATTTAAAGTAATAAATTCCTTCTATCCCAATATTTTCGACAAGCGTAACTTTGATCCTAACATTCGATTTACGCCAATTTGTATTCAATCATTCAATGTCTTAAAGTTATATTAGTTTTTGCTGGCTTTCAAAAAAACTGCAAAGTGTATTTGAAATTGTATCTGTATTTGAAATCAAATGCAATTTTCCCGAGAAAAATTCCAGCCCAAAATCGTAAGGTCTCATCCAGATGATATTGAGATAACTCGTACCATTCGGACTATTTGGAAGTTACACCCAGAGTAACTCGCTAAACACAAATCAACCCCAGACAGAAACCATAAATGGTGGAGAAGCCCTAAACAAGCAATAAATATTAGCTTATTTATCAAACACTAAGTTATCTTCCACCATAAGTTTCCATAATCTCAACCTTAGTTCAGCAGCAAATACGCAATCTTCTAGAATTACGTCTACTAATATTGCCCCTTCAATTTTCTACTAACCCGTCGGGTTTTAAATTTTTAAGTAGTTGGTATTCACAGCTTCCCTGCTTGGCGTTCAGCATTAAAGGGACATTGAGGATAACCTGCTGGTAATTCTATTTTTTGTGCTAAGTGTAAGGCAGGTACTCCCCTTTTTTTAAGTGATAGAGAGATGGTCTGCACTCTGCAACTTCAGATTAAAAAATTATTTCCAAGCATTAGGATTATTTCTGAATCATTATGCTAAGAGTAGAAGTAGAAAAAAAAATTATCCTACTTTTTATGTTTGCCAAAAGGTAGATGAGAGGATAAAGGCCAAGAATCCGTATTGCAAGTGTGGTAAATTTGAAAGAGTAGGATCATCAGAATTACGTCCGCCATATTGCCCCTCCAATTTTCTAATTACCTGGTAACGCTTATTATATTCACTTCAACATATTGATTTCACAGTAATAAAATTAAAAAGTTAAAACCTGACGGTCTGTTTCACCCCTGTATTAAAATTACGTAGATACCCCTGACGAAACCAACCGGGTGAAATCGGCTGTCGGGTTTCAACTTTTTAATTTTAATACTGTAAAATCATAGTGGTGAGGTGAATATGATAGGCTCTAACTTTGTTATTGAGCTCTTTCGTGACCAGCTGTCTGACCTGCAGTTATAATTACCTGGTAACTGTAAATCATGATATTACCAAATTTTAGTAGATCTCCAACAGTTGATAAAAAGCCACCTCCAGCCCACTTGTATGAATTGTCAACGTGAGGGGCATTTTCCAACACGCCATTCTTCTTACGCCGGTAATATCTGTAAGATCAAAAGGGTTGTAATTCTTACACAGGCGTGTTTCCTCTACTAGAAAATAAAATAACTTTACAGGCAAACTTAGTAGGGCATAGTTCTTAGAATCAAAGGTAGCTTGTTTGACGGAATGATCACAAAAGATGTACCAGTAGCTGTTTCTTCACGTTGTAGCCACACTGCCACACTGTTTCCGAGCTACCAATGTGATGATTAAAATCGCCCATATTACAAGACTATAGCTATACTAGCTGGTCGTCTCATCAGGGAGCAGTAGAGCTGCCTCACTCAAAAACCTTATTGGTCACTTCGCAGCTCCATGTCAACATTATTTCAGTGTAGACAGCATTTTGCAAGAGTTAATGACCAATTTTTAAGGAATTAATTACTATGTTTCAAGTATTTTTTTTCTTGCATCATTTTTCTGTCGTTTTGTGTTAAAGAAAGTCGTCGTCTTGTCTCACTAGAAAAGATATATGATGCAATCTTTCAGGAATGATCAATCCATTGGCTAAACTTAATGCCGAAGATCTCACAGACTGCAAAGCCCGGCTAGAATTCAGTTTGTACTTTGCGAAATACAAGTTACGCAAGTTGAAGTACTTCTTGAATAAAATAGCGGTTTTATACAACATCAATTAATCGCCTTGATCTGTTGTAAATCAGTTTGTGATTGACGTCAGCTTCAGTGTGAAACATCCCCATTTTTCTAAAATAATCGTTCATCAACATGAGAAAGTCTTTCCCAGACGCTTTCTCCAAAATTGCACTGATCAGTGTCCATCCATGAGTAGTGTAGAGATAACCTCCACCTAAAGAACTTTCCACATAAAATTTTTCGTTATCTTAAATACGTTGTAACAACAGTGCCATTCATTGCAATCTGTTATCATTGAAATGTCATGCAACAGTTCTGAAACCCACACAAGTTCGTCGTTACACAAAGAATACCTATGGCACTATAGCAAGGATTCACTAACTTTAAATCACATTAAAATTTTTGGGCTCAAAAAATCATTGAAACTGTTACATGACCAACACAATTTGCTTGGAAGTGACAGTTCACGCTCTCTTCGTTTAGAGATTTCTACTTGCCGGTTGGTACCAGAGCCAAGAATTTGTGCTTGTACCACTTCGAAACTTGGACGCATGCCATATAGCGGATTTAATTACGTACGACAAAAACAGTAGAAAGCTATACGTCACTATCTTGAGAACAATATATAAAAAAGCAATCAAGGACTGTTACACGTGCAAATAAAAACTTATGACAGCGGATTTAATATTTAAGAAGGTGTCGAGCAGCCAGGTGGTGAGATTATTATCTGGTTCGTGCAGATCACGTTGTGCGCTAGGGGCACAGCAGATCAAACATCTAAACAGAATGTGGTCTGCTGTTTGTCCCTTTATGCCACCGGCGTCAAAATAGCACAGCGACAAAGGAGCCACTGCCCATTTGTTCATGTTTGTGCAAATGCACTCGGTGGCAGTTTGAAGGTGATAGAAGCGAACCCAAGCCATAGCAGGCATGGATCGGATGTAACGTCACCTTAAGCTACCTCATGCGTTTTGACCAAAGTTATAAACACAAACAAAATTGTTGTCAGAAGAGGCAAAGGCAGTTGAGACAAAACATTAGACTGATTACATCAGCGCAATCAGACTCGCACGAACTTACAATCGCAGGAACTATTTTTATCACTCTTTGCACAGCTTCTTTATGTCAAGGAGTACGTGTTGAATCACAATCTGTCCTTCCTCATCCTTCTTGGTAACAACCTTCACTCTTCACGCGATTGAGTAATTAGCAATTGTTTCAATTGAGAAAGAACCCACTTGGCGATTGCATTAAGACAAGCAGTAATACCAACAATGTTTACAGCAGTTTTGCAACCTCTGTTTAGTCCGTCTTTGCTTACTTGATCTGCTGTCATAGCAAAATAAGAGTTATCAATTTTGCTGTTGCACAGCGAACTGTCCTTGCTGTAATACTCATATAAATATGGGGTAGGTCTGTTCCAGTTCAGTCATTTCTTTGAGATAACATGAAGACACACGGAGACTCGCTTACTTAGTCATATGCAAAAAAAGTTGAGAAAACAGCCAAGATACTCAGGTGATTTTGCCATCAGTGTTTCCACTAAGATGAAAAAAGCAGTAGCAACTTGACAATTTCAAACTAAGACCGTCAAAATATTTCAGACCGTGAAACCCTTTTTGAAGCAAAAACAGTTGAATTTTTTGACTAAATGCTTTCACTCGAGAATTTTTTCGCCATGTTGTCGTATGTTTGAGACGGAAACATTCGCAGCATCTCAGTCACTAAGTTGGATATATATTTTCCTTTTACGGAAAAGAATGAATACGCTGCAAAGCTTCAGCAACAACTTTGTGTGCATTCAAAGCTCAATTGTGATGCTTGCCATCCGAAACAACATTTGCAGACCTAACAGCTATAACTTCAGCCTCCACAAGAACGTCTAAGTTACTTGTCTTAAAAATGTTTGTGCTCTTCTGGTACAAGAACGCTTATGCAAGCATGAAATTCTTCAACCCCTAATATAAAAGTCTTCCGTGTGACCAAGCAATTGTTAGAACCGCTAAAGATCATTGCCCCAAAAGCATATAAACTAGCATTTACCTGCATCGACAATCTTAATCATGTGAATCAAGTGCAGTGGCGTAGCTACCACTAGGATATACTGCATAAATCCATGGGCGACACGTGGTTGGAGGCGGCAAAATGTTGTAATCTTGAAGTATCATCGAAATGTCCTGGCTTCTATTGGCTTCATAATGATTTTACTTGCAACATTTTTGAAGATAGTGGATAACCGTGGGGCCTGTGATGGCATAAACTGCTAGTACAACCAGAGACGTGAAATGACCGTTTCCTGCAAGTTTTCTAGAAAAAAGTATGAAGTCCAGATCTTTTCTACCATGTACTTGTCCATCTTCGTGAAATAAAATCACAAACAACACATTTACACAACTTCCTTTTTTTATTTCTTTAAAAATTTTCCTTTCTATGCTGAGTTTTACAACGGATTTCCTACAAGTCCCACATGTTAATGTTACCCATTGTAACTGAGACCAAACTCTTCCCCGAGCACTTATAAACACTAACAACAATCAAGGCGTAAAATTCAGCACGATTTTTTTCAAATACACGGAAATTCGGAATGACAAAAACGTCTATAGTGACACAATTTTAGTTATGCTAACAAAAAATCTTCACATGAAACGGCTTTTTGGAACGAAGATTTAGGATTTTTGTGCCAAACATTTTTACTTGTGTCAGGACGAAAACCATGGCATTGCCATTCCTAGTCGGTATATTTATAGTTAAATATTAGTGGCCAGTATAAACTTGAAGTAGCAAAAGTGGTCTTCTACAATAAATAAAGCATCCACAATAAAGCACCTAGTTTTCTTTTAAATTATTTTACTAAAGTCAAGGGGGTATTCGATCGATTAACAAGAGCATCAAGCAATAAAGATAGGCTTTACATTCCTCTATGTAAATTAAATAGACTGCAGAGGTGTATCAAACATAGCGAAGTAAAAATTTGGAATTCCATTTCTAAGAAATAAGAAAAAAAACATCATACAAATCCTTTAAAAATAGGTACAAAAATTTTCTTCTGTGGTTATATTAACTAAATTCTAAAAGCGAATTAATTAGTGCGTTGGTTTTAAGAACTGTCTCACACCATTGTTCCGCAACTAGTCAAATGCTTGACGCGGTACTGAGCTATTGCTGCAGTTTCTCGCTAATTACTTGTTAGGCAGCTTTACGTTTATCAGTCGCACCATCCCTAAAAATCAATTTAAAATTATCTAATCGTCGATTGTCTAACCCCACGCTGGGTGGCTGCTTGACTCGATAACCGTAAGGTCTTTCGCATCCTCCCCGTTGCCAAAATGTATTTTTATTATCTTTGTGTCTATTTCTCTATTATCGATAAGTCTTTTTCATTTTTTGCGACAAACATAAATATGGTGTCTGTCTGTTTTAATGTGATAATTAAAAGATTTCTTCATGCCCCTTGAGCATAGTGTACAATTTGGTTTCAAACAAAGTTTCGTCACAAACTCAAGTCAAAGAATAAAATAATATTGTTGGCAAACATTTTATAAATGACACATTCAGACGAGATCAAAACTTTTCAGTCTACTTTTTTGACTTTACCAGTCAAAAAAAAAACTCACAGACGCACAGAATTTTGATGTGACAGAATATTAGGCTTGTACTAATTATAAAACTTACGCTAATGCTCTTGACTCTACGTTTCACAGCGGGATTGAGATTAAAATTAAAATCTTAATAACATTAAACGAAAAATATAATTTATTGTTGCTTTGTGAAAAGGTAAACAAAATTTGGGATTAGCGAAATGTTTTCTCCAAAACAATATTGAGTGCAACATTTTTTTCAACGAAAACTTTTCTACCTTACCAGGTTTCCTTAACAATGGATCATTCTTAAACATAGAGAGAGAATCTGAAACGCTTTCGCACGGTTTTGAGACATAGAACTCTTCAAAATCACCATCTTTAGAATCAGTCTCCGGATTCTTGGAGTAATGACGTATTCCACTGGTGTGGGATAGAAGATGTCTCAATGTAATAGTGACCTGTTAAAATCAAGTGTTATAGCACCACAAACTCAAAAGAAGATGCTAAGAAATTAAAGGTCATTGTGTGGCAAGTAAAACCAAGAAAGAGTTTTTCTTTTCTCGGTTTTGTACTGCCTCGCTAGTTGCTAACACTGCTGATGATGACAGTTTATGTTGTCGAAACGTTCAGTTATAGGAATAACCGTGGCTTCATTTTTCACGTTTAAACTAATTTTGTGACATAACAATTGCATTCTGAAGTGTATAACAATTGTTTTGTATCGTATCACCGGTCAAAATCTGCATCACACTGTAGTAGCGATAATGTTCCATTACAATTGGAATTGCCCTGATTTCATTTTTTTCTCTAACACAGCACTTCGATACTTTTTATCATTCATAACACAACACCTCGCTTAAGGACGAGCTAGCTTACATGCTGTTTACTTCCAGTATATTCAACAGTGCCTAATATCTTCTCGATTAGAATTTACCAATATTATGTGATGTGTGGAATTATTCTTGTGCACTGACGAATTTCAAGCATCGGTGAGTGATTGAGTGTGCTATCAAGTTCTCAGTTGTATTGACCATTTGAAAGTTTAACCCTAGTTTGGCAGAGTATTTCACTATCCAGTGTCCACAGCATCTTGTTAAGTGAGTGGCTTGTTTTCTGAAGTTATACGGATTGTGCCAAAGTTGAGAGTAGTCAGCTTGATGACATTAATTCGTTCTGGGGAAAAGATCGTTGGTTGTCCATGATTTTTGTGAAGACAGCTCGAAAAGCAAAGCAGTTACCAGTATTTGTGCATCTAACATTCAGCAACTACTTTGTAAAATATTTTTCACCCAAACCTTCTCAGACGATTTTTGTTATTTAGCGACAATGTGGGGGCTTGGTCAGGATAATTGTTGTATCAAATGGCAACACAAAACAGTAAACACTGATACCTTTGAATTTTCAAACTGTTTTTCGGGAAACTCAGGAACATATTTCTGTATTGGTATATCCAAGTCCAATTTACCCTCCTCCCACAAACTAGCCATTGCCAAAGCAGTGAAAGGCTTGCTTATGCTTGCTACTCTCATGACAGTGCTGGGTGTGCAAGAAATTTCATTTTCAACATCACAATGTCCAAATCCTGCAAAAAAGCAATACACACTTTACACATAATCTTTTACCATCTACACCAGGCATTGGCACTGACTTATTCCTAAACATGGGGAAGGTTTGCGCGACACTGTGAGAGCAAACAAAGTAACAAAGATCATAAAAAATTTTCTCAGCGATCCTGATTGCACCAAAAACCTGGTTCAAAGTTGAAGAGTGGAGAGGCATGCAAACCATACCCTGCAACAGAACATCTCAATTCAGCACAATCGTTTACTGAAACCATATTATATGTACGCCGCATTAAACTTTCACTTGGACATGATACGAGAACAAGATTGAGTGAATAGAATAAATAACAGAAGGTAATAAAAAGTAGCCAGACTTATCATTGCGAGAAGCTAAAGCTCGAAACAAGGTATCAATTTGTATTTTCAATCTCAATTTCTTAAGATTTTAACACTTGATCAGAGAGCTATTTGTAGCTGCCTGTAAAAAAAGGAAGAGATTTTGCAAGTTGTGGAAGAAGCAAAGCAGTAATTGAGAACATTAAGCAAACTTTTGACGTAATTAACTTATTAACTTCCATGATGTTGCACTGGTTTTCACAACAACTACGCTACGACATGACATGCATACAGTAAAATCGCAAAACAATAGGAATAACAAGTTTTTTACCTACACAAATCTGATGCGTGAACAAGACCTATCTGATTAATGTGCAAGTACCACTGGTTAGGAATACATGATCTACTCATTATGAAATAATATAATACAAGCAAGGGCATGCAAAGGCCAGTGATTCTCTTAAAACATCAAACTGTATCCATTAAAAAGGCTTGGAGCAGTGGTTATTAACAGAAAATCGCCGAACTAAACATTCCGTACCATCATAGTGCATTCTTAACCTGGTAATCGATAACCACAGCATTCAATACGGAAAAAACTAATTTGTACGTGAAAGTTGAACTAACCTTTACTCCACACAGTGCTTCCATCAACACTCACAGCCACAACTACTCCTGGTGCCCCAACTTCATTCATCAATGTCTTCACAAGTTGTTTGCTTCTCTTCTTTGCTTTCTTTAAGCTTTTCTGTAACATTACGCATGTTCAAATAAGCAATACTAAAAGCAAAGAAACAAGTGTGCATTGACTACAGGTGGCTTACGTTGCATCAAAAAAGAAACAGTTTATACTTCCACAAAATTTCGATCACCCACTGGTATAAATTAATGGGTATATACTGTATGTTAAAATTTTAAAGAAACACAGTCAGAATAAAAACTACGAATACTTCACCACAAAATGGATGTATGACATTTAAATTTCTCTATACAGACATTTTTTATATTTTCTGAAACATTCTAAGCCACTGTTTCTACATCTAATACTGCAGACGAAGTGTTGGCCAGAGTTGGGCACTCGGTACTTCAAAAGTAATGATAATACTGATACATTATTTCACCATAAAAGACAAAGTGATATCGACAATAGAGCATTTTTATACCGCATCAATGATAGTAATGATACTCGTACCCATTTTTAGCATTTTTCAAATAAAAACTCGTTTTTTTCTTTTTCTCTTAATTTTTGGCAAAGCCAAGCTTTAAAAATGTGTAATGAACACATTGTTTGGTCCATACTTTCGAAACTGGACGTAGAAACATTAAAGAAGAGAGTTTCTTTGATTTGCGTTGGCTATGAATTGTTCCTTGTTGCGCTTATGTTTGAAGTGGCTCACGTTTGGGTGAGAGTGCTACAAGGGTGACAGCTAATAGTGCTTGTTTTCACCTGCAAATAAATCACCAACACAAACCAAACAAAAGACATCTCAGATATTCTAGTGCAGTGTGGGTCATCAGTGTATGCTGATGCTTCCAGTTATGCACCTGGACCATATGATTTAGGTCATAATTGCATTGTTGATAATGATTATGCCCACAATGTTAAGGCAGTGGCTGTTTGTATGGGCCCATACAAATATCATCTGGAGTTATTCGTACGTGAGAGTCGATCATTGCATGTAATGTTACTTACATTCTTATTCTATTACCTTCAAAAACCCGATTGGTGACCACATGTCACAACGAGAACAAACCGAACGAGAATTGAACCAAAGTCGCGAAAAGAATCGAATCCAAAACTAGCGCAGCGCTTTCCTTCACATGCTGGCTCCAAGTTAGTGAGCTATAGAGAAGTCGTGGCAATCTAGCAAATAATGGCATTTATGCACCCACGCTCGTCATGGTCTATTGCTTATACGATTTGCACGTACAAATAACTCCAGACGCAATTTGTATGGGTTCGTACAAACAGCCACTGCCTAATTTTAAAGCTTGATCACAATGATCAGGATAGAAATGAAACGTTTGTACTGAGCGTGATGTATTACCTCCTAATATTGTTGAATATTAAACTTATACAACATAGTGTAGGAAGTATTCAAACTATTATTCATCTTGGTGATGATATTGCAATTTTAAATGCACTGTGCATGTGCTTGTTTTGTGAAGGAAGAATGTCTCATCTTTTCAGTTAATAAATGAGTAGTTTCAAAACAACCCTAGAATTTGACGTAGGACCTTTACTTCATATAGTCATGCTTTTAACAATTGGGTTTTGCTCACACCCTCAAAAGCAAAATCGCAGTGCAGAGTGTTGATTGACTTAAGGTAACCAGTTATGATAACGTTGTAATTATACAAATAAACTAGCTTTTATTTTGATATATACTATTTGAGTAAGAATTGTACAAGAGTTACAGGTTTATTTGTAATCGTATCATTTATTTCAGTGCCAAAACATAAAGCAAACCAAACCAGATCAACTGAGAAAAATAAAGTAATGAAAGACGTCGCAAAGCCAGTGAGAAGAACAGTAAAGGCTTTTGATCGAGAGTTCACGAGCGAATTATCGTTTTAAAGGCTCTGCTAAAGAAAAAAAAAAAAAACATAATGAAACACACAGTAGAAGATACATAAAACTCTAAGAGAAAACATGATTTGTCAAGGAGAAAACTATGATTGGTTTTAGGAGATCCGTCGTGCAAACAGGTGAGAGATAACTGCATAAAAGTTTCAGAAGTTAATAACTATTAAGAAAGTATTGTTTTAGCATTCTCTTAAATCTGGGCTTCTCATACTGTGTGCCGCAAAAGAGACTGAAGAGTGCCGCGGCTGCCGCCACAGAAAGGTGACGAATTTGTTTGGTCGGACGTATTACAACTCTCAAGGTTAATCATTTTCAATTTAAAACATATTACTCTACACTCTTGATTTTAATGCATCGCTTATAAACAGCAAAACGTATCGATAAGTTTCTAAAATGGCCACTATTATGTCACAACTAAATGAATCACAGTCATGAGTCTGGTTAAATTATCATTATGTGATATCACAATAGCCACCATAACGTACAATCATAATTGTTCCCCATTGTCTTTGTTTGCCGATATGCTGCGATACTGCTATTTTAATTCTGACTACGGTACTAGTTTGGCCGGCAAGAGCATAGGCCTAGCCCTTGCAGAGGCTAATGGTGGTAGTGTAGTCTGAATGCTGGACTAACTGACTGAGACCATATAGGCATACCGATCGCTGCTTTGCATTAAATATTGCTAATTTTTGTGTTTTATGTGGTTTTGTTTTTTGTATCGATTCACCAAATCTTCATTGTACTCTTGGGAATATGCCGAAGCGTATGTACAATGTTGGCAGGCCCCATCTTCGTGCCTTTGCATAGGGGGAACACAGAAAGAATGTCGAAGCAGTGGTGAGCCTATGGCAACACTGTGTTCGATGTGACCAGCCCGGGAATCTTACCCCAAACCTCCTGCACTGGAAGCGATGTTGTTAACCACTACATACACTATTCCGGCCGATGTAACGGTTTTATGATCTTAGAAGCTACAAAGTTCTTTAAGTGACGTAGCTTGCATTGCAAAATTTGTGAATATTTAAAAGTTGTTGCTTGTAGTGTGCCGCAGCCATATCAAAATTTCTAGGTGTGCCCTGACGAAAAATAGTTTGAAAAGCACTGTCTTAAATCATGCAAGGTTTTTTGATTGTTTAATTTCCTGTGGCAATTCGTTCCATAATTTAACTCTGCCAGAGAACTTAACAGACTGCGTGCAGATAGTTTTTTTGAAAAGGGTAGGGTGGAGGTTGTTTGATTGTCTGGTTCAGCGAGAATGAGCATCTAACTTTTGTTGAAAAAAACTATTGAAGCATTCTGGTTGCATTCGATGAAGAAATATATTAATTAGGCAACTAATTTCAAATTTATGCTTATCTTTGACTTTTTAAGAGGGCAAGATTTTTGTAGATGTCATTGATATTTTCTCGAGGGTGACGGTAAGAAATCTATCTAAGAATTCTGTTATAAAAACCTTCAAGTTTCGAGATTAGAGCAGAATTGCTGTTACACCACATATAATACAGCAATTTAAGTGGGTTGTAGCAAAGGAATGAAGTACAGATAATAGGCAGCCAGTGTTTTAAGTAGCCACGTGCTTTGTAAATTATACCTGGGCATATACGAAGTTTGTTACAAACCGAATCAATATGGCATCACCGGCTAAAATTATGAGACAGGTTAATGCCAAAGAATTGAAAGTTGTTTACCTCCAAGATCAGAAAGTTATTGATACTATGTACCTGATTAGGGTTCCGAACCAATCGATGAGGCTGTGGGGTAAATATCATAAATTTACTTTTGGCGATGTTTAGGATTAATTTACAACCGAGAAGATTGTTATAAACTTTTACGAAGGATTCACGTGCAGCAGTAAATGTTTCAGGCAATGACTTAGCATGTAAATAAATCTTCCTAGCATGGTAGTAACAAAAAACATAAAAACATGTTATACTAAAACTTATTATTCTTACAAAAGTAGTCAACTATACACAACTTGCTAACATCACAACTACACAGCAAACTAGTACATACCGGTGCATGATAAGGCTGATCATGACCCTCATCAATTTGTATTTCACGCAGCTTCACACTGACAGACGCAGCAGAAAACGCTGTCAAGATTTTTGAAAGCCACATTGCTCAGTCAACTTCAGTGATTAACCAAAGACCAACAATTATGGTGTACAAAACTGTTGACCCCTAACCAAAAAGCATTGTTATGGATGTCCAAAACATGCTGAACATGATTAGGAAATAGAAGTGTTTTTGACAAATACAACCAATCAGATATCCAAATTTATCATTATAAAACTTTGAAGCAAATATGACACCTTTTGATTAATACGCACAATGAATATTTTAAAAATGATTTTTTCAGTGTAAATGATCCAGTTTAGCTGTAAATTATTGTCTTTCAATTCCATAATATATATATAATATATATATAGGCTATATAAGAAGCATCAAAACGATTATCAAAACGATTATATATATATAGAAGCATCAAAACGACTATAATATATACCTAAAGATCAATCTCTTGGACTTTACATTGCATATTTGCAAAAAAAGTATTTTATCATAACTAACTACTGCTTAAAAGCTTATTGCTAATTAAATGGATTTTGTGTCAAAGATAACTTGAAGTTTGTATCATAAAAGCTAAATAATGCAGTTTTAAATTTGGAAACAAATGCTAGTATTTTTTCCACTTTTAAACCGATGCGACTCCCATTGGGCCATTGCATTCTTTAACAAGGGAATTTAGCCTGCAGGTTAGTTTAGCGTGCTTTCACTTTCAGTTCATTATCATCGTCAATAAGTTTTCATTATGTACTTTAAGGTAACTTTTGCATTTTTAGATAAATTTGACTAGGGCCAATGTAACGCCAAACATTGTTCCCTCTAAATTTTTAACAAGTGCAACTTTGTTCTAATAGAAATTCAGTGGTAGTAGAATCTTTTCATTTCTGCACTGATAAAACAAATAGAACACAGCAATATACGAATTCAACTACTAACAAACAAAGGAAAGGGAAGAAGCATCAAAACGATAAACGTTATAACATGCTAGTGAGAATAAAACTTGAAGATGAGAGAATTAGCCTAGTAGGCATGGTTGCAACACCCAATTAAATTAAATTGGGGTGAAAAAAGAATAAAACAAAAGTCAAACACATGACGATGAGATACAAAAAAAAGACACTGAAGAGACCACAGCTCCAGAGGTGGATGCTGTTACCACTTGGCCATCTGAGCTATAGCTGTCTCAGTTTTTTTTTTTTTTTTCTCAGCCATAGAAGCTCATGACAGCTTTTTAATTTCATACAATGTTGATTGTATAATACTTATTTAGCCTAGATTGAAAAATATATCATCCGTAAGTAATGAAACCATAACGATGGGGAACGTTACCATTAATGTACTGGTACCATATGTATGGTAGGTTTATTTTCCTACAAGTCATGCACAAAACACTGGAAGTGTCTAGAGCACCAGCAAACCTTTCAATAAAACAGACCTGCAGTTTGGTGCAACAGTGTTTTGATAATGGAAACCGGTCCAGCATGACAGCAACATCATATATCGAAACAAAGCAGTGTGATGCAGCAGTGTTCTGATTATGGAAACTGAGCCGGTGCTCTAGAAACTGCCCAAAACATAACAACTAAAAACAAATTATGTACTTTTTAGCATTGTGATTAAAAGGCAGAAAGCATCGAAGAACCCAAAGATTATCAAAGTCAAGATGCTCCAAGACCAGACCAGATAACTAAGCACAACACACAGCAACAACGGATTCCACAAAGACAACTTTAATTTGGAAATATTACATTCACAAAAGGCAGAAGAATAGCAGTTAATTCACATAAATAAGAGAAGGATAGAAACAGTGTTGATACGCACACTTCTTAAACAAGGTTACTAAGTCACAAAAAAAAAATAACGATCCCCGACATTTGGGCGCAAGACATCTGGGTGCAAATACTTGGGCGCGAAATATGTTTGCATCCAAACACGTTTTTTTTATCAACTTTTTGTTGGTCTTTTTTTAATTAATTACAATTATTTTCTGTTTGCAGCGATGTTATAGAATAAATTAAGATGTGTTAATTAACGGTAACGTACATCAAAAAAAAACAAAGCAAAGTAAAGGTCAAGTTAGCGATAGATAAAAGACTCATTTCCACAATCAATTGTCTAGCAGCCTTAGAGAGTGATTAAAAGTTTTAAATTTAAAAGAAAACTGTCCACGCTATAGCCTACAACACAGCGAAATTAAATACTAATATTAAGATGCTTAAGACAGTTGTGATTTGTAAATACTTTGAAATGGAATCATGTTTGATAAAATAAATTATGAGTCAGCCGTTATTTAGATGCAAAACCTGTGGTCCATTTTATTCGTATATTAGATTGATCTAAAAATTGTAGTGCAATCGCTTTTGCAGAGTTCAAGAACTATTGCTTTTGAGAGGATTAGCCTAAACATTAAAAACGAGCACTTGCAGAAAGGTGTTAAATGCTAGGCGTTAAAATTAACAAAAAAAAACATCTAAAAGTTCGAACATTTTTGTTGCAATGTTCTTGAACGACGGAAGCATGTGAGAATAAAGCAATTGTAAGGACACAGTAATGAGTGATTAAAACGTAGCAAATTTTTAATGAAAACATAAGAGAAGTTCTCGTTTAAAATATAACATGATTTTAAAAGAGATACTTGATCAATCTAATATATGAATGAAGGTAAAAGTTTTACTTTGCTCTATCTTTTTCGACATATTCGTATATAGGAATAAGCCTAAGCATTGAGTAATATACAAATGAAATAGCACATAGTTTTGATGAGTAAATAACCGCTGACTCATAGCCTAATTCATTTTATTCTATCAAACATGAATCCATTTCAAAGTATAATCGTTTTTTTAATGCGCGGTTTTTGCGAAATGCATGATGTAATGCGTTTGACTCACGTAAATCGTCTTAGTAGCTAGCTAGAACAAAAATTTAATTTGCAATGCCCAGGGCATACTTCCTTGAACTTCTAAACAAAATATTGGTATCAAATGCCATTACCAAATGTTCAAAACGAAAACTGTTAACCTACCTTTAAAAATTCAGTTTTTACCCCTTTCTTAAACTTTTTAACAGCCTGTCGTAACTTTTTTGTTTTTCAGGTTGCAGTCGACCTAGAAGGGGTGCTACTAAATAGTACATGTCCGCGATGTCCCAAATGGCGATGTTCACGATGTCAACGATGTCCGCGATGTCCCAAATTGCGATGTCAACGATGTCCCATGTTGCGATGTCCGCGATGTGCGAAATTGTTCAGAATCAGACTGCGCTATGTACTCTGGTACCTGGGTACTGTGGTAGGCCTATTGCCCTATTCTAACCCACCCCATGAATAGAACAAGCCAGGTATTTTCGGATCATATTTTGACGCACTTTGCTTCTGGCCTAATCCAACCTCTCTGAATCTTAACTAGGGTCAACCTTATTGTAAACCACCGTAAATTCTTTTTTCTTTCTTTGCTTTACATTCACTGCAGTGCTTTAGTGCTCTAAATAAATAGCCTACCTGTAAATTAGTGTGCTCTGCGTTATCTATCAGATTGGACATCGAGGACATCGCTATTTGGGACATCGCGGACATCGTGAACATCGCGGACATCGCAATTTCGCAGATCGTTGACATTGCGGACATCGCGGACATCGTTGACATCGCGGACATCGTTGACATCGCAGACATCGCGGACATCGCAGACATCGTGGACATCGCGGTCATCGTTGACATCGCGGACATGTACTATTTAGTAACACCGCCTGGAAGCGCTATTTTGGTATCAATGAGTTTAGCTAGACCTCTGCTACCGCATGGCGGCAAAAAATGAATACCGATGCATCGCAAAGTGGCGATATAGAGCTAAAAGCGCATTGGACGAATTTTTAGCAATTCAAAAACAGCAAATTTCGATTCTTTGATTTGTTATGTGAGAAACAAAACTAGCGTCAAATTTTATGAAGCTTAAATGTGAAATTACTTTATTGTAGAATGATTATGACGTCAGTTTTTGGAAAGGTGTACCCAAAAGTAGCCCCGATTTAGTTTAAGAAAAAACAAAAATAGTAATCAATTTTACGTAGCTCACTTTCATGCGAAATACAAGCGATATTGCAAAATCCTTGGACTATGACGATATACTACTGACTTCACCCCTTGAAGGGTGTTCACCCCTAGGTAGCCCTGAGTTAGTTTGTGACAATCGAAAAAGTATTCATACAATCTATTTAATGTAGCTCACTTGTAAACGAAGTAACTGTGACGTTGTGGAATGACTATGACGTCATCCAGTGACGTCAGTTGTCGGAGAGGGTAGGACTTTTCTTGGGTACCCAACTTCAGAACTTACCGGGGTATTTAACTTCCGCGAATAACCAATCATAAAACTTTAAGCAATGGCTTAAAAATTTTGTATCTGCTCAGACCTAGCTGTTTGCCCGCCTTGGTGTGTTTAAAACTGCGTTAGCGCATTTTACACAGCGCGAGCGCGCATTTGCGTGTTTCGTCCAAAGCGCTTTTAAATTTCTTTTATTGCTCACGATGCACACAAACGGTGATTTTCGCTGAAATTTTTAATGAATGCTGGCTAGGTTAGTGAAAGTCACTCTGAAAAAAAAAATTAAAAATATTAAGAAGTGAAATCGCTAATACAAAAGAGAGAGAGTTTATTTTTTTGCCAGTACACGTGTCACAGAAAAAAAAACGATTACACGTACAGTATAATAGCACAATACATTTGTGCACAATGACACGAAGCACCGAAAAACCGTTAGGTTATCGCGTCAAGATGCTCCCTGACACGAATGCAGTAAACCGTGAGATAAAAAAAATGAAAATAGAAAAAAAATACAAGTTAGTGGTAATACAATACGATATAAGTAATGCAATAAAGTTTCGACTATAACCAAAGTCTCGTCAGCCTTGCTACGCACAGCCAATCCAGGCTAAACTCATTCCAGACTGTAAAGACTCTTTTTTGCATTGCTTTGCCTGAACATCTCAACTTCACCTCTTTTCTAGGTTGTGCCCTATTTTTGGCAGGCGACTGGCCCCAAACAACGATACTCAATGAGAGAACCTATAACCACTAACCCACAACTAACTTACCGGTAGCCTAACTAGCCCACATCACTAGAAGCCCCCATGGTAACCCACTCATTTGCAGCTGCAGACGCGTTTCGACCTTATTATGGTCTCATCAGTGCAGCATAGCAACCTCCCACCTTCCTGAAAAAAAAAATTCTAACCTTCAAAAGAACTACACACCCCAAATCTAAGCCTCTACTCGTTGTCGTTCTGCTCAAGGTAGAAAATTTGAAATAAAACCTTCAAGAAAATAATACAGGCTGGATTAACCTAGAAAAGAGGTGAAGTCGAGATGTTCTGGTAAAGCAATGCAAAAAAGAGTCTTTACAGTCTGGAATGAGTTTAGCCTGGATTGGCTGTGCGTAGCAAGGCTGACGAGACTTTGGTTATAGTCGAAACATTAATTTGTCCCTTGCAAATTTCTCAATAAAGTTTCGGATAGTACAAGACACAAACGAAAACAATAGCAGTCACTTTGGAAAGAGTAAATATAAAACCAAAAAGATTACTTAATACTTCGAATTGCAATTAAATGTACTTTATATCTGTAGGCCTAAATGAGGTCAATGGCGGTCCAAGAGATATTTTTTGAATCTTTTTTTGCAAGAAGTCCAATGTATACTTTTATAGTTACTGTCCAATTTACACCATAATTTGGTCCCTTCTACAGGAGAGTTGGTTTTTGCAAAAGCTCTTGTTAACACGCGATAAGGCATAAAAGGCAGATTGCTTGAATCTAGTATTGTGGGCATGAACAGAGTCTATTTTTGTGAACGATTTGTAAAATACTTCGGGTAATTTACCATGATGTAACTGATGCATGAATTTATACAGTTCGAATTCGTATAGGTCATCAATTTTCAGAAATTGTAAGGTACTGTACATTTTGTTCATTGGGGTTTCAATTCCACATGACAGAATTATCCTCAATACTTTATTCAATCTCACTTGTAGACATTCTAAATAAGTTTGGTTAGCCGTCCCCCACACAGTAATACCGTATTATATTCGACTATTTACAAGGCTGTGATAAACCATACAAAGTGTTTCTTTTTTTAACATAATTGCGCAATCTGTAGAAAATTCCAGAGATACGAGCAAGCTGATGAGACAAGTGTTGTATATGGTAAGACCAGTTCAAAGTGTCATCTATGAGCAAGCCTAAATATTTTACTGTAGAAGAACGTTCCAGTAACTTATCATTTAGACGGATAACAAAATTTTCATTAACCTTTTTCTGACGGTGTTTGTTTATCAATAAAAAAATTGTTTTTGAATAATTTAAAGACAATTTGTTTTTGCGAAGCCAATAGTCAACATGCTGAATTTGTTCATTTATTTTGGTTTCAAGCATATCTAAATTTTTGTCCGCAAGCATCAAAAGAGTATCATCAGCAAATAGAGTTGTATTGAACTGTGATGCACTGGGAAGGTCGTTTATGTATAGCAACATAGCCGTAGGAGACTAAAACATTTTGGGGGGGCGAACACAAAACTGCTCGAATATTTGTTTGCTTGCCCAAATATTATGCGAAGTAAGTGAGTTTATTGGAACCAATTTAGTAATGGATCCTTTTTTGCGAGTCAACCCTTTTTGCGACATTTGACAAAATAAAGTGTTTAGATTCAATTTTTAGCGAATCAATAATGGTATTAAATAAATTATATCAGTACTTGCTAAACAAAACTGTGGTAAATGCAGTTGGTACCGCACAAAAAAACTGCTAAATATGAAAGAATATTCAGATAATGACTAATTTTTAACCAGAAATACAAATTAAGAGTTATATTGTAGCCAGATAGCTGGAGTTATCCTACCAACCTAAATTGCAATGTCAAGTAATGAGAATTAGAAATCAGGTAAAGATTGTGTCGAACACCATGCAACTTTGCATTTTGAAACTCATGATTTGAAAATATCATGTTATCACATGTTCTTTAAGTTCTCTTTTGGCAGTTTGGTGCTTGATAAAACACTTCTAATTGCTGGCTACCAGTAGGCCTACAAAATTTGATAGGCCTACTTCTGCTCACCAATCATCTATTAACGCTGTTCTAATTTTTCGGCATCTGTTCGGTTTAAGACATTTTAGTTGTTTACCGATACCGGTAGTTTTATAACCTGTATTTTGCTGCCAGCTTTCCAACAAAACTATAAACTTATCGCTATAGACTTATGATAGTCTCTCTACTATCAGCTACTTCAGCATTAGGTACGGTATTTGATTTTCATGATAGGCTGATTCCCAAATACCGGTACTCTGCCCTAAACTAAAAAATGCAACTCAGATTTAAAACCCAATTCTGCCCTAATTTCAACGAAAAAAAGCCCTAATCTTAATGCTAAAAATAAAACGGAAAAACCTTAGGCCTAACCCTGTGACCCGAAAAAATAAAAATCTAACGCAGAAAAATTGCAATCATCAATTCATTACCTACCTCACCCGTAGCCTGCCATTCAACATTTCAACAAGTCAGCTATCAGCAACTCATCCAGTCAAAATCCTGTTGAAGTTTTGTTCATAACTGAGCAATCTGACTAGGCCTAGAAACTGAGCAGTCTGACTGGGCCTAGAACCCACTTGGCCCACGCTAATCTGACAAGGCCTTTAACCAGAACTGCGGTCTTATGTCATACCGATCATACCACTGGACTAACAATAACAGCAACAAGCGTTGTTCACAGCACATTGCAGTTTCGTAAGTAAATTTTGAACATACCAATATGTCATGTGAAGGTGAGCGCGACCCTAGTGGCAAATAGGCCTATTTTGCCACAAACGGGTAAATCGTGTTTAGAACTATTTATCCGCAGGTGGCAAAATGTCTCTATATTTTTTAAGCAAAACAAAATCATGAGCTGCGGGTTAACTAGTCATTCGGTTTGATCTGTTTTATCTCAAAGTGTGTGTCCGAATAAAAAACTATTTGCCCGAATTTTCGATGTTTTGACCGAAATGGGGGGGCGACCGCCCCCCCAGCCCCCCGCCTCTTACGGCTATGTATAGCAAGAACAGCAACGGGCCTAAACATGATCCTTGCGGAATCCCACACTTAACTGGTCTCTCACTTGATACAGAATTTGCCACAACAGTGCAGTGAAGTCTATCTGATAGGTAGCTCCGTAGCAGTTCATGAGGAATGCCTCTAATGCCAAATGAATGGTATAACTTTTCAAGCAAAATGTCGTGATCAACAGTATCGAACGCTTTAGATAAGTCAAGAAAAATACAACACGTGTAAAGATCTTGGTCAATGTTTTGAACTATTTCATCATATATCTTACCAATTGCCTGTATTGTTGACGAATTTTGTCAAAATCCGAATTGAACCTTATTTAGCAACTGATATTTCTCTAAAAAATGAATCAGACGATAAATAGTTTTTTCCAAAATTTTATCGAATTGAGACAACAGCGAAATTGGTCTGTAGTTGGTTGCTTTTGACCGATCACCTGTTTTGAACATAGGCACAACCTCAGCAATTTTTAAACAATTAGGAAAAACACCAGATTCAAAGTACGAAATAATCGCCGCGCATTAGAAAAATGATTATATATACAAATCACAATTGCGTTAGGCATCCTAATATTATTTTTTTTATTTCGCTGTCTTATTTTGCATGGACAGTTTTTTTTTTTCAAATCTAAAACTTTTAATCACTCCCTCAGGCTGTAGACAATTGATCGTGGAAATGAGTCTTTTATCTATCGCTAACTTGACCTTAACTTTGCTCTATCTTTTTCGATTTATGTTACCGATAATTATCACATCTTAATGTATGTATTCTATACGATTACTGCAAACAGAAAATAATTGTCATTATTTAAAAAAAAAGTAACAAAAAGTTGATAAAAAACGTGTTCGGACGCGGACGTATTTTGAGTCCAAATGTCCTTGCGCCCGAATGTTGAGTTTCAAAAACTAACTACACAAAAAGAGAAGGAAATCTGTCTTAACACATGACACTCAAGTAGCACACGTAAAAACAACAAAAATATATGATAGATACATAACAATGATGCTTTGGAATGAAATCCAGACAAACAACTCTTTCTTGACTTGATCCATTCATATAGAATTACTAATATACAAGATAAGACCTGAGCCATCCTGTTTCGGGATTACGTCCCTCATCAGTGATAACAATCAGGGAGGACCATATCGAAAACCACACAACAAAATTATTGAATTTGGCGTTTGGGCATTCAATACAGTGAAAAGAAGGATAGCAGTTGCAAAAGAGAAAAAGAACAGACAAATGGAGTTAGCTAGATTAATTTCAAGAAAAACAAAGAAAACATTATAAAATAATATTGCCGCGGATGGAAATAGCAATCTACGACCGATTTCGCTCTCATTATGAGCTCGTCAGGTGAATATAGCTAATAGAAAGATGAGCAAAAGATACAGAAACATAAAAAAAAAGACAAAGAAATGGATGAATAGTACTAGATAGAAAATATCAGATGGTAACGATAACAACTGATGGCCTTTTTGGATGCAATCAAATCGACGTCCAAATGAATTCAATAAGATAAAACAAATCTTTTCCAAAATTAGTATGCTGTTTGCTAAAAATGAATCAAATTATCCTCAGATGTTCATAAAATCCAACCAATCAACACCATGAAAAAATAGAAACATTCAATAGAGCAAGATGAAGAGATTAAAATTCCAAAACAGAATACTGCATCGCCAATCCCAACACAGTAACGAGATACCTTACAAACAACCTTTCGCAATGCAGGTGGAAATCACGCGATCATCATTATAAAAAAATGATGTCAGCGCTAGTGTACCAGAGAGCTCAAACCATCTGGTGAGGAACGCACAATGCTACGATATACAAGACAAGTTCCCAAGAGTGCTCAAACCCTTGAGAGTGAGCATTATCATACAAGATAAGACCTGAGCCATCCTGTTTCGGGATTACTAATAGAAGTACTAATATATAGATTACTAATAGATAGAAGTACTAATATATAGATTTTTTGGGTAACGTCTAGTATCATCCCCCAGGATCGGTTAGGATTAGGTTTGGTTAGAATTAGCTTGGATAAGGTTTGGGTTGCAACTGAACCGAACCCTAATTAAATCTAACCCTAACCAAACCTAACCCTAACCCAACCTAACCGAACCTGAGGGCTGATAGTAGACGTTACCCGAGTTTTGACTAAAGATTAAGCAAATGTTGGTTGCTACTTTTTCAAGGAAAAAAGCCAATAAAGTTTCTACAGTTTCGAATTAATTGTTCGCCATAAATTAAAAGCCTTTAAAATAATCTGTAATTAGTCTTTTGGTTCTAAATGATTTTTTTTATTACGCGTCTATTTTGCTGAATAAAGTGCCAGGGGTGCTTTGCAGTTTGGTAAAATTTGAACTAGGGGGGCCCTGTTCCGTGTTAAAAATTCAATTGTTTTAAACGCCAACAATCCACAGCATTTGAATCGTGTAAAGCTCAATTACCCCAATTTCGATCACCTACATTATGTTTTACAACGTTTGTTACAAGCTTATTTCCGGTTCCAAAACATTAGTTTATGTCAGGCATGGGCAACATACGACCTGCAGAACCATTTTACGCGGCTCGCCGACACTGACAGAAACATAAACACGCAAAGGCATCATACTGTGAATCAAGCCGAGGATCTTTTTTGCTCTTCCAACCAGTGCGACCCTGATATTGGCAGTTGTTTATGATATTACATACGATTTATCCGGTCCTACTAAACACCGCAAAAAACGACAAAGGACCTCAAATTGCACAAACCTCAGAACCTGGTTCTTCAACTTCATGTATATCAGTACAATTTTCACAAACGAATGCAGATCTTTTGGTGAATTAGAAAGGTTCAAGTTCAAGCTTTGCACCGTAACCTGGGTCTCATCTAGAATAAGTCCCCACGCTTTTTCTGTCTGCCAATTAGAAACCATTACCAGCGCTGAGCATTACCTTTTTAAACTGTCATACGGTAAGTCCGCAAGTGTAGTCTCTGGTTTATATGATACCATATATATTATTATTTATTTATATCAGACCACAGGGTCCATAGTGACGAAATCATATAAAAAAAAAAAAAAAAACAGAAAAATTTACACACACAAAACAGATAACAATTAGTCATTTGCTATATAGACCTAATGACTAAAATAACCAGAGCAGAAAAACACATCAGAAGTCATCAACGCAGATATTAACTTATTCTCAGAATGAAAGCATCGAGAAACAAATGAAAACAAGGATTTTCTGATTAAAGCAGAGAAAGTAGTTACATGGGCAGAAACTTGGCACTCCCGAGCGCTGACGTAACGAGGTAAATTATGCAAAATTTTATACGAGTCATTATAAGCAACACGCAACTTTCCGAAAGTATCAAAACGATAATTACACCATTAACTCGCATAAAAACTTATGCAATACGAACGGAACAAAGTATTTTTAACAACAGAAGAGCATTTTGAAAAGCGATATTTCAATTTGTTGCCACTACCATAAAGAAATCTTACCTGTCTAAGAAAGTAAGAATGTCGTCGTCATCAAACAAATTGCTGTTAAGTTATACCCCTAAACCTTACTGAATTTACAAAACTGATGGTAGCATCACTACCAAACCTAAGAACAGGCATGCAGGAAAAACTAAAATGCCTCGGAGCTCACAGCATAGCATAAGACTTGTTGCAATTAAAAACAATATCATTAACTTTAGCATACGCACTGCAAACATCGATTAGATCCTGTAATCCTGCTAAACTAGGACTCATCAAACAAATATCATCGGCTAAAAAAATATGATTTATGCAAGAATTACCCACATAGCAACCAGCTCTAACATTATGTAGCAGCCTAGAATATATTGAGCATTGTTACTCTAAATGTGCAGTAACTTAGCAACAAATTTTTAGTTTGCAGGCTAGATCAACATACCTATAATTCTTAGAATAACAACCAGACTAAAGAAATCTAGAATCATGTTTACCCCACACTACCTCTTACCGATATTCTACTTCCCAGTAGACAGCAGAATGCACTAGTATTTCAAACACCTTAAAGTACAAGCAGAGACGGGCATTTATCGCAATAATTTATCGGTGATAATTTATTACCGATCATCGTTATCGCTCAAAACATGATTGATTACTCAAAATACGTTATCGCTCAAAATCTTGTCATCAGTCACTTCGATTACCGATATCGCTTTTGTAATTTATTTTGTTATCACCGATAAATTATCGCGATAAATGATTCTTTATGCGTACAGTGTTCAAAGTTAGTGAGTTGCCGCTATAAAAAAATACAGGGCTTCCATAAAGTCTTGTTGCAATTTTTAAAATCTCTCTTTGTTTTGTTTAATACCACAGCAGAGTCCGTAGACTGCTGTTTTCTTGAAAAATCTAGAAATACATTTTTGCAATTTCACTTACAGAAAAAACTTCATCACACACATTGGAAATTTACCGCAATATTTATCGGAAAAATTTATCGGCGATAATTTATCGATTACCGATATCGCTTTAAGAAATTGCAATTTATCGATTATCGGTATCGCCCAGGGCATTTTTGAAACCATCGATTATCGTGATCGCTTTACTGTAGAAAGATTTATCGAGCCCATCACTGACTACAAGTTATTCAATAGAATATGCCCCAAATTTTGAGACATGTGCCACAGATTTCGGGGCACACGGTGCCACAAATTTTGTGGCATATGGCATGTTGGTCACTACCCCTCCTATGTGCTAAATCACCTTATTCTTCACTGCATTATGGGTGTGGTACTTGCAGAGATGGGCATTTATCGCGATAATTTAATGGCGATAACTTTTTATCGATTATCGTTATCGCTCAAAATGGTTTGGATTTATCGATTACCGTTATCGCTTTGCTATATATTTTGTTATCGCCGGTAAATTATCGCGATAAACGATTTTTTATGTACGCAGTGTTTAAACTTCAAAGTTAGTGAGGTGGCGCTATGGAAAAAACAAGGTGTCCATTAAGACTTGTTGTAATTTTTAAAAATTATTTTTTTGTTTGGCTTAATTTCACGGCAGAGTCCCTGAACTGCTCTCTTTTCTTGAAAAATCTAGAAATACATTTTTGCGATTCGACTTACAAAAAAAACTTCTTCAAACACATCGAAAATTTACCGCAAGATTTATCGGAAAAATTCATCGGCGATATTTTATCGATTATCGATATCGCTTTAAGAAATTGAGATTTATCGATTATCGGTATCGCCCAGGGATTTTTTGAAGTTATCGATTATCGTTATCGTTTTAGTACAGAAAGGTTTATCGTGCCCATCACTGGGTACTTGAGGCTTTGAGCAACTAATCTCGTCTTGAATCCCTCTCGTTCAGCCCAAAGTCCGTATAACTTCGTTTAAGTTACGCGGATCATTCGTTCCATTGTTAAGCGACAATGGAAGCCAAAATGTGTCCAAAAAAACAAAAGCCGCCTATCTTTTATAACGTAAAAACGATGTTTAATGTTACAAAAAACGCGATAACTTCAGTTGTAGTTGTTCAATTTTAAAAATATAAATTTTGTAATGAAGATCTTGAATTAAGCCATCGTTTAATGCAACTTTAAAAAAAATTGAACGTTGTTTACACACTTTCCGATCGTAGTAAACTTGGACCTCTGCTTGGAACCCGCTAAATGCAGCAATCGCTTATCTTTTGCAATGAAGGAAAACGTATGAAGCGTGTTATGAAATACTTTACAGCTTTAATTATGCTTTTTCTAATAGAAAAATTGTAATTTTACTGTGACGCTACCGGTACTGCTTTTTACTAGTACTTTGTTAAAAGTTGAAGAAACCGGTAAATATTTATAGCCTACCATTTAAATTAGCAAACATCTAAACCTGTTGCTTGCAATTCTTTAGCGTGAAAGTCATATCAAGCGAATTAAATTCGTCCTCCACTGTATGTGCTTTGATCAAGTATTAGATTAGGTGCAATGGGAGCTATAAATTTTTATTAAGGTTTATTTTTCTGAAGACAAATTTTGCATGAACTCCAGTGGGCTAATTTAGCAGTATCGATCGAGGAATCCAGGAAGGCCTATAACAGGGACATCTTAAAATATCATTTGCCGTAAACTGATCTGCAGGTCTAATTTTTGTGCTACATTAGGCTATGTTACGAAGTACCGGTATGTAAGGTACTTGTTTTTGTAGAGGTATTTTGGCTAGGCTATATTTATTCTTAGTGGGGTCGCTTGGCTACGAATCCGCTCTTGCGTAGGCTATTCCATGGCATTTATAACCAATTAATTTTGACCGACAAAAGTGCTTGCGTGGCAATGTTTGAGATTGACTTGAAGGGGGGCGGGCGGGTCGGCCTCACTGAGCACTATCACAATATCACGATCGTTGATTGCTATATCTTCAAACTAATACTTGTGCAAGAAAATAAAAAGTCCTTACAGTGCTCCGATGGCGGCGGCGACACGTTATAGGATACTTTCCGTAAATGTCAATTTCATCTTCACATCAGTTAAGAATCGTAGCTTTATGGCTTAATAGACTGAAGCGCTCAAAGTTATGATGACGATGACAAATGTTGAGTAAGCAGTAGGCTAAGCACAAAAATCTCATACAATCATAGTTGTTCTTTATTCTGTGAATAAGACATTCACAACAACAATCAATAACACACTATAACCAATAAACAAAAAAAGAAAACCAATCAAAATTTCACATGACATTCTAAGCAATTCCACGCTTTGCAGCGCTCTTACTAGCGAATTGACGACCAGCTCTTAATCTGCTAGCAACACCTTTCTCATAAATGAAAAACCTCAGCTTTAAGTAATAATCTTCAACTTTGTCAATAATATCGGTATGGCAAATGGGTCGTGTCGGTATCTCAGACGCTACAGCTCTCTTAATAAAAGAAGTCGGATCTCTAGCATAAACTGCTTGGGTAATATTCGATCGAAATGCAATTTCGACATGCTTTAGAAAATCTAATACTACAGACGATGGATGACAAAGATAAAACGTAGCATCGCATACATCAAACTGCATAGGATTTTTCACAAACGATTTTATGAGGGTTAACATAGAGATGTTACTAAAGACTAAATGATCGGAATCCAAATTTGTCAAAACCTGTGTGCAAAAAGAACAGGTCCATTTCTTCAAAACTTTTTTAACAGCCCAACCACAGATGTAATAAAAGCCATTCATTTCGCACTCGTTACCCAAAAAGGCTAAAGCTTCATCGATGATAACTGGGTCAGCAATTGGTGGTTCAGGATCATCACTGCCTGGCTGGTTGATAAACTCCAGTAAATGAGGAGTATCATCTTCCTCATAGTAGGAACCTTTCCGGATATACAGCAGTTGGGACAGGCAAACTAGCTTCAGAGCTGTGCGAAACTTCGAGGCACGCGGATGGCTTACACCTTTGTTTCTGACTTGGGAGAAGACATTTTCAAGAGCATCTTGAGAAATGCGTCCAGGTAGTAAAAATGCAAGCCTCTTGCTTTCCACAACCAGGTCAGTATGAAGTGCAAGCAGGCTCCTTGTAGTAAGTTGAAGGCCAGTTTGAATTGGCTTCCAGGAGCTGCTTTTGGGTGCAAATTTTATATCTTCAGAAACTTCGCACATCTATTATACAAAAATCTTAATTAGGTATGAAAAAATAAACGATACAAATACAACAACAGCAACTTTTACATTTTTTACCTCATTTAAAATATTCAGTTGCCGGGTTGAATTTTCGAATAAACCTCCCGCAATGCGACGCGTGTTGACAATGTCAAACCAGCTGTTCACAAACTCGCAGAAAAAAGCGGTGGTCAAGGCTTTGGGATCCATTTTTTCCAATTGTACCATCGTTCTGAGAGCCGAAGCCGTGCTGTGACTTAACACCTTGAAATAATTGCAGATTTAAAATGTAAGAAGTCAATGTATTAAACATAACTATTATTTTACTAACCTGTGCTGCTAAGTCAACTCTCATTTTCTCAAATGGGGTTGGAAAAATGTGATTTTTCCTCAACTTCGGAGCAAGTTTAAAAGTGCACTTTTCATCGTGTACAATCAACTTCTCAATCCAATGAGATGAAACCTGAGGAACACAATTGTAAGTGTTAAGTTAAGGTTAAACGATCAGATGTAGTGGACGCTTGCTTGGAAATAGCTCATTGAATGCATGTTGATCTAAAGCAATCAGATACAACTGTGGATAAATAGGTACAAAGCAAAACGATCGACACTAAACAATAATAATTATAATACCTACCACAGTTGTGGGGAGATTGTATTTCGCAACGCAACTGCTGGAAGAGTGATATCATTATTAAGAAGAGAAGTACGGAAACTTTTCAGAAGATGAGGAGGGTCAGCGAAGAAGTAGATTCGTTCATCAGATGATGGGTGAACCGTACTTACAATGACGTCATTTCTAACAAAACAATACACTTTTGACCGACATTTTATTCGTTGCCACAGATCCAACAGAACAAAACTAGAATAGAACGTTAATTGAAAGCGGAAAATACATGGTTATTGACCTTTTGCTTTTAATACCAGCACTTTTCCACATGCTTTGATTTGATGGGCCCATATTAGAGACAATGCCCTTGACTTTAATGTTTCGCACAGACAGTTCTTCAATTATCTTTTGAGTGACTGTCCACAAATCTGTCCCACGCATACATGATCCAGTGTAATAAAACGCTGTTAAACACAAAAAAGCTTTCTTACAAACTTAATTATCAGAATAACCCAAAATTATAACCAAAACATCGTTTTGGACACCAAGTTTTTATGATTTGCAGGTATAAACATTACACACCTATAACTTGTTCCCAGTTTTCAGCTAGGCCTTTGGCCATGTACACAAGTGCATGTGTTGCTTTCAAGCCTTCAAATCGATCTTGGGAAAACTCTGGACTTATGGTTCCTACAAAGCGCCTTAAGGTCGGATCGTATTCCACGCCTGGTAAAATTTGCATCTCATCCAGAACCAAAATACACTAAGTGTGTTGATCTGTTGCACATGCTATTGATTCCATGTAATCCAAAATTTTGTATTGAATTCCGGGTTCCAAGTGTAATTTCTTCACTCTTTCGCAAAGTGTACGATACGACGGTAACGGGAAGGACAATTTTCGAAGATATTCGTAACTGATCATAAAATCATAAATTTTAGCTTTGTTTATTGATGATTTTTTTAAAAAAAATAAGATATCACTGAGCAAAATTGTTATATGCATTACCCGTACAAAACACCTACCCGTTGGCACGAAGCATTAGCCTCATTTTCAAACTATCTTTAATAGTTTTGGATGACCAGGCAGGAACTTTTGATGATGCAGGTATTTGTAGTGCATCAAGCTGGTCACCATTCCAAATGCCTTGGACCCTTTGTTTGCATTGTTCTAACAGCTTTTCCAGTAGTTGAATCTGAACATATTGAATAGTGACTATCGGCACATGATCAATAAAATAATGATATACTTTGCATGATTTAGCAGTAGTGCGTTGCACTTAGCATTAGAATCTAAAAATACCGTAGCTACTATACAGACAATATAAAATAATTTCTAATTACTTTCCATTTCAGCCTTCGGTTTTGTAATTTAGTTTCAGCACATGATTGGCAGTTCGAAGTCTCTTCTTCATAGTCTTCATCCAATGGTAATAATGCATGCTGTATGTCGTTTTCACTATCAAACACAGCAATAGATTGAGCATAAGCATGTTCTTGCCACACGCCTGAAAATTTTCAGTGCGAAATTCAATACAGTTTTACATCAAACTAGGCTATTTAATGTCTGCAACACAGTATCATTACTTGCGAATTAATAGGCTACCCCGATGCTTGTAGCTAATCAAAGATTTTGTGCCAACACTGAGACTCGCTTATTGTACATAAGCTTAAGCATTACATACAACTTAATTTAATCGAAATTTTTCAACACAACATGTACGGTACATGAAATTATTGATACCAAACAATGCACATATCTATTTGCAAGCACTAGCCAGTGCTTGAATAAGTTATATGAATTACTATCAATACCGTACAGTATGTATATGTAGGGCTTACTGGTTGTTTTATAATTTATACATACTTTTTGCGATTAAATCATTATCATGTTCATTTAAAACTTCAGATTCCTTGGTGTTGTTGTAGGTTGACCTTCTGTTAACTTTCTTAGAATGTGGCATATTTTCGAACAAGGTAGGAACTGCATCTCTTTTTAATTTTTTTTCAGAGATATTGTTGAATTGGCTCTCCTCAAAATGTTTCTACAAATAACCATTAATTTTGTAATAAAAAATTTCAGAAAATTATGTTTTTCCGGAAAAGCTGTGCAAAACAAAACATTGTAATCACATCTCTGCTATTGACAATTGCTGATTAGACTACAGCGTAACAAAAACTGAGTTCTAACTCACTGTCCAGTCACAAGAATAAAAACTATATTTTTGAGCTAGTGCACCCAACCTGCTATTCTACTACTTTCAAAAACTGGGACTGTGAGATTGTTAATAAGCTAACATCTGTAACACTGTGTACACACATACAGTGATAATGATCGTATTGCTGTGCCTGTGCTACTGCTAGCAGATATCTGGGTAGGTATGTACTATGTAGCCTATGCAACCTTACTTCACAAATTCTACTGTTTTTTGTTGCTTTCCATTTTGCCCTCCTGCAATTGACTTCCCAAGCTCGTTTTCTCTGAACTTCATTTTTTTTTTGTTGGAAATCTATACAGCTTCAACCCTTTTTCGCTTCTGCTGGTGCAATTAGGAGCCGAACAAGAAGGCATCCTGATGTTGGCCTACCGGTACTACAGATTATTCCCAAAACATCATTAGTTGCCTACCAAGCAATAGCTTAAAGTACTGATATTATTCTTAAAAACAATATAAAACAACTCAAGGGTGAGCAAACGCAAATAATATTCATACTTACAGCCAAAAATTACGACTGTGCGGGCTTCTCCACTGACCCAGCATCACCTAGGCTAAGCCTACCTACAGGCACGCCATTGCTAGCACACTGCATATAGGCTACAAAGGTGTGAAAAAAACTTACTTTAAAAGAGTTTTCTTGCTTCTATGATATCTCTCCACTAGCAAATTAGGCTTAGACAGCTTTATAAGCCATCGCAAACCTAGCAGGTTTCCCAGCTTACAGCATACGAACTTCAGCTTTTTGGACACATTTTGAGCTCCATGTTTTGGCGGGAGATCCTGTCCGCGCAACTTATACGAAGTTATACGGACTTTGTCGCGAAAAAGCGATGAAGGCGCTATGCATAGGATGAATCCAGACTCGCGCAGGAGTTGCCTTCATTTCGGAGTTTTCCGCTTGAACTTTGTTTCTGGACTTCTTAAATTTGCTGCTTGTTAAATTCTTCAAAGCTGAGATAATTGTCGTGAAGCATCTTATCCATGAACGCATCGTGGCTTTGGCAGGAGTTGAACCATCAACCTTGCGATCATGGCCGTCGCAATAACGACGCTCCAAACCACTCGACCACGCTGGTGTTGCGGAACAACACGCGTGCTCGTTTTGCAATACGCTATTGCTGGGTCGACGAGTAATGTGAATGTCCGTAGTAAAAAAGAGAATATACAGTGTGTCCATAAAGTCTCTTTACAATTTAAAAAAATTATTACGAAGTGAAACGATGAGATATTGTATTGAGAGTTGATTTATGTTAATTCAGTATTTCATAAAGTTTTTATTAACACATTCAATACACTTCCAAACATTTTGTTCAAAATATTATCACCAAAACTCCATTTAATGCACTTTAATGTGAGCGCCATTAATTGCACAAAGCACATCAAGACAGTATTCAATTTCCTGCCATGTTCGTTGCAGCATAACCCCATCAATGATTGCAACAGCATTAGAAATTCTTTGCCTCAGGTCAGTCATGTCTCATACTTTTGTTCGATACGCAATACCCTTTACGTAACCCCAAAGAAAGAAGTCAGTGATTTTGTCTCAATGAACCATGATGCACGTAGTCATTTTTCTTGCGCAGTGGAAATTTTGAGAGGTTTGTACGACTAAATTATTAAACACGTAAAAATTTTATCAATGAAAACTTTATGAAGCACTGATTAACATAAAACAACCCTCATTGCAATAATAAATCTCATCATTTCACTTTGTTATAATTTTTTTAAATTGTAAAGAGACTTTATGGACACCCTGTATATGTAGTGGGCCTTTAATAGCTATTGAAAAGATGATCTGGGCCGCGTGAAGAAAAGGTTGCCGACCACTGCTCTACACTAAGTCACGAAGAGAAAAAAAGAAAACTGAAGTTACAAAAGACAATCTGTTGTAATCTGCCAGAAAAACACAGGCCTACTCGCAGAAATCAAGATGTATGGCACTACAGGGGCGAGCTCAAGAATTTCAAAGGGGGGGAGGGGAGGGTGCAATTATTTAAAGCCCTTCATTTTCCGCCCAAAGTCAAGTGAAGAGCAAAAAAAGGTCAACACGTCAGCAGATGTCCAATTTTCCGCCCCAAAGTTAAGTAAAGAGCAAAAAAAGGTCATCACGCCCTCAAATTGTCCTTCACACGTATAGTCTATCACCTCTACACCATGAAAGCCTGCAGTAAGTACAAGGCGCAATTTACTTACAACGAACAAAAGAAATGCAAGTCAGTATGCTAATTGAACAGCAGCCTCCAGCAGTTAATTATTTTCGCAAGTCATGACTGATGCAGCAACAATGTGATATTATTCACCACGTAGTTTCACAAGAACATTGCGCAACTTTAATTATCTGTGCTTGCAATCCTTGCCGCTGGCAATCCGCCGTAACGACTTCTACTAGTTGCACACGTTGTTCTAGTTTTACCGTTTTGTTGCGAATAAGCAGCTGCTGTGCTAGTAATGTATGTTAGTTTTCGAGTAAGTTCTGTACGTTAGTTTTCGAGTCCGATTCAGCAATGCTTTCGTTTAACTTATTTTATTTAGATGTGAACTTTCAACTAAGTTAAAGCCATACTTTGGTTACGATAATAATAAACTATCACAATAAGCAATAAATTCTTGAAATGTCATAAAAATACTACAACTTCTGATATTAAATAGAAAACAAAAAAGCCTAACCACCCAAAGATCAATTTGAAAAACTCCCGCCTTCGACAAGACAAAGGCAGCCAGTTTTGTCTGCAAGCTCTCGATGTGATTGTGAAGTAATTCCCACAAACCATAACCCAAACGAGATCCCACTAACAGCGTGGTATTATTGCGTCACAGAACAGTAGAATATTGCCTAATCACTAGACCAGTGTTAAAGGTAGGCCGGGATTAAACGAGCAAGAAACTTGCGCAAGATTTCTTGCTGCAATGTTGCAGCAATACTTTTATTCGTGTAAAGACGCCAGCAATGTTCATGTGCAATATTGACAGCAATATTGCGAAAGAAATTTCTTGCCGTGTGTAAGGGCTGTCTGGCAAGTTTTTAGCGAACTTGCTGCAACATTGCGGGAAATAGAACCGAGTTCTATTTCTCAGCAATATTGCAGAAAGAATGCAGTGGTCGACAGAGCAAGTTCACGTGCTGATTGCGGAAGTGGAAACCAGAGATTATCTCTGGAATATTCTATCTAGAGAGTATAAAGACAGAGTCAAAAAGTGTGATGGGTGGAGAGAGGTGGCCGAGGTTCTCGCGAGAGAACAAGCCGAAGTAAGTTTATGAGAGTAGAAAATCAACTTGAGCCAACTGCAGTAAGCTAGTTATTAGCGGCCATCGATTAGTGAGTATAATTACCAGAAAGCAGCCCCGTTGAAGGCGAGAAGGCTACTATTATAATCCGGCTGTAGGGTCCAGTACCTACGGGTAACTACAGGCTGCCTCCTGCGACCTAACAGAGATTAGCTTTCTATCAGTAGCAAACTTCCAATTCAGAGTTCAATTCAAATTATTATTTACAGACATTAATTTACATGAAAATCAGCTTACTCAAATAGAATGCAATAGTAATTTCTGCGGTGATTGACTACGGCTGCAGATAGACAACCCTAAACATAAACAATGCTCAACATTACCTTAATAATAACCAACATCCTCCAACTAATACTCTCTACTAATTATGAACAACTGGGAAATTACGATACACTGTAGACTAACTGCTGCGCTCAATTAAACGACAAACCCAAATCAAAGCGAGTACGAAGCAAGTAAACACGATTATGACGTAATGCGTTAAAGTGTCACAACTGAACAATGGATTAACTATTTGGACATAACATACCGGCCCCCAAAATTACACAAACGGGGTAATTTTGCAAAATATTTATGGACAAATAGTGATTTCTAGCGAAACACAGTAGCCGACGCTAATTGCAATTCAATCACATCATTTTAAGTCATATTTGATTAATTCAAAAACACTTGATTAATTCAAAACGAGCACCAATTCTGAATTCAACCAGTTTCAAAGCAAAAACAAAAAGTCAAAACATAAAACGAATAAGCCTACGGCACAACGAACCAATTAAAGTACACGTAACACATCACAAACCATAACTACAACTCTATTCCACTGCCTCCAACAAGCACAGTTTACGAATGTCTCTCACATACACATTGGACGCGGTTTTCACCTTCACACGTCGAACTGAACCACATTTGTCCGGTAGGCACTCAATGATTAGACCTTTGGGCCAGTTTCCCCGTTTAGTATTCTCGTCCACAAGCAGAACCAGGTCTCCAACTTGCAAATTGCGTTCAGGCGTTAACCATTTCTGTCTGATTTGTAGTGTGGGGATGTATTCTTTTATCCATCGCTCCCAAAAACGATTTGCCAACACATGCACCAAACGCCAAGACCTGCGATAACCATCTGCCTTCAAAAATTGGTCAGGAGGTAAAGACGAATCAACCCTTCCAAGGAGAATCATATTGGGGGTTAACGCAGCCAAATCATGCGCATCATCACTGACAGGTGTCAATGGACGGTTATTGAGTATCCTTTCGATTTCCGCTAACAGCGTGCATAGAGTGTCATCATCCAACGATCTTTCACCAACTAAGCTCCTCATAATCTTCCGTACAGATCGAACAACCCTTTCCCAAACCCCACCCTGATGACTAGCACCAGGAGGAGAGAATTTCCATTCAATACCCTGTTGACAGAGCGAATCATGTATCTGAGATTGATTCCATCGTTCCAAACAGTAACGCAATTCTTTCTCCGCACCAGTAAAATTTGTGCCGTTATCACTAAACACAATGGCGGGTCTACCACGACGACTACAAAACCTTTGGAACACGTTCGAAAATGAGTCAGTCTCTAATGAGTACGCCATTTCAATATGCACAGCACGTGTGGCCATGCATGTAAAAACGCATGCATATCGTTTTACCTGGTTTCGCCTCATTTTCACAGAAAGAGGCCCCATGTAATCTACGCCAACGTTCTGAAATGGGGGATTGCCTGGAGTGATTCGGGCTAGAGGCAAAGGCGCCATCATCTGACATCCAGGCTTAGATTTCCAGAGTCGACATTGTCTACAGTCTTTTAGCACTTTACGCACAGTAGCCTGTCCCTTCAATATCCAAAAACGTTCTCTTATCGCAGAAAGAACATGTACAGTACCACAATGTCCTTCGCGATCATGATAAAACTGAACAATCAACTGGGTTAAATGCCCTTTGCTAGGCAATATCATTTGGTGTTTTTGACCCTCAGGCAACGAAGAATACTGTAATCGTCCGCCCACATACAAAATACCGTTCACGTTAACTGGGTTCAGTTTGCTTAAGGCATTCAAACTAGGCGATCTACACAATCTCTTACCAGTCAATAACTTGGGGTCAGAAACAAAATGCGAAAATACAGGCAACACATCAAAAGCATCAGAAAAAACATTCATTTGTACATATTTTACAAGCTCAAGCAGAACACTGTCAAGCTCTTTTGCAGTAAACGCTATACTAACGTCAAACACAGGTTTATGCTGTAAATGTTTAGCACAACATTTGGTCATCAAATACGCTTTAACACGTAAAAAACAAGCAACAACTCTTAGCAAACGATTTAAGCTAGAATAGTGATCAATAATTTTCATTATGGGATCAACAATGAGCCTAGTAGCAACACAACTTACAGACCTTTTAAACTCGGCATCAGCATTATTCAAAGTAGTCAAACATTCAGGTTGCACAGGCCAATCATTTTCTGGCAATAACAAAAAGTGAGGCCCATTTATCCACAAATCAACTTGCGAAATTTGCTTTGGCATCAGCCCACGTGAAGCAATGTCAGCGGGATTTTGCTTGGTGACAACATGTCGCCACTGCGAAACTTCTGAAAATTGGTGTATAACATCTACTCTATTAGCCACAAACGCTTTAAACCTACTGCTTTCATTTTGGATGTAGTGCAAAACCGTGGTGGAATCAGTCCAGTAAACGATTCGATCAAACTTGTAGCCCAATTCACACTGAATCAATTTAGACATCTTTACGCAAACAACAGCTGCAGTAAGTTCCAACCGCGGAACACTAATAGGTCGCACAGGAGAAACTCTAGATTTACCCATCACAAAAACTACGTGCACTTCGCTATTATCTGTCTCAGTTCGGATGTAACTGACTGCACCATAACCTAAATTTGATGCATCACAAAACATATGAAGCTGCAACGAACATACATCAAAAGTTGGTGACTTAAGGCACCTAGAAAGCACCAGCCTTTCCAACATCACAACTGAATTCAACCATTCTTCCCAAACTTTCAATTGGCTGTACCCAATTTCCTCGTCCCAGCTAAGTTTATCATAACAAGCCTCTTGTAGTAGCTTCTTTATGGGCAAAACAAACGGTTGAACAAACCCTAACGGATCGAATACCTGACTCACCATAGAAAGGATGCCACGACGTGTCGCAGGTTTTTCCACAACTTTTACCACAATCTTGAAACAGTCCGATGCAGCATCCCAATACACTCCAAGAGTTTTTTCTGTAGGAAGCTCATTAAAACTGATATCTTGAAGTGAATTTGCTCTACAATCAGGTGGAACAGAATCAACTACCTCCCTTTGATTACTTAGGAATTTAGTGAGATGGAATCCTCCACTGGATAACAGGTCGCGCAATTGGGATATCAACTCGATAGCTTCTTTTATGGTGGGTACACTTTTAAGAAGATCGTCCACATAAAAATTTTCATGAACAGTCGAAATCGTTGCTTCATCTGCTGACGAAAGATTATCCTGTGCAGTTTTGCGTAATGCAAACCCAGCTACGCTCGGCGACGAAGTCGCGCCAAATATATGAACATTCATTTGGTGATCGACAGGCAAAGCCTTAGTATTATGTTCAGGCCACCACAAAAATCTCAACGCATTCCTATCCCTGGGATCCACAAGCACTTGCAAGAACATAGCCTTAATATCCGCCACAAAGGAAACTTGCTCTTCCCTGAAGCGCAATAAGACACCCAACAAACTACTTGTTTGATCCGGCCCACTCAAAAGCTTATCATTTAAACAACATCCTTCTGCCTTTGCCGCACAATCAAATACAATTCTGAATTTGGAGCCGGTGCTGTGGTGCGGAATATACCAAATGGGATCTTTCACTTCTTCGGCATCCTCGGTGACACGTTGGGCATAGCCAAGTTCCAGATACTCCTGCATTTTTTCTTTGTAGTTTCTGTACAGCTCCGGATCTTTTTCAAATCTTCGTTTCAAGTAGTTTAACCTTCTCAAAGCCATTGCTTTGTTAGTTGGCAGTACAGGATGGTCCTCCTTCCACGGCAATCCAACCTGGTAATGATTTCCAACCTTTTTCAGACTCTTCTCCATTTTCTCTACAGCCAACTTGTCTTCCACAGAGGGCTTTACCCCATAATCCTCATCGAGATCCTTAAAATCCTGATTCATAATCTCCAAGATTTGATTGCACTCATCCTCAGCGTCCGATTTATGAAGGAACTGAACACGAATGACGTCATCACTCGCACTCAGGCAAGTTTCTTCTCTAGCATTATCCGAATAGTCTGAACCAAATAAAGTCCAGCCCAAGGCTGTGTGGAGTCCAAACGGCTCACCATACTCTCCGCAACGCTGCTCTGTAATCCGAAACGCCTCATGAACGTCATTCCCAAGAAGGAGTTCCACTTCATCAGTGTTTATTTCAGGAAATTCAATATCACTCAAATGTGAATACAGCTTGGCAACCTCCTTCGTCGGTATGCTTTGTGAAACATCAGTAATTTTGTCAACCAGTATCACTTCCTTGAAGCTGAAGCTGTTCAACTCATTAATACCCTGAATGCGTAAGGTATCGGACAACACTTTGTGATTAGATGTCGCATTAGTGGTGACAAGTTCACAACTACGTGAGGACTCCGAAAGGTTGAGCCTCTTGGCCAAACTTTTTGCGCACAAACTGGAATCCGAGCCATCATCCATGAAAGCATACGTCAAAGTTGCATGCTCTGAATTCCCACCAGAAACTCGCACCGGAACCACTTTAAATCGTTTCATTCTCTTCAAGTTCCTTTTATTACGATACGAAAACGCCACAATACCACTTGAACTAGGCTGCTCTTGAGCAGCTGCTGCAGACTGATCCCAATTATTTCCTGGAGGGTCGTGAAGAAGAGTATGATGCCTTTTTCCACAGATTTTGCAGCAAAACCTTGCATTACAATGTGCAACCTGGTGCAAAGAACTTAAGCAATTAAAACAGGGACCTTTCTTCACCACGGCCTTACGCTCAGCTACTGATTTCTTCTTGAAGGAATCACACTGCCACAGGGGATGGTCCTGTCCACAATCAGCACACTTAATTCCTCTGGAAGTTGAAGACGCGTTTGCTGAGCCGAAACTCCTTCGAGTTTCCTTGGCTGACACAGTATTTACCCGGTTGTGTTTTCTGGGCATGTTGAATCTCGACACAGACTGTCTTTCCTTAGCAGCTACTTGTTGATGTTGTCTCTTCAAGTAAGAATTCGACCTCGCCGCTTCGTTTTGCAAGAAGTTGACCAAGTTCTCAAAAGTAGGGAGATTGTCCCTTTTATACAATAGGCAACAGATGTCGTCAAATCTTTCCCTCATGCTCAATGGAAAACGTGAATAGACCTTTCGGATGTTCTCTTGGAGGTTTAAACACGCTGCGCAATCCCATCCCTTCAAAGTCATGAAGCAATTGAAAGCCTCATCCAGTGGCGCGGGAACGTTTTTTAGACAGGGGGGGCTCAAAATAGTAAGATCGTGTCAACGTCTGGGGGGCGAAGCCCCCCAGACCCCCCTTTTTTCGAACGCACGTTTTTAAGAGCAGGACACTCAGCAGACCTATTTTGATAGACATCAATTGCATGCCGCTCAAGTGACCGGAATTTTTTCAGGATAATCTTTCATCATGGAAAACAAGATTGCTTACTACCATTAGGCTTTTCTAACCATGCTCGAATTACTACTCATGTATTTGTAAAATGCAAATACCTCAATCACAAAACCAAAAAGTAGGCAAACAAAATTTGCCCGATCTAACTTTTGCTTTGCTGATCAGAGTTACATGCAACAAACAATGCCCCATTGAGGTTTAAAAATAACAAAAAACACACAATCAAAATAAAGCACTGAACCATTTTTTAACATAATGAGATGTGTAGATATAGGTATTTAGGTAGGCGTACTAGCTCAATTTTAGTAACAATCATCGGCAGTGCTCGAGTTGTGAAAACACTTATGGGGGCGGTAGGCTACAACTTTTCATGCAGACCTAAAAAGAGATGGTTATTATAGTTGTAAGGGAACGGTTTACGCTAAAATGTTTTATGGGGGGATGGTGTTGTTTTCAGGGGGGATGGCATCCCCCTCAAATCGAGTAGCCTACTGATCATCGGTGCCAGTTTAGTAGTGATTTAGCCGCTTCATTGGGTTGGTAGAAAAAATTCAAAACCATTAAAAAATTCAACCAGAAGAGAACTTGCACCAGCTCATATAAGCTTAATTAGGGGTGCCCAACCAGTCGATCGCGATGTACCGGTCGATCTTTGGATGCTTGGCTGTCGATCGCGGGTCAATTTGGCATGTACACAAATCAGGTTGACCACCAACATTTCCAGTTCATGTAACGCGTCCGGGCCGTGAAGACCTTTTTTTTAGCTTATCACAAAAATTTTGGTGGAATTCGGAACATCTGAAGGATTGAGGACCGTTTTTTTGCTCTTCACCGCATTTTCGTTTACGATTTACGTAATTCCCATGATCAGTAGCGACTTTCATTCGAGCATTCAGAGTAGTTTGGCGTAAAGTGTTTGGCAGCTACAAGAATTGACAGCCATTATACTTTTACTGGGCCATCGTCCATGACTGCTGTAAAGGTTTGCAAACGCTGATATAAAACACGGTTAAAAATGAACTTCAAGCATTGAAAATTTTACCAAATTTTACGTTGACCAAGTGAATAATAACTGACTGATTTTTAAAAGAATAGTGATTCTTCGTTGGTTAAAAGCACTTTAAAAAATATTTGCTTCATTACGTATGTACGTTGCGAGCATTAATCACGTCGCACTCAGTGCATAATTGTTTTAATTGTCAGGGGGGGCTCAAATGGTTCAGGGGGGGCTAAAAAAAGTTCAGGGGGGGCTTGAGCCCCCCCTGGCACCCCACTTCCCGCGCCTATGGCCTCATCCGCTAATGCACATATTGCTTTCGAGTCAGATTCTCGTATAGGTGGACCACTAGTCAACTTGTCCACGTAAGCCTCAACAATCACTGGCTTCTGACCAAAACGCTCTTCTAAACGTTTTCTCGCTTCTGGGTAGCCGACGTCACAAGGTAAATAAAGACAGCCTTCAATCGCTCTGTGCGCTTCTCCTATGCACAGGCTAAACATCAAATCCAATTTGCGTCCATTATCCTTATAGCAACTCTCAACATGCGCATCAAATCTATGCATGAACTGAAAGTACTTTAACGGATTTCCGTCAAATTTCTCGATTTCTACCTTCGGGCGAGAATACCCAAATCTCGCTTCTCTTATTGCTTCAGCCAGGGTACATTGGACATCCTCCACGATACTTTGGCCCTTCCGCAAAGATAAGTCTTCCTTCTTAGAGCTTTCAACCATAGACCCTTGACATCTTGCAAGACTTGGCAGATTAAGCGCCGGCCCCACTGAGGGACATTGACCTATGAGACTCATTTGACCCATATGAGGTTGAGATGATTTTGCCATCAACTTCTCGAATGTAGGCTTTAGTTCTTGAATAAGAGGTTTTCTTGCATCAGCCACAAAATTCTGGTCTACCTCACCGCCTTTACAATCTAACTTACAGTCCGTGGTGCCAATACCAGTCGGCTCAAGAAGTACAGGAGCTTTCACTGATTTTTCTTGAACGTAACGCCTTGATCCATAAGATGCACCAGACGACTCCTATTCTCTGCAAGCATTGCTTCTTTAATCTTTCGCTTAGCATCTAAACTTCGTTTTTTCGCTTCCCACAGTCTTTCCCTTTGTTCGATGTCAAGAAGCCTTTTCTCCCTTTCAATGTTTATGCGCTCCAGCTCCTGTTCCTCTTCCATCTCGACTTGGGCAAACTGTAGCTCAAGTAGCTGGATACGACTTTCATGAGAACCGGAGTTAGAGTTTCGAGAAAGTCCAGCGTCTGTTTCAGCTTGTAAGTAAGCGTCGAAAGCCTGCTCCAACTCCACTTTCTTACCTATCATATCCTTTCTCCATTTGGAGACTAAACTTCTCTCCCGGTCATAAATGGCATCATCCGGTATAACGCTAGAGGCTTTTTCAAAGCAGCGGAGACATTCTGCATAAATATCATCAAATTCTTCTTTGACATTGATAACTCGAGGGTACTCGACTTGTGACTTCATCAGTTCCTCTAACTAATCACTCAACTTAGTTAAATCCTTCGTTAATCTAACATAAGCTTCGCATCGTGAGGCCCACTGCTCAACGAATGCACTACAATCAGCAACTTGAGAATAAGAACACCCAGGCGCACTCTTACTCGACATAGTACAGCTAACCAATTTGTAACCCAGTCGACCAACAGAAATCCCGTATCCAGACGCAAAAATCCGAACCAAAACTGAGCTACACTAGCTGACTAAGGAACCGACAACCAGATATGCCAGTACAAAAACTAATTGCTGACAACAACAACCTAACCAAGACCAACTCTACAACAAAGTCAGTTGATGAATCGAGAACTAGCAGGCTAAGCCCCAGAACGCCGTAGCCCTGCACAAACTCTAGTCTTCCAGCAAGACTGAGAACAACTCCAAACAACTAGCTGCGTCACCCAGCAAACTGACAGAAATCTTGTCCCAGTTACTAGACACGCAGAAATCCAATGTAGGGTCCAGTACCTACGGGTAACTACAGGCTGCCTCCTGCGACCTAACAGAGATTAGCTTTCTATCAGTAGCAAACTTCCAATTCAGAGTTCAATTCAAATTATTATTTACAGACATTAATTTACATGAAAATCAGCTTACTCAAATAGAATGCAATAGTAATTTCTGCGGTGATTGACTACGGCCGCAGATAGACAACCCTAAACATAAACAATGCTCAACATTACCTTAATAATAACCAACATCCTCCAACTAATACTCTCTACTAATTATGAACAACTGGGAAATTACGATAAACTGTAGACTAACTGCTGCGCTCAATTAAACGACAAACCCAAATCAAAGCGAGTACGAAGCAAGTAAACACGATTATGACGTAATGCGTTAAAGTGTCACAACTGAACAATGGATTAACTATTTGGACATAACACCGGCATTACATTTTTTTTAAAGATTTGAGGTATGTACCCTGTCCACATGTCCCAGTTACCTGGACTTTTGGCTCATTCAGTTTCTCCATCATAATTAAATTTTTCAAATCATAATTTGAGGAAGTGATTTATGACTTCAAAAAATTCATTGTGATGCAGAAACTAGAACCGAGCTTAGTAAATACACATCTGCGGCACCTTTGTTTTCTTTTAATATGCAGTAACGAACACAAAAGCGATCATTAAACGAATACTGTCAAACTTCAAAACAGTTCTGAAATAATGACGTAATTGACTACTTACAGCCTATTCATTACAGGTGGAAAAGAAGTTTCATTCACTGCGAACGCAGTATTCAGCTGAGCTGAAAATACAAGAAAAACAAAAATCTGGTGCCGAAGGGGGTAAGAAAACGAAATGGCGATACATGGATGCCTTGTCGTTTTTACGGCAAGGCATGAAGAGACGCCAAGGGGTGTCTATTGAAGTAATTATGGTTTGCAATAGTTCATTATACTTGTTGGTATTGCCACGACACTTCTCCGCGTTGGCTTAAAAAGTATTCGGCAAATTCTCTTTGAATTTCCCTGGCTGACATTGAATGGCGGTTGCTGCTCTGTTGAGAGATGTTGAACAGGGTACCTACAGGATTAAATTCGTCCCGCCAAAACCCACTTGCAACGTTTCCATTTTCATCTTCACGATCCACAGTACCAGGAGGGGCGTAGACTTGAAGAGAGTTTTGAAGCAAATAGTTATGCAACACGGTGGTTGCTTGGACAACTAATTGTGCTTTATCCGAGTTCAAATGAATCGGTTTCAATAAAACGCAAAACCTCGTAGCCAATATGCCGAATGAACTTTCAACCATTCTGCGCGCACGGCTCAAACGATAATTAAAAACTCGACAGAAAACATCGTTGTTTTTGAAAGGATATGGTTTCATTATATTTTCTTGAAGCGGAAAAGCATCGTCAGCTAAAATGACGAATGGGACAGGTTTCTCACGACCCGGTAAAGGTGACGGTTCTGGTTGTGCCAATTTTTTTTCACGTAGACCTTTTGCAACAGCTGTCCCATAGAATACTCCTCCATCAAAAACCCTGCCATTGCAACCGATGTCCACAAATATAAATTTGTTGTTTGAATCCACAATAGCTGAAAGCACGATGCTATGAGTTCCTTTATAATTGAAAAAATAGCTACCGCTGGCGCTTGGAGCTCTGATCATTACGTGTTTTCCGTCTAGAGCCCCAATGCAATGGGGAAAGTTCCACTGATTATTGTATCCCTGCGCTACGTCGTTCCATTCAATTTCGTTGCTTGGAAACTACAAAAAGTTACATTACAACAAAGTTGTCTCGAGCACAGCGTCAGAATCGGTACACAAATAGTAATAAAGTAATAAGTTAATAACGATGCTTATAGTCATTGCAATGATATTAGCCTTGTACTGATAAATTGATTTCACACTAATCATTTATGTTGTTAGGTTCCCTTGGCCGAATCAACAACACAGGGCGAAGATGCCTCATTAGGACAGTGTGAAGATAGAGATGAAATTAGCCCTATGCAAAAAGTTCCCTCCAAAAAATTAAAGAGAGATAACTTGGATGATCTACTGACTTAAGCAGTGAAGGTGTTAAAGGAGCCTTCTGCAGATGAGCTGGATACTTTTGGTCAGCATGTTGCAGTGGAACTGCGCGGAATTAAATCGGACCAAATCCGTCGCAAGACCAAACGAATGATTACTTTGGCAATTTTGCAAGCTCAGGAAGAAGACGAACTACTGTTAAGTGCCCAAACGCCTACACCAATTTCGACATCTTCAGGTAGTTAATCATCTTCAATATGTTCTAATCACTCAAGTCAACCGAGGCAATTCAATGCCTACACTCCTTCTGCGCCTACTGCAAGCCCTTGCAACAGTTATTCCAGCGTGAAAGAATCAAGTGAGAATCAAACATTTGTTACCTTGACCCCCCCTTTCAACGAGGCGTAGATGGCTTCACAAACTTCAGGGACAATTGAAGAAATTGAGCAAGCTGATATCCGGAACAAGTAGGTTAGACTTTCATAAGAATCACCTGAAAATGTGACATGTGTTGATCTGTTAAGTCAGCTGATGACGTTTTTGAATAAACCAGTTACGTAAAGCCAGTTGTGACGCAGATTATTAAAGACTCTTCTATGTACTTCAAAAAACTTAAGAAGAAAAGCTACAAACTTACCCGTAGCCAGAAATCGAAGAGTTACAGCCAACCTCTCCTTCGCAGAAATAGCTTCCCGCATAGTGGTATCTTTTTTCGAAATTAGCGGGCCTACTACTCTCAGAATTTCCTCTAGGTTGTCAGTAGTCATTCGCAGAAAGATACGAAACTGCTGAGGATCTTCAAGGCTTATCTCCCTCATTAGATTATTGTAGGCACCCATAGCATTTCTACGGGCAAGCCATGGCCGTACCCACCATCGACGCTTTCTCTTTTTTTGCTGCTTATAATGAATTAGAATTACTGGTGCGGCTGCGGCCTGCCTCTTCCGTAGTCCCGTCATTGCGAATAACTGATTTATGTCTTGTTAATTCGAAACTCGCCGTTTTCTGCAATGTTGCAGCAATATTGCCGAAAGCGGTGAGTGTAACGCAGCCAGCAAGTTTCTTGCACAAGATTCCTCGTAAAGTTCTTGCTGCAAGAATCTTGCCAAGAAAAAAGCTTTACGTGTAATCGATTCAGCAATATCTTGCGCAAGTTTCTTGCTGGTTTAATCTCGGCCGTAGTCTCGGTTGCAAATTTTTGTTCGACAGACTCGAATGTGAAAATACTGAATGTTCATTAGGCTAAAGTTTAATATGAATGGAACAGTTGGGCCCCCCTCAAAACATTCTGTTAGAACAAGGGGGCTCAGCCTCCCCGGGCCCCCCCACCAAGGCTTCCCTGCTTATTGCCAACAAATCCCGGGGTTCTCATTGATAAAATAATAGCCTAATGACCGTTTCATCGTGTTTTTTGCCAAGTGTAGGGTCTAGGCCTTTACCAGGGAGAACTCGCTCTATTTGTTTGTGGAGTTCAAGTTCAGTAAAAATTTATCAAGTTCTTTCGACTTTAGAAAAAAAGTGATTATTTTGAGCATGTAGCCTACAAATGAAAATAAACTCGAGCTTTCTTAAAATACCTTCGAGTTCGAATTTTCTGTCCAGAATTATTTGCGAGTTCGAGTTCTCGGCTCAGACTTTTTCGAGTTCAGCAAAAAGATCGAGTTCTTTCGAGTTCGCAGCCCTGGCCTTTACAGTGATTACTTGAGTTGCCTTTTGACGAATAAGTGTTTACCATTTTTGCGTGTGCTGAAAGCGAGGTCAACAAGCTACTTAAAAAGACGTGTTTAAATGATAATTCGCAATTAAAAAGTTAGACTTTAAGCAGTCTAGCCTAATGTAAATATCAAAACGAGAAACTTTTGTTTTTGTATTGTGAGTCGCGACCAGTCCGCGAAACTGTTTTCATTCCGACACCGGTCCGTGAAATAAAATAGGCTGGGGACCGCTGTCCTAATGTACAACCATGCGAGCCGACCTGAAGTATATGTCCAAGTCAAAGGTAGTTCTTATCTTTAACGAAAATCATTCAAATTCCTTTATAAAACATGATCGTTATAGCATAGAATCTCAGTTCAGCAAACTACGGTTCCGCAAGTGCTGGGAAGTCAAAAACCATTGTGAAGGATCGCAACCAAATCTACAGCACATGGCCACACGTCCATAGCAAGAGAATAACTTTGACTTTTCCTTTATATTTTTTCAGTTTTTTTATAAGCACCTGATGGAGTAAATGCATAACAAATCAAATAATACAGTTCTTTAAACCTGCAGTCCCATTGCATTCTTCAACGTTAAAAATATCTTAATGATCCTCTTAAACAACTCTACAACGTCCCGGTGGGTCAGCGGAAGTAGTACGCACAGTCGTACACTACATGATCAGTTACGTCCTCATTCAGAACGACGATGACAAAGCACCGTTGCTGCGAAACTGTGATTTCACTCGGAAAGTGAAGATGCTTATCATGAGGTAACAAAGATGTGCCTTGTGATCGAACAGCAGCGGATAGTAAGTAAATAGATAGCGGACTGCAAAAGCAACAGCGCAGACTAAAGTACAGGACTGCGTGTCTAAGGAGTGAGTAACGGGAAGACTAGATCAATGCTTCGTGCGGCTTCACATATTAGCAAAGCGAATTAAATGCATAAAGAATAAAAGCAATAAAATCATGTCATTAACTACGCCATAAAGTCATAAAAGCACTAGCAAAGTGCAAACACAAGCAAATATAAATAATTCACTGCATAAAATACACGGTAGACCACCTCAGAGCACCCTGCCAAGTTTCTCTAAATATTCATCGTGTCCGTGCAAAGATGCCAGCAATCCACCCTCGTTTTTAGGGTTTACGGGAGAAAAATCAATTTCTTTTCCTTTTAAAGTAGTCATTTTTCCACCTGCTTGCCGTAAGATGGCGCTACCAGCACAAATGTCCCACTTTTTAATCAAAGTTGTGTGAACATAAACGGAAGCTATGCCATTGAAGAGTGCGAGGCTTTTGAATCCTAAAAAAGCACACTCGTGTCACGCAGCAGCATATGAAACATTGTGTCAACAGTTGATTAATTTCAACATCTAAACAACAAAGTTAAAAGTCATCCTGACAGCACTAGGGATGGGCATTTCAGAATAATTCGGTATTCTATAAAATTCTAGAATAATTAAACCGAATCTAACATTTTAAATCCTATTCTAGAATAATTTTTCAAAATTTTGGAAACATATAATTATTACACAACAGTTTGTATTACACAACATTATACAACGTTGTATTACACAACAGTTTGTATGTAGAAGATGTGAAGATATTGGAGACGGAAAGGAAGAACCAGTGGAGGTGTTGTGTGATGAAGTGGAGACTGAGAAGGGTTTTTGTTATCTTGGAGATAGGCTGAATGCTAGTGGTGGGTGTGAAACTGCAGTGACTGCAAGAGTAAGGATTGGATGGATGAAATTTAGAGAATGTGGAGAGTTGTTACTTGGGAGAAGGTTTTCTTTGAAAATGAAAGGGATGGTGTATCGTAGTTGCGTAAGATCAGCAATGTTACATGGAAGTGAGACATGGTGTTTGAGGGAAAATGAGATGGTAATTTTGAGAAGAACTGAAAGAGCTATGATGAGATCAATGTGTGGAGTAAAACTAGTGGATAGAAAGAATACTGAGGAGCTGATGAAAATGCTGGGTCTGAAGGAAACTTTAGATAAAATGGCTAAAGCGAATGGAGTAAGATGGTATGGACATGTGGTTAGGAGGGATAATGAGAGCATTTTGAAGAAGGCAATGATGTTTGAAGTGAATGGACCACGAAAGCGAGGACGGCCGAAGCAAACATGGAAGAAACAAGTCGAGGAGAATATAAAGAAGATTGGGTTGAGGGTGGAGGAAGCTACAGATCGCGGGAGATGGAGAGAGGGAGTGGGAGCGATTGCTGAAGGAATGAGGTGGATCCGACCACCTTCGGACACGAGGAAAAACCGGATTAAAACTGAACGATGATGATGATAATATAATAAAGCTACACATTTTGTTTCTTATTCAACGAAAATAACAACACAAATAGGATGATAAAAGCACTGCGTGTGCGAGTCAAAAAAAAGCAACTTTTCATCTACATAAAAAAAACAGGAAAAAAAGAGATTAAGCTGCTTCGTTTGCAAAATTTAGATAATTAGAATTATCATTTCGGTTCCCACTATTTAAAATAAATTGACTTTAAGGATTCGGATTGGAAATTCTAAAAGGCCAAACTCTAGGCAGTACCTCTCAAGACATAAACTAATTGTGGTAGTAGAGTCTCACTCATGAAAAGCGAGTGACTACTGAATCATTTACCAGCAGAAATGCAAGCACTTAGTTCAGGTGATTCGTAAGTATTTAACGAAACTCAAAGCAACACACACAACTGCAAAAACACGATCGCACAATCTATTCGCAAGCAGTGGCATTAAATTCGCCACTTTATTCACATGCACACGCATTTGATCCAACACTCGATAATTTCCATCGCGCAAAATATCGATTCTGAAGTCGCTAGCGAAAAACCTACCAGCGCCACCTGCCGATATGACATTTATATTTTTCCCAAACGCTTGGGCAGCCTTCTCCTCGACATCGCCTGCATGTGAACGAGACACGATGACCGAGTGGCCAGTATTCTTCTTTGATTCGTCTTCAATGTTGGTGCCGTGTCCCACCCACGACCAATCTGCAAACAAGAATTGATTACAGAAGTGAACCACCCGCGTGAGACGCCAATCATTTCAGCACTTATGGTTTCCCACAAAATTTTTGTTGAAATCTTACCAAAGCACACTAATCAAGAACTTGAAACAGAAATGTCATCACAAATTTGATTATCATTCAGCAAGCCGGTGGGTTTTTGACTCACTTGCACAGGACAAGCGAACAGAATCATGGTTTTAGGGATTGGGGTCAAGTTTGGATCGAGTTCGGTCTACAGCTAAGGCTCAGTGTTAAGGTCAGGAATCTCAACATCGAGTTGAACCACACCTAATAGTCGTAAAGTCCGTTTCATAGATGTTAGGCACGTTACTCCGAACATCACACAAAACTGATTTACTTTTCATATTCGATGCAAAGCAAGCCAGCTTTAGAACCTCTGACATGTAAATAACGCCCCCAGTTACAACACAATCAATCACACGATTTCAACCATTGAGTTTAAAGAAAGGCATGGACACACTACTGTTTCAGTGTCAATAATTAACTCACATGTTTTGTCCTCGAACGGCTTATGAATTATTCCTATGACAGGAACTCCTTTCACAGCAATGCATACCATTGTAGTAACATACTGGAGTAAGTTCTCTGGAAATGAAATATTCTCACGTTCACATGTACCACGAGTTCATACTATTTACCGTGGAGTAATCGCACAAATCCATGATTAACGTACACCAAAAGAGTAATGAATGCACGTAAAAATTAAGCAAGAGACAAGATATTCGAACGTCCAAGTAATTCGCCTTTTTGCGTAAAATCAAAGATCAAAGACTTGCAATAAGCACAAATTAGGCCTACTTACAGACAAAAACGTATCAAAGCCTACTATATCAAATCTTTGAACTCGACGTTTTCAAACACAAAAATGTTCGTATCATGACATCCATACTATTCCAATCATTATTTCACAGTATTGAAGTTCGACGAAATAGACGAAGATTATGAAACTGAAGCGATTTACTCAATCGCAAAAAAAAAGGTTGCGTATTAGGGCGTTTGCCTTTTTCACTTTTTTTTTACATCCCTTAGTTTATATGACTTCTAGGGTACGAATTGACACCAAAACACAGTATGATTTTTTTGAAAAATTTCACAATCTTCATACTTGGGGGGGTTAGGCAAGATATTTGGGGGGGCGTAAACCTCATAGTTTAAGTAACTTCAAAAGTATAGCACCTAGAACATTGATTTTTACACCAATCGATTAAGGACTGCAGGTTTCCTACCTGACTCTAGTATTCAAATATACATTATATCACCCTAATTCGTTTATTTTATGAGTTGTATTCAAAAAAACAATCAAACAGGAAACAGCATTTAAGCACAAATACAAGTGAACAGACATTAATCAAATCTTACAAATCATTGTAGTCACCAGCGCATGCGGAATTTTCCTCTATTGCTTGCTTCCGTGACATACAAATCCCTGAATTTTGATGTCCACTCGCCTCTTCTCTTTGGGGTTTTGGAAATCTCTTACCATTCCGTCATTCAGACAACTTGACCTTTGAGCAATAAATCTTTCACAAGAACGATAGTGGTTGTCAAGTGCATTCCCAAATAATACTTACCTTTATTTCGACTTTATTCTGTTTATACCTTCAATCGGGATTCTGTTGTAAACAGGACATTTGCAAAACACTTGGCCATATTTCTCCACAACGTCCACAGGGTCACACTTGCAAAAAGAAACATCAAAAAGAACATTCATCTGGAGCAGTTCTAATCCTTGTTTTTTCGCCTTAGCCAGCGTATATTGCTTTAATAGTTTTTTCAATTTGTTTTTATGGATTTTCTATGCATAATGGGAAGACTGCTCTTTCTTCATAGGAACCCTATTTCATCCAGCACCTCTTCCTTGCATGCACTAAATTCAGGCCTTTTCTTCAAATATTTTTCTTCGCTGCACATTAGCCAATTTCGGATATAGTAATAATGGCCAATGACATCTTCTTTGGTTTGCAGTACATACTCTTTTATTTCTCCAGCAAATGTGCACCCCTCCATTTCCTGTTACTTATACCTTTCCACTGCTAAACCGTACAGTTGTTTAGGTGCTTGATCATTCCAATAAATTACAAGCCTTTCTTAGTATCTCGGATGAATGACAAAACAATTACTTATTGTTAATTTACAATATATTGTCGAACATGAGCTTTTAAGCAAGGTATGCACACTTGCACAGAGTACGTTGCGAATAAACTCAAATTAAACACTGGGCAAAGCATCAAAACAGTTTTTTGAAAATAACTCATAAAATAAACGAATTAGGGTGATATAATGTATATACTAGAGTCGAATAGGAAACCTGCAGTCCTGAATCGATTGGTGTAAAAATCATTGTTCTAGGTGCTATACTTTTGGAGTTACGCAAAATATGAGGTTTACGCTCCCCCAAAGGATGAAGGTCGTGAAATTTTTTAAAAAACAAATATTAGACTGTGTTTCGGTGACAATTTATACCCTAGAAATCCTATAAACTAAGGGATTTGAAAAAAAAAAGTGGAAAAGACGAACGCCCTATTGCGCATATGTATATATACAGGGTGTCCCAAAATAATGTATACACAGTTAAAATTAATACCCTTTTTAATGTGTATACATTATTTTGGGACACCCTGTATCTATCGTGAAAAAAGCTGATTCTACCTGCCTAACCAAACAAAATTGCTCAATGATCTTTATGACTAGAGCAAAATCCAACTCATCAATTAGGTATGGAGCGTTTATTTAAAACTACCTCATGATCGCATAAACCAGAAAAGGACTGATTGAGTAAAGATGCCAGCAAACTAATTGGTGACCCCACCATCAAAAACATGCTAAGACGATCTACCTGTGTACTCCTTTGTCGCGTCCAAAGGATCAATCCACACTGTGATGTCACTAGCGCTAACAATGTCATCATCTTCTCCTACCAGTGCATCCACTTCTCTGTTATAAAGAGGAGTTTTCTTTATAAAAGGAGAAAGTTTCACTTCCTTTTTCTCTTCGGAAATCACCTGCCAAAATGAATAAAAAATAACGGGGGCCATTTTCAAATTATATAATATTATATTGAACAGAAAACTCAACACTAATTAAGTGAGGCTGCAAAGTGAGCTAGGGCTTTAAAGAGGCAGCAGCCACCCAGTATATATATCAAAAAGATTGGCTAAAGCCGTGGAGGAAACCGCACGATCTGCAACCTGTGCGTTATCGTTAGGCCAGGCCTATTCATGTCATTATAATAGGTAAATACATAAGCCCTAAACGTTGTTTTCGAAGTAAAAATTAGCAGCCAACCAAAACACGCACATCTGATCAACTCCAGCCATGAATTTAGGCCGCCACGAAAAATTTTTAACCCCCGCCCGCGTGCAACAGCAGTAGTGATCAACATGCCTTAAAATATGGGAAACGTGCCACAAAAAGTTGTGGCACATACCCCAAAAAGTTGTGGCACATGCCACAACTTGGTGTGACGTGGCACACGCACATGTGTGACGTGGCACATGCCACAACTTTTTGTGACATGTTCCACAGCTATTTGTGGCATGAGCCCTATATTTTCGTGCTACGTGGCACAACTTTTTGTGGCATGTGCTCCATATTTTCGGAGTACATGACAATTTGACGCGGATAATCTGAAGCGGACGATTTGACGAGATCAAACTTGACACGAGCGACTTGACGCGTAGACGATTTGAAGTGAAACGTCTTAGGTGGAGTGGAGTCGGCAGCTTGGAAAACGGTGGAGGTCGGGAGAGGGGGTTGGTGTCACAATCCGGGACTCCCCCCCCACCCGACTTCTCTACCTCAACCCCCCGATCTCAATCTCCACCTTTTTCTAACCCGCCAACCCAATTACACACGTTTCGCGTCAATTGGTCTAGCTCCGTATTTTCGTGGCATGTGCTACAATCTTTTCTGGCGCGTGCCCTGTATTTTGTGGCTTATGCCCCATTTTTTGTGGCATGTGGCACATTGGTCACTACCCCTCCTTCCCACGTGGCACCCCTAGACTAGCCTTAGTCTTTCAATACAAAAACAATTTCCTTGCGCATATATCCACGTGGAAGTTATCGAAATGATTTCAGGACAGGATTTTCGAAAACGAGAATACACGAACTATAAATATACTTTGCAAAAGAAAGTGAAGAATTAAAATTTTTTGGAACTGAAGTTTGTTATCTGAAGCCCAAGTTATACTAAGATAGATTACACGTTAGATTGTTAAAATGCGAAGCAAAAATGTTTCACTTTTACGTTGCAGAAGTCAAATTATATTATCACTTAAGTGCGAAGGTTTGTGGATAATAAGATGTCTTTGGAGAGCCGTGACGCAATCCAGAATTTGATTTCTCGTCGGGCATCTCACTTTGATTCTTGGAAATGATTGATGAAAAGCTTCCATCATCGCTTGGTGCGATTGCAAGTCACCGTTGGTCAACGGATCATCAACTCCTTCAAGAGTCTTTCCTTTGCTTTTCTTCTCTAAATCATTGTCATTGCGAACTTGCTTTACCTGAATTGAAACAATATACGAGGTGCATTCAAAAAGGAATGCACTCAAGTGCATTGCTCGCACAGTATTTTACCAATCTTGTTTATATTTGGCCAAACATAATAGGACACACCTTTTTGCGATTGTTATGTGTTTTTCTCATATTTTCAGATTTTTGAAGCTTAAACTAGTATTTTAAATGGCTGCCCCTCCCGAAGCTCGTCAGAAGCAAAGAGCTGTAATCGAATCCTTGTTGCAGAGGGAGAAATTCCTATGAGGTTTCACAACCGACTGAAAAATGTCTACTAGAATAATACCATAAACTATAGTAATGTAAAAAGATGGATGATCGAGTGGTTCAGAGCATCCGCTTCTGGATCGGTGCACTTGGGGTTCGATTCCGAGTCTAGTCAAACCAGTGACTTAAAAATTGGTATTCACAGTTTACCTGCTTGACGTTTAGCATCAAATGCACAGTGTGGAGAAAGCCGGCAAGTTTATTCGCTGTGCCGTTGAGAAAGGCACTTTACGGAATTCCCCCATCTTAGTGTGGTGGACAGATGGCTGGCAACTCCTAAGCGAGCTTGTACAGCGCTTCGTCGCTTTCTCGTGATAGGAGGATAAATACGCCAATAATAATAATAATGTAAAAAGATGGGTACAGCGATTTAAAAAAAAATGCTGATGACCATGAAGAGGCGGGTAAGGTCAGCATAGCCAATAAGCCACGTAGCGGTCGCCTGGCCACCTCTGTCAAACCCAGGGATAGGATCCTTCAAGGCATAGCGGGCTACATTGTACGCATGAGATTTTGAGCAGGTCGCATTTACATTTCATGCGTAAAAGGCAAAAAAAAGGTCCTCTGAAAATTTAGTGGAGAGCAAAAAAAAAGGTCATCACGTTAGCAGGCCGTAGTTTGAGCTGCGTAACTGTGTTTTGACATGTTTTCACAGTTCAATATGCCAAAATGTTAAAAAGGAGGACGTATGGTAAGCCTAGCATTACATGAGCCGTATGTACACGCGGGCCACATTTAAAACTTAAGCGGGCCGCAGGTTCCCCACCCCTGGTCAATCCTAACAACAAAACTTGTGGATTTTTTGCCGAAAGGGGAAATCGTTACCTCTGAGGTAAATATCAAAACTCTTAGGAAGCGCAAAGCAAAAATTCGACGTGTTCGGCCCAACTTGGTCATGGCAAATGTGCTCCTCCAGCATGACAATGCCCGTCTTCACACAAGCATCAGGACAATGGAGGCCATCACTTCATTTGGATGAACTGAAATACCGCATTCGCCATTGATTTGGCACCGTCAGACTACCACCTCTTTGGTCCAATAAAAGAAGGACTCCAGGGCAACCGTTATAGCAATGACAATGAAGTGAAAACTGCTGTCTTGAATTGGCTTAGACATCAACCGGCTGAGTTTTACATCACTGGTATACATGCCCTAGTTCATAGATGGATTGTAGCTCTTGACAGAGATCGAGACTATGTGGAGAAGTAAAAATGTAATCTTCACACTTGTACCTTTCTTTTAATGTATAATCAGGGTTACCACAGGTCCACACCAAAAAACAAGCACGCTGAAGTTAGGTTACCAAAAAGTCAAAAGCTCTTTAATGTGAAAGCACTAAAAATCGGTGAAGGCCAAACAAAAAGATCTTCACGTCCACAGAGTCCTGATTTTCCACTAAAAATCGATGAAGACCAGATAAAAAAGGTCTCCACGTCCACAGACAGGGTTGTCTTGGTAAAATTCGAAATAGGGCGGCCCCGCAGAGCCAGCGCTAGAGCAGTCGACTAAGGGGGGCCAAGCGTTTATCAGGAGGGGCCAAAGTTTGAAATTAAGCACAAAAACCGGTGTCTTCAAAAGAGTACGCTAGTTAATTGGGGGGGTCACGCATGTCGATTGGAGGGGCCAGGCCCTCCTGGCCCCGGCCCTGGGATCTGTATAATGCTAAAAATTTTATTATTTTATGCCAGATGTTCGTAAACTTTTTCAGTTACGTCCCCTTTGGCGTGAGTTATTTTTGCCCATGCCCTACTACCAGTGCCGTGTGAAGACAGTTGCTTCTCCACCCCAAAAAGGTCCAGATGGGGTCCTTTGATATCTGCAATAATTTAGGCAGTTTCGCGCTTTTTCGACTCATTAGCTGCATTGTTTCAAGGGACGTATCCAAAAATTTCCTCAGGAGGAGCGCCCCAAACTTTCCTGCTCGCAGTTTCTTTCAGGGTGTGGCAAAATCAGAGCACATATGAAGCAGAAAAAAGTCAATGATGACTCTAGGGGGTCCGGGGGCATGCTACCCCGAAAATTTTTTAAAAATTTAATTGAAACTTACATCATTTAATTGCAATTACAGTACTTTTTTAATAACTTTTTGACAAAATTTTCTGTAAAATTTTTTGCCTCTAATTCTGAGTCTCATACAACAATATTGTGGGGCCCCTACAAATGCCCCCCCCCCTACCGGGGGGACTGAACTTCGGAGATGCCTTGATACGACACTGCTCACCACGCTACAAAAAACATGCAGAAAATATAACAATATATTTGCAATGTCTTAATCGTCTTAACAAGAAAGATGCAGCTGTTTTGGAGAAACAAGTTTTGATGTTTGACGAAAAAAAGATTTGAAAATAAGCTTATACATTCAATCATTAAGTCACTGCTATGTTCACGCCCCCCTTGCAAACCTTTTACGCTTCCCAGTATAAGAACCTTTGCTCTAAAGTCTAAACGCTAACAAGGACTAGGTCTATTGTAAGAGCCCCCACGGGCCCCCTGCAAACATTTTTTTTAGATCTAGGGGGTTGACCCCCCCAACCAAGGCAACCCTGTCCACAGAGTCCTGATTTTCCACTAACAGTCCGTGAAGACCAAATAAAAGGTTTTCACGTCCGAAAAATCCTATTTTTTCCGCTAGAAATTCAAAAATAAGCACGGGAGTAAATAAGCACGTTTCTTAGAAATAAGCACATTTACGTTTTTTAAGACATTGCCCTTGAAAATAAGCACGAATCTTAAGAATAAGCACGAAATGGTAACCATGTGTATAACACATGCTACTATTATAACTTGTTCGTACATAATGAAGTTGGGTGCACTACTTTTTGAATACCCCTCGTAGTTGAACGTAATTTACAATAAATCAACTTCAGCTCAAAGCTACTCTTTGACAGACCACAAACGAGTACAATGTATCAAAATGAATGATATAGCCTACATTCATCTGGCATGTCATCCCATCTTCGTTGAACTTGGATCAAATGAACGTATTTTAGAACAACTCCAATACAGAGCTTGCTCAAAACAAACATCAAGATATAATTGCTTGTTGCAAATAGCCTACTACGAACATTGGACAACATTATTGCAAATGAAACCATGTTACAAGCTCTAATAGCAAACCATATAAATTGAGTTAACTGCATATTTAACCTGTACCACATGACCAGTTTCAAACGTTTTCAAAAACCTACGGGCTTATTGCATCACAATTACCGTTTTGACGCCATAATCACTGTGTTTTGTTATGACCAAAAAAAATTGATTATAACGCAAAAAGTCCGTGGGCTAAAAGAATTACTTAAACTGGGTATAAGGACAGGGAAATTTGTGTATTGCAGGGATGGCAATCGCATCGCATCGAAGAGGTTCTGCGATATTTGCAATGACTGTTGAACTGCGATGCGATGTGATACTTCACTTAAACTGCGGATACGATTTTTGTTGCGATTATCTAATTTTTTTCGATGCGATTTTTTGTGTTGGCATTCGCGATTTTTTGTGTGATTTTCGATTATTTCCATTTTTTGAGCAATTTTGAACTCACATATCTTACGCATCGCCACGCTAGTGCAAAAACTGAGTAAGTCATTTTTTGGTGAAATTGAGTTTTCAGCACCAAGTTGTTCTGCTGGGTCAGCGCTAATGTCTAACACACCTTTTGGAAAAATATATCGACGTTTTCGCGAGTTACGTTCTAATTTCTAAATAGCGTAAGTCAGCGCATTGAATTGACAATAATTCATAGTAACACAATTAATGCGATGAAACCATTCAGTCTTTCGCTTATTGTTATTTTGTTTTGACACAATAGTAAATACAAACAATCACATGTTTTTGCGTTTTTTTCAAAACACAAAAAAATGACTTCAGCTGTTTTTGCACAAACGTGACGACTTTTTTTAGAAACGGTCAGTATCCCACAAGTTTTGTGTAACAACGTAGAACATAAAGGGTAGGTTACATGCAGAAAGCACAAGTTGTTCTTTCTTAATTAGTAGCACAAACAACCAGAATGGCATCAACTACATCATTCCCAAAACGCATCCTTAAATCATTTAGCACATATTTCAAGCTCGAACAGACGCTCTCGACAGAAACTTGTGTCACTGGCAACTGCACCGCTATTCGAGCAATCTTGACGAGATCCTCGTCTGCGCCCGCTGACACCAACCTATTTGATAAAAGTCGCCAGGGACTCTACCCACCAAAAATGAGAGCGCAGTATCTGCGACGCATAGCAAACCTTGCAAGCTATGTGCAAATTGTGCAACTTCAGTTAACTGATGTAGGGAAATGTTTTTTTTAATTTTAACTGATCGTCTTGCTGAACCACGACTTTTTTAAGGATTACCGCTTGCCTACCGAATTGACGCTAACCCGGTCATTTCATTTTTCTACGTTTTGAGAATCATTTTTTCAAATTTTGTCCAAGTCTAAAACCCAATTCTGGTGGAGAAAATTCTTAGCTTAGTTGACACATTTTTGTAAATGTGCAGACTGCAGGTTGCAGAATCTCAAAAAATTTGAAATAAGTCATTTGCTTAAGTCTGTAGTGAATAGCTATTAACTATGCCAGAGGTGAGCAAACTATGGCCCGCGGGCACTTACAAAAATATAAACCTTGCTCCTTAGTCCTTACTCAGACTCTACCTTACTGATATTGAGTGGAATATTAAGACATTTGAGGACGTTTGAGAGAAAATTAGGACATCGGCGCGGACGTGAGGACTTTTTTGCTCTTCACTTGATTTAGTGGAAATTAGGACATCTGCGCGGCCCTCAGCTTCAAATTTTTTTGCAATGCGGCCTTCGTGCGAAAAGCTTGCCCACCCTTGAACTATGCGATCCCAAAGAAACTTTTGTGCATTATATGTTGGAAAATGGATTTACAGTACTTAATTTTACTTGACAATGAAAGCCTGAGTCGTGAAAAAAAAAATCAAAACAGCTGTGATTATTAGCTCTGCTGGCTTTCTTTCCATCTCTTCGCGCTGCGTGAGTTTGCACTTTAAAAGCACTCGTTCGCATTAAATCTACCCGCAATTAAAATCAAAGCAATATCAAAGGTGTAAAATGAAAATCGCCGTGGTAATGAAACTAATTTAGCAAAATATCAGAGGCGTGAAAATTCTTTCGCCAGAAGCCGCAGGACGCCCCCGTAGGTTTTAAAACAAAGATTTTGCTTGTGGGCAGCTTGTTTTAGTGATGAAGTCGATAAATTTCACAGCCACAAAATGACAAAATTACTTCACTCTTTTAAAGAAATGGAGCAGGAAAGTGAGAACAATGGAAAGCATTTTGCCATCTACAAAAATCGAAAAAAAAATCGCAAAAATCGCAGATTTTTTTCATCATTTATGCGATGCGAGTACAGATGTGATTTTTTTTATGAGTATCGATGCGATTCTTGGATGCGATATTTTTGAAAAAAAAACAACGTTCGATTCGATGCGATTGCCATCCCTGGTTTATTGTATCAAAAAAACGCCCCATCTTTTACTCTCTTTACGACATTGTTGGGCAAAGACAGATAAAAGTCGAGCAGATGATAGAAAACATAATGGTGGTTGATATACACTCACATTCGGCTTTACAACTGCATACCTCATTACCCCCTCTTTCTGCAATATCTATTCCTGCCACCAATAGCTGCTTCATGCTGGTTCCATTCACAGCACCTAGAGTGAAAGAAAAAGTGAAGAAAAAGTAGGATGAACCAACAAGTAGCAGTATAACGAGGCCAATGCCGACTGGGGAAGGTTGAATTCCTGAAAAAAAAATTATAACAATCATAAATAAACAAATATTAAGAAAAATAAAAAATAACACATAGTATTCAATAAGGAGAATTTGCTATGAAATTAATTTTTGGTAAATGACCAAACCACAAAGCTGTCTTCTATACAAAAACATTTCAATTGTGAGAAGACTAGCATTATGAGTAAATAACGCAATAACACAAAAACCAAACTTGGTATATATGTGTAGAATGCACGCATAACAGGACTTATTGGCATGACTGACTTCACACTGAGACATGATTCCAACGTTTGAGTTATAGTTTTGACTGGCTTTAGAGCTAAGCGCATTTTATTATGTTTGGTTCAGAGCCAATGTTAGGTGTATCAACGTGGAGTCCCTCATACCAAGTTGTCCAACACCCGAGTGGGTCTTGCCAAATAGTTTTGAACTTAGTAGAACCAATCATGCCAATTAAGTGCTCCAGCTAACAATAAGCGCTCTGATTAGTCTACACAAACAAGTGTAATAATTGATTGTATCAACTTTCAATGTCAAACTGCAAATACGCAACAGTTTGTTTTTTAAGTATGTTCAGTTGAATAAACATTTTTTTAATTTGCTACATAGCAATTAGAGCACTTAGCTATCATAACGTGACAATATTAATTGAATAGGCTATAATTTCAATTGATGTTTCTTTGTTTAATTTGCTCATCAATTTAATTTTGTGACAGACTGAAGATACTGGCATCAATAGGCAATCCAAATGACAGGCAGACAGAACAGCTTATTTTTTTGATAATAATCCAATAGACAAAGCATTACCAACGAGAGACTGCAAAAGGACCATTTACAGTCTCAAACTTAAGCAGTCACCCTGGAATTTGTCAATGTTTGACACATCAGTTCGAGATTACAAGCTAAAAACAATTGATAATACAAAAAAGAAAAAAATGACAAGTAGGTGCAAAATTTAATGGTAACTTTCAAGCAGTAGATTTTTGTAATTGATCTTGAACTTTCTGAAAGTTTGCTGTTTTAAATCAGTAGTTACAGACCGAGGCGCACCCAGAAAACTTCAAAGGGTCTAAAAAAAAACTTGATCCCGCACTCAGGAGCGGATTCACAAAACTTTGGTGGGGAGGGTATGAAATTTTGAATTAGGTTGAGTGTTAACTAAATACAAAGACGTTAGACCCAAAAAAGGCATAAGAAGCCCTTTGAAAATGTTTTCATGCTCGCAACGTATTCAACAAATTTTTTCAAGGAGGAGGCACCCAAATTTGCCATAGTTTTAAGTGTGTTTCTTTTCGGGCAGAAACATTTTATATATCGGGTAGAAAATATCAAACGGGCAGAATGAAAAAGGCTCTAAGGGGTTCCAGGGGCATGCTCTTCCAGAAAATTTTGAAAATTTACATACTGTAGTGGCCATTTCAATATTTTTTGAACAAATTTTACGAACATCTTGTTTAAATTTTTTGCCTCTAAATCAGAGTGTTTCACCAAATATGATGCATTGTGTTCATACATTTTCGATTATGCGTGCTTGGGGCGTAAGGCTTATCAAAAAGGTTCGAAATTATGGAAAAACTATATTCATGAAAAAACATGTTTGAAAATGGTTGGTGGGGGCAGGGGCGTAGCCAGCGGAATATTTAGGGGTGGGCCAAATTACAATAGGCCAAGTACTTCAAAACATGATCTGCTCAGGCCAAACGCGTTAGGCCCATGCTGTCTTCCCGTCAGGGACGGCGCCAAAGAGGGCGGCGGGGGGCTAATCATTACCCTAATACTAATCAAATGCCGCCATGCTGCTGTTGACATTCTTTGTTGCTGCATGTTTTTTGGTAGTGTAGCAGGAATGAATGTTGGTGGCAGCCACAATTGCATGCTACAACGTACACGTTTTTGTGGTATTTCCTTTTTTTTGCATTTGTTTTTTTTTTACAAATCGCGGGAATAAAATGAAAATGAATGAATGAATGAATCAAACTGCCTTCTGCTCGGCATTATGCATAATTAAGAAAATCCAATAATTTTGTCACCACATGGTATGCACGAACAAGAAACACATAAAAAAACAAACACAATGAAAAAGTCCCTATTTTTAAAAAATAATTTTTACTTGAACATTCTCTCCTTATTCAATTGCCTTTTTTGCGATACAATCTTGCTATTTTTCTACATTTGCACTTAAATATTTGATCCCATTGCGTTGGTGTGATACAATAATGCTTAAGAAGTGCTTTTTGTGGTGAAGTTATGTCAAAATTCAAATCACGCAATAATTTGTCGTAAATGAAAAAGTGGTAAAGATGAGGGGAGAGCTTTTGAAACAAAGTTTACGATATTTTATAAGAATGTTTTAATTGCACTTCAGATTAAGCTTCGTCAAAAAGGGGGGAGGGCCAGTGCCCCGGTGGCCCCCCTCTGGCTACGCCACTGGGTGGGGGATGCATCCCCCCTGGATCTGCCCATGCCGCACTGATAACAATGTCTCTTACCACTACACCAACCAGCTGATTTGGCTTCAGTATGATGCGGGGCAAATTCTGTCAAAGCTGTTTTGAATAACAGCACGTACTGCACTTGCATAGTTTCTACTTTAAAAACTAAGGGTTTGATTTCAAAAGGGCACCACTGCTTACACTGGTTACAGAGTTCCTAATTTTTGATACTTGGAATTTAAAAGAATTTTGACATCGGGAGGTTGAGAATGTAAACACTAAATTGTTCAGAATTTCATACTAAACTGTTGACTGTTGCAGTTGGTCTAATTCTTTGAATGCTAATAATGAGGAAAGCATTCAAAAAATTAGACCAACTTCAACAGTAAAACCAAAAGGATATTTAGTCACAAGTCACCTATTTATGAAAAAACCATACTAGCCAGAGGCTGCAGAGAAGGTTGCCTGTACTTTCAAAAGATTGTTTGAATTAAACTGCATGAAATTACATGTTCAGTGGAGCTCCCTCTAGAGTGAGAAATTTGAGAAAAATACGAAATTTTTGGGCAAATTTTACTGATTTTGAACCAAAAATTATTATTATAAAATGCAGAACTGAAAAAGAATAATTTTTTAATGCAAGACAATATCTTGTATCTTGAAATAGCAAATTTATTGCAAAAAATTTGTAAAAGGGGTCCTCAAAGTAGTGAAATCTTGGGGCGAAAATTTCAATGAATTTATCATTTGGGCAAATTCGCACTAGCCAGAATCCTAAAGGGAACACTGATGTTCAGTTTAACAGTCTAAAGTGGGACCTCCCCACAAAACATTCTGCAAATGTGATCATATTTCAACCTCTTGCTCAAACTAACAGAACTTTTCTTCACAAGGCTCACAGGCCTAATCCGCGGCTCTTCGTTTTTGAGCTGCCTCACATTACAATGGATGGTTTATTTGTAAGTAGTGGGTGTAATTCCACAATACGTTATAGCGTAACTCAGACAAGGATTGGTGTAAAGTAAGAGCATGTTCGCATTGCATTTTGGGGAATTCTCGTCACGAGGAAGTCGTCATGACTTTCCGCCCGGTAGGCCAGGAAGGACATTGCTTTTTAGTTGTTTACTCTAGAGTATGCTACCGGTATGCAGTGTTTCCTCTAAGGTGCAAAATTTGAGAAAAAAGAGAAATTTTGGGCAAAATTTGAGAAAAAAGAGAAATTTTGGGCAAAATTGTTTAATTTTTGCACATTGCTATAAAGATCTAAAAGCAAATTAGTAGAAAGTGCTCAAGTTTTTTGCGTCAAATGAAAGTGTTTTAACACAGAAACTCTTATTTTAAACAAAAATTACTCCACACCTTGAATTGCATCCTTCAAATGTTTGGGCAAAGTTTTAGTGATTTTCATTTTTGGGCGAATTCGCACTAGTTAAAATTTTAGAAGGAACAGTGCCGGTATGTATTGGTACCTTCAAAGTATCAGTAATTTAAATAGTATCGATGTTAAAATTATTATTCACTGGTATCTGCTTGGTATCAAGCATGTTGTTTATTGTACTGTGTTTTGACTATTTTCAGATGTCAAAAAACGTATAAGAATAGTTTGCAAACTCAAAAGCAGCTACTGGTAACAGGGTAACCATGTACAAATCAGGGTTAATGTGCAGGACCTGCCATCAGTAATCAGTATGGACAGTTGTACTTGAAACATTACATAAACTAGGCCGACAATGGTACAGGCTAGCAGGGAACATTATCCAATTTCAGTGAATTGTTGCAGGTGATAAGGAGCATCCTTTTTTCAGTTTTGGCTCTGCCAATATTCCATTCAATTTTCGTAGTTAAATTGCCATCCTAGCTATATAGTCAGAGACACCAAAGGTTTTGGTTATTTGCAAACGAGACCACAAAACTGAACTTATTGTTAACAATTTTATTTATCTCTTTTTGTGGCGTATATACTTCTGTAGCTTTTCTTTTATTAAACTAATTAAACTGTCCAAATCTTTACTGTTTCTTTCTTCCTTCAACTTAATATTTTCCTCAAGTTTTCTTGGTTCAACGTTAAAAATCAGTTCAAAATTTTTTGGCAAGCTTTGTTTCTTTGTTTTTTCCTTCTCATCTACTTGTCGCAATTTTTCTTTTGGCTGCGTATAGTCCAGATGATGATCTTGTTTGAGAACTATTATACTATGAAGTTTTATTGGAGATATGCCTGGAAAGTGGGTCCTACTAAACACCGCAAAGAAAGACAAAGAACAACAAAGAACTGAGAACACTGCAAAGAATGACAACAGACTTTAAATTAATTACTAAACACCGCAAAGAACGACAAAGGACTTGGAATCATAGGAACGACAACATAGTCTCGAACGTAACAAGGAACGACAATGAACTTTAAATTAATTACTAAACACTGCAAAGAACGACACAAGACTTGGAAGCATAGTCTCAAACATAACTAGGAACGACAACGAACTTTAAATTAATTTCTGAGCACCGCAAAGAACGACAAAGAACTTGGAATCATAGTCTCGAACATAACTAGGAACGACAAAGAACTTTAAATTAGTTACTAAACACTGCAAAGAACGACAAACGACTTGTGAACATAACAAGGAACGACAAAGGACTTTTAATTAGTTACTAAACACCACAAAGAACGACAAAGCACTTGCAATCAATGTCTCAAAAATAACAAAAAAAGACAAAGAACTTTTAATTAGTTACTAAACACCGCAAAGAATGACAAAGGACTTGGAATCATAATCTTGAACACAACTAGGAACGACAATAGACTTTTAATTAGTTACTCAACACCGCAAAGAACAACACAGGACTTGTGAACATAATAAGGAACGACAAAGGACTTTAGATTAGTTACTAAACACCGCAAAGAACGACAAAGGACTAGGAATCATAATCTCGAACATAACAAGGAACAACAATGAACTTTAAATTAATTTCTAAAGACCGCAAAGAACGACAAAGGACTTGAAATCATAATCTTGAACATAACAAAAAACGGCAAACGACTTTAAATTAATTACTAAACACCGCAAAGAACAACAAAGGATTAGGAATCATGATCTTGAACATAACAAAGAACGACAAAGGACTTTAAATTACACTAATTACTAAACACCTCAAAGAACTTTTAAATCAATTAGGCTAGCGATTGGGGTCAGGGAGGTTGGGGTGGGGAGGATGGGGTCAGGGGTTCGGGTTGGGGTCGGAGGGGATGGAGTTAAGTTCGAAGGAGTTTAAGTCAGGGGATTGGGGTCGGGGAGGTCAGAGGGGTTGAGGTCGAAAGGGATGGGGGAGTTTGGGTCGAGGGTAGGGTTGGGACTGGGGAACTCGTAGGGTTGGGGCATTTGAGGCGGTTGGGGTCGGGGGGATTGGGGTTAGCTAGAAAAATTGGGATCAGGAAAATTGGGGTCTGGGGGAAAGGGGGTTGGGGGAGTTAGGGTCGGGGGGATAGGGTTAGGGAAGTAATAATCGGGGAAGTTGGGGTTAGGGAAGTTGGAATTGGGAGAGTTGGGGTCAAAGAAGTTGGGAACGTCATCAACCCCCCTGATCTCGACTCTTTTGACCCCAAGTCCCCCCCCCGACTCCAACTCTCCTGATCCCAACTTCCCTAACCCCAATCCCCCCAACCTCCCCGATCCTTCGACCCAAACTCCTCTGACCCCAACTCCAACCGCTTTGACCCCAACCCCCCAACTCCTCTGACCACTTCGACCCCGACCCCTGATTTGAACCCCTACAAACCCAACTCCATCCTTTCCGACCCCAACCCCCGACCCAACTTGAACCCCTTCGACTCCACTCCAACCTCTCTTACTCCACCTCTTTTGACCCCAACTTGATCCCAACAAACTCCCCTAACCCTAATCCCCCCGACCCCAACTCCAACCCCACTGACCTCCTTGATTTCAACTCGACCCTTCGACCCAAACTCCTCCAACCCCAACCCCCTAACTCCTTTGACCTCTTCGACCCCAACCCCCTGACTTGAAATCCTTCAAACCCAACTCCATCCCCTCCGACCCCAACTCAAACCCCTCCGATGCCACTCCAACTCCCCGACCTCAACCCCCTGACCCCAATCACTGATTTAAAAGTTCTTTGAGTTTTAATTGATTTAAAAGTTCTTTGATTTAAAAGTCTAATTGATTCAAAAGTTCTTTGAGGTGTTTAGTAATTACTGAAATTTAAAGTCCTTTGTCTTTCTTTGTTATGTACGAGATTATAACTCCAAATCCTTTGTTGTTCTTTGCGGTGTTTAGTAACTAATTTAAAGTTCTTTGTCGTTTTTTGTTATGTTCGAGATCATGATTCCAAGTCCTTTGTTGTTCTTTGCAGTGTTTGGTAACTAATTTAAAGTCCTTTGTCGTTCCTTGCTATGTTCAAGATTATGATTCCAAGTCTTGTGTCGTTCTTTGCGGTGTTTAGCAACTAATTAAAAGTCCGTTGTCGTTGCTAGTTATGTTCGAGATTATGATTCCAAGTCCTTTGTTGTTCTTTGCAGTGTTTGGTAACTAATTTAAAGTTCTTTGTCATTCCTTGTTATGTTCGAGATTATGACTCCAAGTCTTGTGTCGTTCTTTGCGGTGTTTAGTAACTAATTTAAAGTTCTTTGTCGTTCCTAGTTATGTTCGAGACTATGATTCCAAGTCCTGTGTCGTTCTTTGCGGTGTTTGGTAATTAATTCTAAGTTCTTTGTCGTTCCCAGTTATGTTCGAGACTATGATTTCAAGTCCTTTGTTGTTCTTTGCGGTGTTTAGTAACTAATTTAAAGTCTGTTGTCGTTCTTTGCAGTGTTTTCAGTTCTCTGTTGTTCTTTATGTTCGAGATCATGATTCCAAGTCCTTTGTCGTTCTTTGCGGTGTTTAGTAACTAATTTAAAGTTCTTCGTCGTTCCTTGCTATGTTCAAGATTATGATTCCAAGTCCTTTGTCGTTCTTTGCAGTGTTTAGTAACTAATTAAAAGTCCTTTGTCGTTGCTAGTTATGTTCGAGACTATGATTTCAAGTCCTTTGTCGTTCTTTGCGATGTTGAGTAACTAATTTAAAGTCCGTTGTCGTTCTTTGCAGTGTTTTTAGTTCTTTGTTGTTTTATGTGGTTCTTTGCGGTGTTTAGTAGGACCGCTGGAAAATTGTCTGAAATTTGTGTACTGGCCTCTTCAATTGCTTTGCTTCTACAAAAACTACTTGAAAGAATGGAAAGTTCATCTGAAGAAACTGAATGATCACTGCTTTCAATCGAAGTATTTTCCATTTTCATGGCCTTGATACAGCAGGTGCTACATACCAAATTTCCAGCTACAGCATCAATATTATTTTTTAGGAACACATCAGCCAGTTCATTTGTAATATTTTTCATGCTCTTGCTTTTTTACAAGAGTGCTAATTTAATTGATATGGGTTGCAGCAAAACTTTTTATAACTAGTTTTTTTAACAACCCAAGGTACTAAATTGTGATGCGGAAACAAGACCTATGAAACATCAAACAAGAACAATGTGCACACTCTAATCAAGTAAAGCAGAGCTGAATTTTTGCTAATAGTACTGCTATACTAGTATAACGCAGGTACTGGTAATTGATCAATTACTTGTAAAGTCAACTAATAAAGTAATTCCATACTTATAGTCTTCATTTGCAAGACAGGAAAACCATTTCAAGCAGTCAAAACAGTTTTAGATTTATGACAGTGCATATCGTGGTATAGATAATGGCAAAAATGCTGAGTTGGCATGACGTTTTTTTACTAAAATTCAAGTGCTTGTTATTTTGCTCATAAAATTTATTATTATTATCATTGGCATATTGATCCTATCACGAGAAAGCGACGAAGCGCTGTACGAGCTCGCTTAGGAGTTGCCAGCCATCTGTATACCACACTAAGATGGGGGAATCCCACTACGTGCCTTTCCCAACGGCACAGCAAGTAAACTTGCCGGCTTTCTCCACACTGTCCCTTAAATGCTGAACGTCAAGCAGGGAAGCTGTGAATACTAATTTTGAAGACATTGGTTTGTCCCGACTCGGAATCAAACCCCAAGTCTACCGATCCAGAAGCAGACGCTCCATACCACTCAAACATCTGATCGGTGATCACCTTTCTGATTTCTGATACATCACCTTTCTGATATTTGGATATTATGTGAAGGTACACCTAAACTACATTTGTATCATTTTTCAAGTTTCTACTGTATTGCCGAAGTGTTTTTGTTAAAATTTGAAAAAAGGCACTTGACGTGACTGAATTTTCCAAAAAGAAAGGGCTATAGCTCAAAAAGTATGCACATTGGTCGAATAACAAGGCCAAATTTGGATTCAGCACCCCAAATTACATGAATTATCCATAAAAACACTCTCACTAGATTTAATTTGTGCATAAATTGGCTCAGAATAAAGAAAAACAACAATTTTGATGTTCCGAAAAAGTAGCATTTTGGCCATTGATTTTGCATGAGGCGCTCTTTTTCGACATGACGCTGTGGCTAAAATAAACAAGACATCAAAAAATTTTTTTCAGTTTCATGATCTGTGATCAGGAATAAAAGTAGAAACAACTTCCAAATTTAAGAAAAATTGAAGAGGGTGGGTTGTCAGCTTGGTGAAATGGCATGGAATGACCCATATCACAACCAGCTGACCAGTTGTTCAAGTACGGTAAGCCTACTGTACAAATGCTGCATGGTGATGCAAAAAATTCAGAATTACGCATCAGTATACTGAAGCATCAAATCTATTCTTCTAAAAACGATGGACCATCTCAGAACCCCCGTACTGCATGTTCCACAGAGCCCTAGAGTTTTGCGAAACCCCTGATCAAAAGCGCTGAACTAGAGATTGGCATCAGCATAGGCCTACACTGGTAACAGATTGAAAAATACCAGTAGGTATCGGCACTGTTTCCTCTAAGATTTTAGCTAGTGCGAAGTTGCCCAAATATGAAAATCACTTAAAATTTACCCAAACATTTAAAGGGTCTAATTCAAGGTTATTATTAACATATGTATTCATTTATCCTCCTATCACGAGAAAGCAACGAAGCGCTGTACGAGCTCGCTTAGGAGTTGCCAGCCATCTTCCTACCACACTAAGATAGAAGAATTCCGTTAAGTGCCTTTCCCAATGGCACAACAAGTAAACTTGCCGGCTTTCTCCACATTTTCCCTTCAATGCTGAACGTCAAGCAGGGAAGCTGTGAATACCAATTTCTAAGTCATTGGTTTGACCCTACTTGGAATCGAACCCCAAGTCAACTGATCCAGACCTGAGAAGCAGATGCTCTGTACCACTCAACAATCTGATCGGTAATAATTTTTGTTAAAAATAAAAATTTCTCTGCTAAAACACTTTCACAGAGCACCTTCAACTAATTTGCTTCTAAATCATTATAGCAATGTGCAAAAATTAAAAAATTTTGCCCAAAATTTCTAATTTTTCTCAAATTTTGCACCTTGGAGGGAACACTGGGTACCGGTATCTTGTCATAAAATTTGCTTACCTGAAATTCTCATTTTCCACATAGGCAGAGTAACCAGTAACTTACTACACTAATATATACACTGGTATAACCGGTACCGTGCTAGTTTAGTTGGACCTGCCAGTAGACTGTAGAGTTATCAGGTTATTAGGGCTGAGAGTCTAATCTATAACAAATCAGAGTCTACAATACTGAATAGGCCCAAGCTAAATTGACCAGAAAATGTATTCGACTTATGTAACGGTGCTGTAATTTCACTAAAACAAACAAGAGTTTTGGTACCAATATACCTGATATACGCTACACAAAGCTCAAAAATGGTAGATGACTCATAAGCATTGTTGCCAGATATCAATTTACTAAAGTATCTAGATTGTTTACCAAAAGTATCTAGGAAGTAGCTAGATTTTTGATTAAACCACATCTAAACAACAAAAGTATCTAGATTAGTACCGGTATCTAACCACAAAAAGTGCGTTATTGCGACAAAAAACAAGCGATATTACGGAGTCTGACATGAAGTAACTTATATACAGCATTTAATAATAGTACACATTCAGTTTTTCGAGAAATATTCCGCCTAATGAAGACACATTTTAGACTAGTCGCAGTTACATCGAAACACCTTTGAACACATCATAGCCAGTGGCGTAGCCAGGCACAGATATACAGGAGCCGAAGTAGGAGCAGGAGCAGGAGCAGGAGCCGGAGTCACGCAATTTTTTCGGAGCCGGATTGGACTATGAGTTAAGTTTGACGTCAAAACTGGAGTAGGAGTTGGAGCCGGAGTAACCATTTCTTTAAGTTATTATTGTAATGTACACTGAACATTGTCAAAAGTTATGCTCGCTGTGAGGCATTGGTTCGCGCACAGTCTCTAAACACCAGTAATCTCACTAGCATGAAATTTAACATAGGCCTAAAGTTAGGATAACATTGTGATTGCAAAGTTTGCAAAAATTCTTCGAGTAACAGGAGTGAAAACACGAGTTAGAGTTTTGATTTTTGACGTAAACCGGAGCAGGGTTGGAGTAAAATTCTGTAATTTTGGATCAGGATTGGATTCGGAGTCTCAAAAAAGCGACTCCGGACATCTCTGTAGCCAGCCCAAAATTTCGGGGGGGGGGGGGGGGGCAAAACTTCACAAGCTTTTCCGAGAAAAATACTCAATTTGGCGTAGTTGTTTTGTCAAAAAGTGGTCTTAATCCGCCCCTGCTTGCGTTGTTAGTAGATTTACGTTATAGCATCAGTATCTTTGTTTGTAGGCTAGTGGTCCCTGAAAATATTTCGGGGGGGAGGCAATTGCCCCTTTTGCCCCCCTCCCTGGCTACGCCCCTGATCATAGCCACAAATTCAAGCAAAAAATGAATGAAAATAAACACAACAGAGAAATATCATAGATCAGCTAGTCGATCGAGTCATATAATCAGTTTTCAGCAATTGTCTCTATAATGGCTTTAGATGGACTGAACTTTGAATTTAGCAGTTTCATGAACTTCCAGGTAAACTTACGCACTAACAGGGTAGACTATATAGCCTATATTAGCAGAAGCATCTGTGAATCTTGTGCACAGCACACTATCCTTTTTAATACTGTAGGCTTACTCCACTGCAACTTCACACAAAACAATCAAAAAAATTTACTGCACATGTGCTCAATCAAAGTTTTTCAACAAAACAGAAAACACCACAATATTCGAAAAGTCCACAAGACGAATGTGTATTGTGTACTGTGTAGAGGCGAAGCCTAAAACACTTAATAGATTGTAACAGAAGTTCTGAACTATCTAGAATTAGCAGATGCTCTCTTCACTTTATCATCTTTTTAGAACATAGCTGTAACTGCCAATATTATGTCAGGTCCTTGCTATTGTTTAATTAATCTAACCACTAGTAGGATCCTTCCAGAATGTTCTGTCTGTACGTTTTTGCGTTGTTCTTGACATGTGATTAGGCTAAAGTTAGGTACCGGTAAATTTAGAACAAAATGCTAGTGTAATCTGTGCGTTAATTGTAGTTTTTTGCAGTTCATTTACTGTTAGCTAGTTGCGATATCACTTGAACCGTTGGTAGTCTGCTGTAATAAAGGTGTTTTGAGATTAGCCCAATTGTCTGCTCACAGCATCGTCAATTTCAAGCAGCAGTTCCCAGATAACCGTCAGAACAACAACCAATCCCTTTGGCGGTTATAATAGCCCTCAAAAAATTGTTAAGATTAATTCAGCTTAAAAATAGCCTACAATAACTGAACTACGGGCAGGCTACTCGCGGAATTTCAATATTACGATTGGATTTTATGCACACCAGGAAAACTAACTAGTGCATTATGTACCGCAGTTAATCCGGTTATTGTGTTGCTCACTCAGTTCAGTGTAAAATTTAGGCCATTAAAATCACCGGTACTAAGCTGAACACTCGGAAGAACGGCTCAAAAAATTAAAGCGATAATTTCTGGCATTCTTCCTCGAAGGGATAAAACAATAAACAAACTGGATAGTTATAGAAGTATCTAGATTAGTAGCTAGGATCTTGACGATAAAATTGGTATCTAAGGGGACTAATTAAGTATCTAGATCTAGATACTAAGTAGCTAATTTTTTCAAAAAATGCTGCAGTTGTACATGCCATTTTTTATATTTTTTAATAAATTATCGTATATACTTGTAATTGCATGAATGGTTGAAGAATTTTTACGAAATCCAAACTGATGCTCGTTTAACAACTTAAATCTTACTAAATAAGAGTAAATTCGGCTATAGAGCATTTTTCAAAGATTTTGTTGAATTGGGATAGCAATGAAATGGGTCTGTAATTAGTTGCTAATGTAGGGTCGTCTTTCTTAAATACAGGTACAACCTCAGCTATCTTGAAAATATTAGGGAAAACGCCTTGCAATTGACAAGAGTTGTACAATTGACTTAAGAATGATGCTATAACAATTTTGCCATATTTTATAGATTTAGTATCTCAGTCAACACTACGATTTGCTTTCTTATCTTTCAATTGGTCAATAACATCACACACTTCCTGAGGAGTTGAGGGGTCTAGAAATAACGATTGGTGAGTTGATGAAAATGTTGTCGGTTTGCTTGGTGCTGGAGATTTGGTAGCTGAAATATTTTCGGCCATTTTAGGACCAATATTTACAAAGAAATTGTTCAGGTAGTTTATAATATCTTGTGTATCTATTATTTCATCATAGTTGGTTTCTTTCTTGAGTTTGAGTGGGATTACTCGAGTGTGTCGCTTAATATTAGACAGTTTGTAAATTGTTTTCCAAATTTTTTCTGGATTATTTTTATTTACAGTTAAATTTTGTTTATAATAAAGTTGCTTTGCAAGAATGATGGTTCTATTTAGAGAACTGCGGTAAGTTTTATACATTTGGAGAAGATTTTCATTATGCATTTTATGAAGTTCTTTAAACATTCTATTTTTTTTCTGTATTGCTCAAGTAATCCTGGTGTTAGCCAGGGTTTTAGTTTTAAGCGTTTCTTTTTTCGTGTTGCTTTTCTTAAAGGAGCATTTTCATCTATTGTTTTATTTAAAATTTTAAGAAAATTTTAAGAATTCTGCCTGCTGGTTTAGAGATAGGGTGGTTGGAATATCTAGATTTTCTGATAAATTTTGTAGAAATAAGTCAGGATGAAATCGTTTCATGTCACGAAAGTAATGCACATTGGTATTTTTTGAGACACTTTCCAAAGCATTCGAAACTGTGAACCATGAACGACTAATTTGGAAACTGGATCATTACTTTGAAATTAGAGGCATTGAACTTGAACTTCTGCGTGACTACTTAACCAACCGTTATCAATACACTAAATTATTGAATTATAAATCGGATCTGCTTCAATCTTCTTGTGGTGTTCCTCATGGATCTTCATCAGGGCCCTTACTTTTTTTAATGTACATTAATGATCTCAATTAATGACCTCAATGCTTTCAATTTACCACAACTCTCTTCGCTGATGACACTCATTTAAACTCAGCTGATAAAAATTTGCTCTATTTAGAAAGGAAAGTCAACATGGAAATGGACAAAGTAAAGAATTGGTTAATTGAAAATAAATTAACTTTGAATTTTTCAAAGTCCTGCTACCTGCTTATAAACAAAAATCCTAAGCAAATAGTGTCCTCAGCATTTAATATTTCAATTGATGGAAATATGATTGAAAGATGTTCATCAACCAAATATTTAGGGCTGCACCTGGATGAAAAACTATCTTGGTCAACACATATACAACACTTATCCTTACAATTAGCTAAAATAACTGGATTGCTCTATCGACTTCGAAGTTATGTTACGGATGATACTCTTCTAATGTTATATTTTAGTCTCGTGTATAGTCGTATACAGTATGGCATTACACTATGGGGTACATCTGCTAAGTCTTACATGAGGGAAATAAATGTGCGTCTTAACAATGTCGTTCGCTTGATGACTTATAGCAAAAAGTATTCGCACGTATCTCAGCTTTACAAACACTTAAATCTCTTGAAATTAAACGACATCTATAAATTTGAATTAGCAAAATTTATGCATCTACTACATAACAAAAAACTTCCAGCAGTTTTATCATCACAATTTACCAAAATTGAAAAAATCCACTCTCATAACACCAGACAAATCAACAAGTGCGTATATTTTATTCCTCAATCAACAAAATCAATTACTCAAAACCTCTTGGCTTTTCGGGGCACAAAATTATGGAGTAGCCTCAACAGCTCAATTAAGAATAATCGCTGGGGTGTCTTTAAACAAAAATATAAAATTCATTTGATGTCTTCATATTGACTCCAAGGCGTTCTCGGAAGCAGATAAATTTTAATAAATTAGAATTACATAATTTTCTACTGAATTTTAATTACATTTTGGAACTGTCGTGTGATTCTCGCTCATATTGTTGTTTGATGTTTGCCTTCTCTCTCTTTTTTTATTTTTCTTTTTTTTTTGTTTTTCGTTTTTGTTTTGTTTAATGTCTAATTTCTTTTTTTTTAGTTTCTTTGTATATTGTTTTTACATTATCTCAAAACCTTCTCGTTATGGTGACTAATATGCTCGTAATTTAAATTTCGATCTCACAACAAGATCAGGAAGCATCTAGACTAGAAAACTTTAGGGTTCTTCGATGCTTCCTGGCCTTGCTAAATTTCATTGTTTTATTCTGTGAGTGCTTATTAAGTTTACGTCAAGGCGAATAAACAATAAATTCTGTTGTGTTCTACGTTGGCAATACTGCTCATAAGGGCTGGTAACCAGTGGCGCGGGAACGTTTTTTAGACAGGGGGGGCTCAAAATAGTAAGATCGTGTCAACGTCTGGGGGGCGAAGCCCCCCAGACCCCCCTTTTTTCGAACGCACGTTTTTAAGAGCAGGACACTCAGCAGACCTATTTTGATAGACATCAATTGCATGCCGCTCAAGTGACCGGAATTTTTTCAGGATAATTTTTTATCATGGAAAACAAGATTGCTTACTACCATTAGGCTTTTCTAACCATGCTCGAATTACTACTCATGTATTTGTAAAATGCAAATACCTCAATCACAAAACCAAAAAGTAGGCAAACAAAATTTGCCCGATCTAACTTTTGCTTTGCTGATCAGAGTTACATGCAACAAACAATGCCCCATTGAGGTTTAAAAATAACAAAAAACACACAATCAAAATAAAGCACTGAACCATTTTTTAACATAATGAGATGTGTAGATATAGGTATTTAGGTAGGCGTACTAGCTCAATTTTAGTAACAATCATCGGCAGTGCTCGAGTTGTGAAAACACTTATGGGGGGTGGTAGGCTACAACTTTTCATGCAGACCTAAAAAGAGATGGTCATTATAGTTGTAAGGGAATGGTTTACGCTAAAATGTTTTATGGGGGGGATGGTGTTGTTTTCAGGGGGGATGGCATCCCCCTCAAATCGAGTAGCCTACTGATCATCGGTGCCAGTTTAGTAGTGATTTAGCCGCTTCATTGGGTTGGTAGAAAAAATTCAAAACCATTAAAAAACTCAACCAGAAGAGAACTTGCACCAGCTCATATAAGCTTAATTAGGGGTGCCCAACCAGTCGATCGCGATGTACCGGTCGATCTTTGGATGCTTGGCTGTCGATCGCGGGTCAATTTGGCATGTACACAAATCAGGTTGGCCACCAACATTTCCAGTTCATGTAACGCGTCCGGGCCGTGAAGACCTTTTTTTTAGCTTATCACAAAAATTTTGGTGGAATTCGGAACATCTGAAGGATTGAGGACCGTTTTTTTGCACTTCACCGCATTTTCGTTTACGATTTACGTAATTTCCATGATCAGTAGCGACTTTCATTCGAGCATTCAGAGTAGTTTGGCGTAAAGTGTTTGGCAGCTACAAGAATTGACAGCCATTATACTTTTACTGGGCCATCGTCCATGACTGCTGTAAAGGTTTGCAAACGCTGATATAAAACACGGTTAAAAATGAACTTCAAGCATTGAAAATTTTACCAAATTTTACGTTGACCAAGTGAATAATAACTGACTGATTTTTAAAAGAATAGTGATTCTTCGTTGGTTAAAAGCACTTTAAAAAATATTTGCTTCATTACGTATGTACGTTGCGAGCATTAATCACGTCGCACTCAGTGCATAATTTTTTTGATTGCCAGGGGGGGCTCAAATGGTTCAGGGGGGGCTAAAAAAAGTTCAGGGGGGGCTTGAGCCCCCCCTGGCACCCCACTTCCCGCGCCTATGCTGGTAACGTTACCTGAGAAATACGTTGTTTTGCATGAGAAATACGTTGCAGGGCTGGTAACGTTACCTGAGATATATGTTGTTTTGTCTGAGAAATACGTTGCAGGTCTCGTTTGCCAACATAATGACTAATCAAAGACTGAATACGTAATGACTGGAAACTCTTGTTTGATTTATTACGTCACAGCATCATTTGTGTACAAAACGTCGTTCACTCCGTTCCGCTCTGATGCATATGAAGAAAAACCGAGAAGCCAAGACCTTTTGCATGCATTTTTCGCGCCAAATTCATTATTTTTGGACAAAATTGGTCATAAAACTTTAAAAAATCACAAAAAAAAAGAGTTGAATATACGTTACAGGTGCAAGAGAGAATTACGAACTTGAACCAGGCACTTTTTAGATCAAACGAAGACAAATTTTATGGTATTTATCCTGTTGACTTAGCCTAAGAAACGGGAAAGGTTGAAACCTGCAGTTCAGAGTTTCGAAGAGGCTAGAATGTGGTTAAGTTAAAGGTGTAGCAGTCTCGAGAATAAGAACGAAAATCAGAATTTAATATTTAAAAATAGCCAACACGGTATTTTGCAACATTTTAAGTTGATTTTGACTGCTAAAGCTGATTCAAATAGTCTAGTTGTTTTCCGTCGTCGTCGTCGTCGTTTGGCGGGGCATCTCTTCCAAGACAGATGGGAGGACCAAGGCCGAGGGTTTATCCTTTTACCACCCTGGCCACCAAACTGCTTGGGTCAGATGCTGACTGTAAGGGACTTCAGCCAGCATCTTGTTTCGTCATCCAAAACCATTAGACCAAACATACCTCGGGGTGCTCGATGTATGGGACACTGTGAGATGATGTGATGTGCGGTTTGTTCACTGGCACCACACTCACAATTCGCTAGAGGAGCGAGACCCCATTTGTACATGGACGAACAGAAACGTCCAACACCAGAACGCAGACGGTTGAGCTTGACCCAGGCTGCCCTGGGCAGACCCATACCCAAGGGTCTGGAGCTAGCCTTGGGAATGAAAGCGTGGAGTGACAATGCGTTGGCAGAGTACTCCATGTCCCATTTCGTGTTCGTCCACTCGGCTGCACGGACGTCCATCTCAGAAAGACTGTCTAGTAATTTCCGAGCAGCAGGTACAAATGAGCGTCTAGATTTCAATCTCTCCCTACATACATCCTGTGACTCATGAAACTGGCCATGTAAAATGTGGTCAGGGTCCAGGGAGCTGCGGTTGGCTAGGGCGAGTGTCGCTCCTTGGCGGCGAAGCTCAGCTGGCTGGATGCCTGAAAGAACCGGAAGGTAGACCGATGGAGTGGGACGCAGGCACCCAGTGACAATGCGCAAGGCGTCATTTATTACACTGTCGATAAGCCGTATGTGCACGCTGCGGCACCAGACTGGTGCGCAGTACTCGGCAGTCGAGTAGACCAGAGACAGGGCAGCTGTGCGTAATGTCTTAGCGCTAGCACCCCAACCTGTTCCGGCAAGTCGCCTCAACAGTGAGACGCGAGCACTTAACTTCTTGCGCAATGCTTCCAGGTGAGGACGATATGTGAGCGATCTGTCCAGTTTGACCCCAAGATAAGTGGGAACTGGACAGAAAGGTAAGGTCTTACCGATGTTACAGACCTTAAGCTCACGCTTAGCCTCTCGATTGTGGAGGTGAAAGGCCGCCGTCACCGTTTTAGTGTGGCTAAGCTTCAATCGCCAGGTCTGGAGATATTCCGAGAGTGTAGTCATGTCCTGGCTTAGAGTCCTTTCCAACTCCTTCCATTCTCCAGATGTATGAAGTATCGCCAGGTCGTCGGCATAGGCGAACTTCTTGGAGGTTATGGAGGGGATATCATATGTATAGATGTTGAAAAGGAGGGGGGCCAGGACCGATCCCTGGGGGACGCCGTTTCTCAGGCGTCGTAACCTGCTAGGCTTGCTGTCGCCAGTTGTAAGGGTGAAGCTTCTGTTATGGATCAGCTCCATAATCATACGAACCATGTGCTTGTCCGGCAGAAGCCGCAACAGCTTGCAGGTGAGGCCACGGTGCCAGACAGTGTCATAGGCAGCTGTCAGGTCGATAAAGACGGCACCGGCCTTCTTTTTCGCTTCGAATGCATTCTCAATGCTTTGCGTGAGCAAAGTGACTTGATCCACGGTGGATCTTCCGCGTCGAAAACCCGCCTGTTCCCGTGGGAGCAGAGGGTCAATAAGAGGTTCGACGCGGGCGTAGATAAGTCGCTCGAGAATCTTGTAGGGAACACAGAGCAAGGAGATCGGACGATAGCTCTTTGGGTCCTCTACCGGTTTCGAAGGCTTTGGGATCGCTACTACTAGCGCTCTTCTCCAGATCTGAGGAATTTTGAGGTGGTGCAGGCAGGAAGATAGGAAGCCACGTAGCCAAGATTTTAAGCTGGCTCCAGCATGGATTATCAGCTCCGGACAAATGGAATCAGGTCCAGGAGCTTTGCCTGGTTTTAAATGTTGGAGGGCAGCAGCGAACTCCCGATGGGAAAATCTCCCGGAGACATTCGCAGGATGTAATGGCTCAGCCCTCCAAAGGTCAGACACTTCCTGTAAAACGAGCCGAGATGAGCGTCGATTCACACCTTCGTATTTCCCGTTTTTAACCAGCTGAGAAGCAATAGCATCAGCTGAAACGGGACATTGACGAGGGGATTGTCGTGACCTACCAGTCAAGTTGTTTATAGTATTCCATGCCAGCCGGCTGGAGTGCGAAAAGTTAATGTTGCGTACCGTCTCTGACCAGCGATTTCTCCGCTTCCCGTCGAGCCTTGTGAGTAGGGCTGTGGCAGCCCTATCCGAATCAGGGCCCCCAGGTGACTGCAGGAAATGCTGATAGAAGTCTTCACACTCCGCATCCCAGCAAGGTATGTGGTTTGATCGTCGGCCACGAGGGATGCATTTCTTCGCCGCAGTGCTTATTACCTTGCAAAAGCACTGGTAAACCTGATCGATGTTTTGAGATTCAGGTGGCGGTATACTCTTGGCCAGTTTGTTGGTTAGGTTAGAATAGTGGTCCCAGTTGGCCTTGCGGAAGTTCCATCGCTTTACAGGCTTGCTCGGTTTTGGATGAGCAAGTTTGGGTGGACTTATAAGCGAGGGTCGGTGTTGTGACCTTGGGAACTTTCCTAAGATACGTCTGTCAGGTAAGCGACTGTCCAAATCGACACTGGCAAATGCAAGATCTGGGTTGGTGTCTGTTTTCCAGCGGCCAGAGTGGAAACTGGCGGCCTCCTTGGGGCTATATAGCAGGGTGAAGTTGTTGGCACTGGCCCAGCCAGCCAGGCATTCCCCATCTGGATTGTTATTATTATAGCCCCAGTCAACATGGTGGCAGTTGAAGTCGCCAGCATAGAGGCAGGGATGGGGGAATGCTGGAAGATCAGATGCTTGCATCCGTGTTGGAGGGGGTTTGTAGACGTTGTTTTCCGTAAGTTCAAGAGATTGATTAGCCTAATCAGTGCCTACCGTATGGTTAATAATCAGATGATGTACTGCCGTAGGCCTACCGGTAAACGGTTTGCCAGGTAAAATTGTGTTAATTGAAAGCTTTGGCAGAAGTTAAATTATTTGCATAAATTTTGTGAAGGCCTGATGGAAGCTTACCTTCTTCTTTGCCTATTCCTGGTAGCAGAGTTCTCCATAGGGGTTAGCAAACTCTTTCTCATTTTTGTATATTTATTCAACCGACACGCTTCAATGAGGTGACTCAAAATTGGTTATGCGGAGAACTCAGGCGCAACTGTATTGTAAGCAATAGACAATATTTAAGGGGAAGTGAGGGGTAGGAGTGGGGAATAGTGTTTGGGTGTGGGGAAGTGTGAGGGAAAGTGAAGGGAAGTGAGGGGGTGTGGAAGAGTGTGTTGGGGTGTAAGAGAAGATGTGGTATAGGTGTAGGAAAGTGTGTTAGGATGTGGGGGAAAGTGTGGGAGAGTGTAAGGGGTGAGCGTGGGAAAGTATGTTGAGGCGTGGGGGGAGGTGAGGAAAGAAGTGGGGAAAGGCATGGGGGGTGTGGGGTAAGGTAAGGGGAGATTCAGGGGGTGTAAATAAGTGTGTGGGAGAGTGTATGGAGGTGAGTGTGGGAAAGTGCGACGGGGTGTGGGGATAGGTGAGGGAAAAAGTATGGGGGTGTGGGGAAGGGGAGATGGGGGTTTGAACAAGTGAGGGGGAGGTAGCCTATAGGAAAGTGCATAGGGTGAGTGTGGAGAAATGTGTTGGGGAGGTGAGGAGAGAAGTATGGGGAAAGGTAAGGGAAGATGTGGGGTGTGAAGAAGCGGGGGGAGGTGAGGTAGAGTATATGGCGTGAGTGTGGGGAAGTGTGTGGGGGGGGAGTGAGAGGAAAGGTATGGGGGGTGCAGGGAAGGTAAGGGGAGATGGGGGGTGAAGAAGTATGGGGGGCAGGAGTGGGAGAGTGCATGAGGTGAGTGTGGGAAAGTGTGTTGGGGTATGGGGGAGGTGAGTGTGAGAAAGTGTGTTGGGGTATGGGGGAGGTGAGGAGAAAGGTATGGGGGTGTGGGGGAAAGTAAGAAGAAATGTAAGGGGTGTGAAAAAGTGTGGGAGAATGTGTGGAAGAGTGTATGGGGTGAGTGTGGAGAGTGTAAGAAAGTTTGTTGGAGTGTGGGAGAGTTATGGTTGGGAGGGGGGTTGGGGGAGTTGGAGTCGGGGAAGTTGGGGTCGGGGAGTTGGGGTCGGGGAGTTGGAGTCTGGAGAGCTGGGGTCGGGGGAGTTGGGTTGGGGAGTTGGAATCATGAGAGTTGAGGTTGGGGAGTTGGAGTCAAGAGAGTTATGGTTGGAGAAATTGGGGTCGGGGGGGTTAGTAGGGGTGGGGGAGTTGGGGTCGGTGGGGTTGGGGGAGTCGGGGAAGTTGGAGTCAGAAGAGGTTGTCGGGGGAGTTGGGGTCATAGGGGTTGATGACCCCTCCAACCCCTCCGACCCCACCCCCGACCTTAAATCCCCCGATTCCAACTTCCCCAACCCCAATTTTCTCGACCCCAACTCCTCCAAATCAAGCCCTTTCGATCCTCCGACCCCAACTCCCCAACCATTAATCTTTCGACCCCAACCCCCAACTCTTCCAACTCCAACCGTCCCAACCCCAGACCTCCCGACAATGGTGAACCCAGGGGGGAAGGGTTGGGGGGTCGAACCCCCCCATTTGAAACTGATTTATTGTTTTTAAAGTGAAATGTCCAAACTGTGCTAGCGCAGTAGGCTACGTGCTGTTATTTCAAAACAGCTGTGACAGAATTTGCCTCACATCATACTGAAACCAAACCGGCTGGTTGGAGTAATGGTAAGAGACATTGTTATCAGTGTGGGAGGGGGCAGATCTAGGGGGGGGGGTGTGAGGGATGAATCCCCCCATCAGCCATTTTCAAACATGTTTTTGATGAATACAATTTTTCCTTAATTTTGAACTTTTTCAATAACAATAAGCCTCACGCTCAAAGCACGCATAATCGAAAATATACGAACAAAATGCGTTATATTTTGGAAAACACTCGGATTTAGGGGCAAAAAATTTAAACAAAATTTGCGTAAAAATTGTTCAAAAAGTACTAAAATGGCCACTGCAGTATGTGAATTTTTAAAAATTTTCCGGGGGAGCATGCCCCCGGACCCACCACAACCTTTTTTATTTTTAATATGCTTCAAAATAATTCTTCCAAAAATACGCTTGAAAATATGTGAAAATTTGGTGCCCCTCACTGAAAAAATTTCTGAATATGCTGCAGACGTGAAAATAACTTTCAAAGGGCCTTTTACGTCTTTTTTGGGTCTAACGGTTTTGCATTTAGTTAACATTCAACCTAATTCAAAATTTCATCACCCCTTCCAAAATTTTCTGATTCGCTCCAGAGTGCAGGATCAGATTTTTTTTAGAACCTCCCTTTTGAAATTTGCTGGGTGCGCCCCTGCCTCCCAACCCTAACTCCCCCAACCCCTCCGACCCTAACCCACCCCTCCTAAACCCACCCCTCGCGATTCCAACTCCTCCGAACCCAACCTCTCCCGACCCCAACTCCCCCGACTACAACCCTTCCCTACCCAACTCTCCCACACTTCTCCTGCATTTCTTTATACCCCCCACATCTCTTCTCATCTCCCTCCACGCCTCAACATACTTCCCCACACTCTCCTACATCTCAACACACTTCCCTACACCTATTCCCACACTTCCCTACACACTTTTCTACACCTCCCAACACACTTGCCCACACTCCCTACACCTCCCCCCACGCTTCCCCTCACCCCAACGCACTTCCCCACTCTTCCCTCCACACTTATCCTTAAAAATTGTCTATTGCGTACAGCAGGCACTCTGCATCAACAGATATCTGCTTTAATTCTGAGTCGCCCCAGTCAAGCGTGACGGAGCTGTCACGTGATGGTATTTGCTAACCATGTTAGAAAACTATGGTGTGAGTTTTGCATGTCATGTGATTTCTCTTCTTGTTTCTTTTTGAGTATGCCGTAGAACATTCTCGAAAGTATAAATAGGCGTGAATTTTCGAGCGTAATTATTCGAGTGTATGTTTAGTGTGCGTAGAGTAAGCAATATTGTTGTATGCTGAAGGCCCTTGTTGTATAGCGTTACTGAAGTGAACAGTGGTGCTTGTGTTTATTGAAAACTAGTCCGGTGAGTACCGTAGCTAAGTGAGTTAAGTTGGGTCGATTATTATATTCGTTTGGTGAAGAAGGTCTTGGTTTTTTGTGAGGTCAGATCTTAGAACGAATTAATTCCTACGGTTTGTCATACAATTCTTATCAATCGTCCTGTCAGCGAAGTAATATCATTTTTCTATTTCGCGACATTTTGGGGGCTCGTCCGGGATATTGTTTTCTTTGTTTGGTTGATAGTCAGCGGATTGTCATGGCAGCTAAAAGCGGGCTTTTCACGTTAAAAGATCTGAAACGGCAGGCAGAAGAAATCGGTTTTGAAGGAAAGGAGAAGACGAAGTTCTTGACCCAGAGATGGAAAATGATACAAGAGAATGAAGTACGGAAATTGAAATGGGCGGCAGAAGCCAAAAAAAAGGAAATTGGCTGCCGAAGCCGAGGAAAGAAAATTGGCTGCCGAGGCAGCGGAACGGGAAGCGGAAAAAAAACACAAGCTGGAAATGGAAAAGTTGTGATTAGAATGCGAGAGAGTGAATGGACAAAGGAGTGCTTCATCGGAAGACCAACAGGCGGCATTAAGCCAAGCTTCACAGAACACGGTTGCAAGAACTAAAGCCCCAGTGCTACCTGGTTTTGTGGACGGATAGGATAATCTGGATAGCTACTTGCTTCGCTTTGAAAGATATGCCACTGTTGCAGGCTGAGAACGATTTGACTAAGCTACTCGTCTAAACCCATTACTTTCAGGCCGAGCATTGGATGTCTACTCCGGATTGTCAGACGAACAAGCAAGGGATTATGATAAGCTACAGAAGGCTCTTCTACAGAGGTATGACTTCACGGAACAGGTTTACCGTGAAAGATTCCGAGGAGCTAAGCCGGAGGGACAGGAATCTCCTTTTCAGTTCATTGTAAGAATTTCCAACTACTTCGATAAGTGAGTCGAACTAGCCGGTGGGGACAAAACTTTTAAGGGGGTGTTGGAGTTGATGGTGAGGGAGCAGTTTGCAAACTCCTTCTTTAAGGATGTGTCGGTGTTCTTGAAGGAGAGGAGTCCTAAGGTTTTGGAGGAGTTGGCAAAGTTGGCGGAGCAGTATCTAAATGCCCACCGGAGAAGTTGTCCACGAAAGCTCCGATGACAAAGCTGGAGGTGAAGATCAGTGTACCTAGAACTCATAAAGACGCAATTAAGTGTTACGTGTGTGATGGCAGAGGCCATAGAGCAGTGGAGTGCCCAAGCAAAGCATCAACGTCACGGAATGAGCCGTTTGGTCATGGCCGCCGGTCTTATTGTTTCTATTGCAATAGAGAGGATAAATTGAAGGAGTATTTCCACTCTGATGGCCAACTTGTTTACTGCACAGATGGTGCAGGGCTTCTTCTTGGTATGGGCTTGCTTGCATATCATTCAATCGCTCGGAGGCTTTCATTGATAGCTCGAAAAGTAGTCTAGAGTGTGTTTTACTTCACACCAGGAACAAATATGGATCCAACCCCACAGGGCACTCTGTTGTTCTAAAGAAGAACTTCTCAAATATCAAGATTGTGCTTGAAAGACTGAAATACTGCGATCACCGGAGATTGATTTGTGTAGATTTGAAAATGGTGAATTTTTTATTGGGAAAACAAGGAGGTCACTGCATAAATATCCCTGTTTTTTATGCTACTGGACTGTGGAACACACGAAGTGCACTGGGTAAGCAAACAATCGCCATCAAGAAATACTATGAAACCTGGAGAAAAAATATAAACAACCGTCTGGTTGATCGGAAAAACATTATACCACCACCATTGCGTATCAAACTTGGACTAATGAAGCAGTTAGTTAAAGCACTTGAGTGTTCCGGAGACTGTTTTGACTGCATGCTCGACCTTTCCTGGCCTCAATCTTTTCTGGCCTTTGTCAGCAATATGGCCTAGCGTTACTGCGCGCAGGTGACAGATCCTACATGACGGGTTCGATTCTCGGCTGGAGCCGATCGCATTTGACGTATATAACGGGTGGCTGCCTACTCGAAGAGCGCAAGCTCACTTCGTAGTCTCCCTCAATCACGGTTGAATTTACAGTTCAATATAATTTGAAAATAACCTGAGTAATTTATTTATTTATTTTATTTAAGCTATTAAAAGTAAAAAGCAGGGATATTTGATGGGCCTCAGATTAGAACATTGCTAAAGTATCACCCCTTTGTGACTGCCATGATCACCGTTGAGGCTCGAGCTTGGAATGTATTTGCTGATGAGATTCATAACTTTCTTAGCTGAAAGATAGTGGAAAAGCTTCTTCTCAGTCTGCAAGAACTACGCAGTAGAATGAGCATTGAATTGCACAATTTGCATAGCCGTCTAAGCGTAAACGAGGAACAGGGCGAGCGTTTTCATCAAGACATTACAAAGAGATGGAGGAACGTTACCAAGATTGATGGAACTGCAACATGATGAAAGATTACTGCTGGAGTTTGATGAAAGGTATCCCTACATGCAGTTCGTAAGAGATTAGCAAAAAAAAAAAGGAAAATTCATAAAGTCTTAACGTCGTTGCTTCTTTGCGCGAAGGTTTTCATAGGATCTATACCACACCGCCAATCGTTTTAAAGTAATAATGTATATAACTGTTTCAAATGTTGTTCCTGTGTTCTAACTTGAAAATTGCGAATTCTATTTTATGAAAATACGCAAGACGAAGAAAAATCACCTTTCCGTGATTGTTTTCATCGGTGATCAGCTTAATGATTCAGATTGCGTTTTTTTCAAAGTATTTCACTTGATTTAGTGCTTGTTTACTTTGATCAAAAATCCTTAAAAAGGATGCGAGCGCAATAAGAGTTTAAGAAGTGCACTCTTCAGGAGATAGATTCCTTCTATTGCAATCATGATTCCACTTATGGGTGCATGAACGCAGCGTAAATTGTTCAAGACTTTGGAAAAAAATGTTATTTTTTTTGAAATGTTGCTTTTATATCCCAAAAACTTGATGTGATAGGCAAAAACTAACGCCAGATTCGGATTCAGCGACCTCAAATTACCCCAAATCCGTTGAAAAACTCCATGCAAGAAAAATCGTATAAACCAGTGTTGTCTTTACGTGTTATGTGTGTTTGCCTGCACATGAAGTTGGCCGATTGGTTGGTGAGATGGGCCCCGTAGCTGGTTTCGTGAGTTCGATGCTCAACTAGGTCATCCTCCATGATGCGCGTGCTTTACTAACATAAAAACCTAAGCTGCAATAATGTGGCTTGGAAAAAAAAATAAGTGCGTTTGCCTGCATGCGGCCACGCGACCTCGTCTATTATGTAGCAGAGTATTGGGTGGTCGATAAACAGGAAATAACGTAACAAGGCGCAAAACAGATTGTGCGGTGCCGCGAACCGGTATGCGTATGGGCTAAACCTACTAATGAGCAGGTTCTATTAAAACACCAAATACTGAGTTTTGCAGACACTGCGCAAGATCAGGCTAATGCTGATTGGTTGGTTTTTCTACCAATCAGCGTTTGACACCTCGTTTTTCTTTCTTGTCGTAGTTCTTTACTAGGACGCTTCTAGTTTTTGCCACCTTCTAACCATTTTTTCTCAAGAATAACAAATCCCTGGAGCTTGAATTTTTTTCATTGTTATGTAATCTTACCTACGTGAAATGTGATATGCTTGCAAGAACAAAATGTGTTTTATATTCTCTTTTTGTAACAACAAGCGCGGTTCTATTCCCTAGCCTAGACAATGAATTTGATTTACATAAATGACTGTATTTTTTACACTGTAAAGCAGTGGGTATCGTGAATACGTGATACGTATAGTAGTAATTTCTGACACTTTGTGCTTCTGCTTACTTGGTTAGTATGATTAGTTTTTAATTTGTTGTCAGTGTTTATCTTCTTCGTTTTTAATTTATATTTTGATATCTATGACACCAGGTAGGCCTGACAGCTTCGAATTTATTTATGTACCTTCATTAATCAGGGTCGGCTAGATTTATTTTTATACTCTTATTGTTGATGTTCGCTATTTCTTTTTATAACTTGAAAGGGAACCATAATTCTTCCGCTTTCAAAATTCTTGATGATGCATTATATTTCGTCCGTGAAACAATGAGTCTATAGTAGGAAGTGATCGAAACTTAAGTAACTTCGACGCGCAGTAATTCCCTTAACACTTATCGACTGCAGGTGAAGTACGCATTTATACGTTCTTAGAAAGTAATGCAAGCAAGTTTAAAAAAAGTAGAAGCAAGGTTACAGTCAAGCTGCAAAATATATGAATGTAAGTGAAACAAAGTAACTGTTGTTGTCGCATATAAGTATTTCATAGGGTTGAGCTTAATTTCCTCTGAAATTATTTTTAGTAGGCTGAATAGTAGTGCCATTTGTAAGATAGACATTACTTGCATTCAACGAATACAGTGACAGTTTTTCCAATTTTACGACGAATTAATGCCCAAAAAAGTTGGATCACATTCAGCAGACTCTGAGATAGCAACGCAACGACAAAGAACTTTGTGATAATTTGATATAATTAATACCATTAAATGTAAAACTGATGTTTCATGCACTATACTGACAAACCAACACTTTTTTTTTATTATAAAACAAAATCGCAACGTTAAAATTTCAAGTCAGGTAGCAGTTTGTGTCTTGTGGCATAATAGTGCCTCGAGAAAAGAGTTGATTCGAGTTTTTTGTGGACACCAAACAAGCGGTGTTTTAACAACGCCAGCAGAAGTATACGCTCGAGATCTAATTACTCACAAAACCTCACTACGCGCAAGATTAAATTTGGCGACCAGTGAGGTAGTGATAATCTTCAAGTTGATTCGTATTTTTTCCTTTAAGGTGTGAGGAATGCACAGGGCCGTCGAAAGAAAATCCGGGCTCCGGGGCAGAAATAGCTTCAGGTTTCCCGCGTCGTCATGTGTCTCTAAAAAAAAGGCCTTCGCCCTGCGATGAAGTTCTATCTGGCCAAACTGTATCGTGCGTAGTGATGTAAAAAAACATTTTTTACACTTTTCTGTACCTCGTTTTTTTGTCTTTTTAATTTTTTTTATTCATTCCTTCTTGAAAATTTTAAACAAGCTTGTTTTTAATATAAAGCTTGGCAGGCAGCATCAATTCGCGTTAACACATTGAACAAGATATTACGTAGTACAGTGAAGTGATATTGCTTCATTATAGTTTGTTAAGAAGTGCGTTGGCCTATCTAGCCTCAAGCTTACCATCTGGGGCCTGGGCCTATTTTGCGATTTGCACGGTTCTGCCGAGTTAAATTTTGAGTTCCGTAAAAACATAGGCTAGCCCAACCACAGCGTTGTGCTATTGAATGTTAAATAAGGGTTTAGGCCTTCATCTATCTAGCCTATTCAGCTAGCTTGAGCTTTGGAAGAGTTAGGGTCAAAAAGAATAGATGTATACTAGGCCAGAGTCTGTCTTCTCTGAAACTGCTGAAAAAACAACAGTTACTAGTTAGATGAGCGCGGAAATTACAGTGCATTAATGTGTACTATCGACCTTCGTTTCTGAATTTTAACATGTTGGCCCACCAACATTCATTTTAGTTAAGTTATTATACCGTAGTCTCTGTTTTAACGCTTTTTTAATTTGTTTGGCGGGTACTGTACTGACTCCAGAGGTGGTCAGTAACGAAGTAGTTTTACTAGAGTAGTATTTTTTCGCAACGAGAGACTTACTGAAGTATTTTTCATTTCTGATACTTCTGCCTTTACTTCAAGTAAAATTCTCTTGGAGTAACGCTACTTGAGTAGTAATAAATTTGTAGTAATAAATGTAAAAGTGAGTACCTAGCTTTTCCTTTTTGGTGATTTGACGACGATTTGAAGTTTTTTTGTCTGATTGTTTGGCAACTTTGCTTATCGAAAACATGTTCGACCCGGTAGTGCTGCTAACGACCCGCCATCGCTGCGACATTTCTTGTGAAACTGTGGTGTCCAGGCGCCAAGGGTCCCTGCTACATCGTAACACGCTTCGATGTAATCTAAAAAAAAGGGAACAACATGAATTTGATTTTATGAATACCGTTGCTTCACTTGAACAAGCGCTTCAACAGGAAACCTTCGAAAAATAAACAAAGACGTAAAATCCGAAATTACTTTCTACTTTTATTACTTTAGTAGAAATAATTTTGACTACTTTCCGACCTTTACTTAAGTAGAAATGCTTTGCCATACTTTTACTTGAACGTTGTTTTTGAGTAAGTAGCAATACTTTTACTTAAATAGATATTTTGACTACTTTGTCCACCTCTGACTGACTCTGAAAGAACTTATGATCCATAATGCAAGTTACTATTATCAGGCTTACCACCCAATTTCACACAGTACCGCGTTAATAAGCTATCTCAGTTTCTTTTGTTCGCTACTCATAAAAGGACAGCAGATAAACCTATCCACATTTTTTATTTTATTTATTGCGATTGCTCCTTTTTGTTTCTTATTCTTTGCATTGTGAAATTGAAACTGGCAACACTTTCCTGGTAATCGGTAACAACAAGCACGCGATCCATGATGAATTTAGGGGGCAAAAAGGTCGCTCCTTGCGCTCCCTATTAGATTTATCACTACAAGAAGACTCAACAACAAGCAGTATGGCGGCCAATACTCCTATTTAGGATCTGATTCAAAAAATCTTCAAAAGGATCGGATTCAAATTCGTTAGGATCGTATTCGAATTTGCTTTTTTAGGTATGTTCTTTTTTGCAAAAAAACTTTTTTTTTTAATACAAAGGCAAAAAAAAAACGATTTACATCACTAATCGTGCGGCATTCAAAATCACGGATAGAGTTTTAGAAAGGCTGTTTCCAGCCAACAGGAAAACTCTGTACATTGCAACGTAAAAAAATTTTTCGGGAGCGGGGCTCCTCAAAACATGACAGGCCCCGGTACTTTGTACCCCCTGCTCCCCCTCTCACCAGCCCTGGGAATGCACCCTGTTTAGTAAGATTAACATCACACATTATTTACATGCTACGCGTCGTTTGTTGCGTAACTGTTGTCATCTTTTCTAGTAATATGTGTTTTCAGATACTGCAATTGATTACCCAACCGCTTTAACGCTTTTCTGAAATCGTCCACGCTCAGATTTAATAGAAATACATACACAGTAGTTTAATATTTAAGGTTTTTAAAACGAAGTAAGTGTACTCATTTAGTATGTTTTTATCGTCAATTTTTTGGCACATAGTATTTTTTAGCGTAACCATTGATTTATTCGTGTTCGAATGCAATGTAAATTTGTTCACAGTTAAGTAGTTAAGTGCAAAGTGGATCACGAAGATGAAATCAATCCAATTGTTGATGTTGACAATTGGCCTCCTGCATATGAGCAAGGTAAGTCCAACGTCTTCAAGAAATTTGGCGATGCCTCTAATTCACAGCAGAACGCAGATTCAAAATTAAAAGCGTTGTTTGGGCTCGAGAAAAACTTTCTTGATACTATAGTAGAGAACAGTATTTAATGTACAGTAGTTGCTACAAGCTGGAATTAAACGCTTTGAGATTTCAAGAAGATTCACTGTTCAGCAAATCTATTCCAGAAAGAAGCTCCCAAATGCGTCTGGACAAATTGCAGCGTAAAAGGTCATAGTTCACGTCGCCATATAAAACACAGCTGTAAAAAGCTGGCAGGATTACAGATGTGCTGTTTTGTCTGCCATGTTGGAAGGATACCAACGAACCTTTAAGGAAAAGAATGCATTGCGCTGCTAAGTTGGCATTAAAATGCAAACCTTGCTGAATACTGCTACAAAATGCAGACAAAGTTTGCATTTAGGGTATTTAATCCAGAGTTGTAAGTCGAGTCGGGCTCGGGTTCGAGCCTTAGTTTGAGAAAAACTTCGGACCTAATTCAGCCCAGTGCTGACCGCATCAGGTAAACACCTACTGTACATGGCTGTTCTGAGTTTGTGCGATATTTGGTGGCACAAAGCTTCAAAGTTTGCTTGATATTACAAAAATTTAGTATTGGTCGATAATGCTTTCGACCAAACTTATTACCGCGTTTTTTTTTCGCGCATGCTTAAGCCTTCAAATCACATTCGGGTTTGGGGCTAAACTATTCGGCACCATTTACAACTCTGGTTTAGTCAATTTGTTTTACTGATAGTTACTGCACATTGTGCAAAATCAAAGTGACATGATGGAGAAATGTCTGATCTGTAGAAACAGGAATGTTGTCGCAAAAAAAAATTGCCAAAGTTTTTACACACGAGCAAAGTTGGTTGACCGCACAGCCGTTTGCTTTTTTCCATGTGATTATTTGATACATGCGTTTAAGCGATTTGCCTCAAAAAAGTTTATCATGAACAACTGTGTGTTACTGATTGATCATTATTTGAAATATTGTTTGATTAGCAAGCAATTGCACTCGTTTGCCTTCGAATAATTGTTCCTTATTCTGTTATTCGGATGATCAGACGAATTTGACAATTTAGCAGCCTTCTTGCCAATGGCCGTTCAAAGATTTACCATTACCACTAACGTAGCGGTGTTTTATTTGTTCTTCGGCTACATGAAACATGCTATGGCAAAACTAATCATAACAGTTACACACCGTCTAGCCTCGCAAAGGGGTGCGCCTTTGTTTAGTGCAGGGGGGGGGGGGTTAAACTTTCCACATAAATGAGCGGAGGTTATATAAACTTTGGAAACACAGTGCTTCTACTTCCTACGGTAAAATTTTGTTACGATTTAAAGAGCGTTTTTAAGTTCAATACCAGTTTTGAACTAATGTTTATTGTTCTTGTTCGGAATGACTGAACTACGACATACCGGTAACAACAACTGAGTTTACAAAAGCTAGAAGTTCAACTCATTTCCTGGTGCTGTAGGTTAAATTCTAGAAAAAGTAAACGAACCTAAATCTTGGGACTTATCTTGTTCAGACTACCTAAAATGCTGTCTTATAAATTGTTCTTGCTTAGCCAAAGGTTGTAGAAGTAAACTTTGACAGAAAATACAGGTGAAGCAATGTAGACGGAAGGAAAGACAGCATTTTAGCTTCAAGTAACTCTTAATGCAGCTGTGCTGGCACTGACTGAATTGATTGTACCAGCAACGGCGAGAGGAGATATCGTCGTTATTGGTCATACCAAGATCTTCAAGTTACTAACCCAGGCCCGCATGTGAAGAGACTCTTCTAGTTTATCCGGGCGGGATCAACCCGGTGCAGCAACAGTCACTGACTTTCCAAAAGCCAGAAGGCCAACTTTGGTATAGGCTCCACACTCAGTTTAGTTACTGCAAAATAAATTTTCAAAAACTTTATTGTTTCAGCGATTCAAAATCCGACATTGCTCATCTTTTGAAACAGATTTTAAATTTTACCACTAAAAACACGTTTTGGGCCTGGCTGCAAAACCGTTGTGAGGGAATAACGCGGTCGTAGAAAGTTTAACACATTTGCTAAACTATAACAATCAGAACTTGCGATGCAGCAATGAGGAGTCGAATATTTTCGGAGCGCTGGAAGTTTTATTTCGACAGAATTATCATTGTTCTCTGATTAACCTGTTCTCATTCTTTCAATTTTTTTTCTGAGAAATCAACGCTTAAACACTGTGGCTTAGCCAAAAGGGGGGGGATTGGGGGTTACAACTCCTCCATTGACCCTCAAGTGACGTCATACTAACTTCTTTTTCTGATATTTATTTCGAAGTGTTAGGTACAGTCTTTGTCATTGATAATATAATCTAATTTCGTAATTGTCATAATAACAAGAATTACTTAGCGTTGTTTCCTGAATCTTGTTCTTTGCCGCTGTGCTTATAGAGTAATGACGCAATTTTACTAGCAGGGCAGTGCCGCTCTTGTACACGCAACTGCCCTCGGCCCCTCAGACCTTCCGTAGAAAATGGCTAAACGATTTCAAGCAAAAATGATTTACGTAGCTCAAAAAATAACTAAATCGCTAACGTTTGAATATCGGTTTACCAGTTTCACCAGAAAGCATTTCTTTGACTTCCTTACTGCAATTGTGCCTTAACTGCCTTCGGTAGTTTTAGTTTAAAACAGTGGTTTTCAAACTTTTTTAAAATTTCGACTTTACGGACCCCATAGATTTTTTTCTATCTCTCACGGTCCTTTATTTTTAAGCATAAATTCTGGTTCAGCAGCAAAAAGAAGTAGTCGTACAGCTGATGTCAAGTACGTGGACACATTGGCACCGACTTACTCTTAAACATGGGGAGGTTTAATGCGAGCACAAACAAAGTAACAAAGATCAAGAAAAACACGCATTACTGTGATGCTTACACCGAAGAATGCGTAAGTTTTCGAGACGCATTAAATTTTAGCTTGCAAATGCATCGAGTACGAGTACCGATAAGTCGTTTATTTTGCATGGCACTTAGCATTCAGTCAGCGAGTTTTTTAAAGAGGTGCGTTTGGTTAGCTAACAATACAAAGGAGTTATTCGCCGCTGGCACACTTCCAGTCGAACCTAAATCAACGAAATGTTTTTTCTGTAACCGTAAGTTTACCGCAACAATCCCTAAGATTTTAGAAGTATCGCATTTATCGTACGTCATTTTTATTTCAACGAAGCAAAAAATAAGCACGTTTCCAAATAAACAATAACAACGCGTTTCGGGCTTGCTCAAGGGGAAGAACGCAAACAAATTTATGAAAAAATTTGAAAGATGACGTTAGGCGTGCGCAAGAAGGCTCGGGTTCAGTACTCACGCCCTTGCCTTTGGCTTCCTTCAATACATGCCAAAAAGCTCTTTGAAAATTTTTGCGTACGCCCCTGCTAAGCATATTTGATATAGGGAAGATAAAAGAAATTCCTCATTATCATTTCGTGCGTTTGGAATTGCTGATACTGCAAGTGCACAGTATTATGGAGCAGTTTTTCTGTGAGTGTTTTTTCGCATGTAACAATTTTTATGTTATCTGCAGTGCTATTACATTTTAGCACCGCCGCTTAAACGGAACGCTGAAACCAAAGCGTTTGATGCTGTGCGAATGCGCTTATACACTAAGATGTAGTGAAAAAAAGCTTTTTTTGGAATTTCCAAAAAAAGTGGTTTCCTCGTTTGTGGCAAATGGGCCAAAAACGACACTGAAAATTGTTTTGAGGTGCTGCCCCCCAGATGGCCTAGCAACCGGGTCAAATACCCCCCCCCCCAATTAAAAATTACCATAACTTCCTAACCGCTTATACTGGAAAGTTGAGTCAGGGCTTGAAATTTGTGAAGTTATACACTATAATTTAAATCTGAAGCTATTGACGACCTATTCGTAACACCAAAAAAGTTTAATTTGTAAGGGAGGCAAGTCTAGCTCAGTTGCTAAGCGCACGCTATCGGTGCGGGAGGTCTGGGATTTGATTCCCGGGCCGGTCAAATCGACACAGTGTCGCCAACGACTCGCCACCGGTGCGACGTTTCTTCGGAGCTGTGTTGCCCAGGCGCTAAGCCGCGGAGATGGATCCCGCAACTCGTTACACGCTTCGGCGTAATACGGCGAGTATAATGAAGATTTGATTTGATTTTTGCAGGTCTTGGCCAAAGTTTCAACTGCAATTTTCCAAAAACCATGCTATTGCAAATATCACCGAGAAATTGTATGGCAATGGACATTAATTTTGGCTGAAATGAAACTGGTACACAAGCATGCAGAAAAGTAAAAGCAGCCAAATCAAACAATATAACTATTATTGTAGTTACGCTTGGACAGTGTTTAGTGGTACAGTCACAAATTGTTGCTAAGCATTGAACTTCTTCATGATCGAGCGCGATTTCAGTTTTTGACAAAATAGCGCATCTCTTTTCCCATGTACTACCAATTACCAGAGGCTTTATTCACAACCTTAACATGCTTTTCCTCGGCTTAGGTGATCAAGTTCAAATGGCCTGGTTTTCCAACTTTTTCTCTTTGCCTTATTTTGATTCATCTTGATGAATACAACAAATAGTTCATCATCATTTGCATATCCCATTGCGAAAACAATAAGTAGGAGTTGCGTCATACCAACAAATCTCACAGTTTAGTAGCATTTCAATCCCATGCTTTCCAGAAGTTTCGCCAAAAGTGGTCGATGATCTGAGTCAGGATCAGCATTATTAGCTTCTACCATCATATGCAAAGCAGTGACGACAAGATCAGCAGAAAGTGACCCTCAATATCTCAAAATTGGACCAATTGTTTACTTGGAAAGGTTCCTTCGAATGCAGAATATTGAAGATTTGTGTTTCCTTAAATGACCTCCATTTGCATTGATGTTTCTTGCTAAATACATTATGTATAGATTCATTTTCTTACCTTATTCGACATAAAAAGAAGCAATAAGTTGACTAATGGCTGAAAGAACTTTTTTTTTTTAACTTGGTTTGAAAATAATTCAATTGTCAAATGGGAAAGTCAAGCAAGTAGCGTTCCAAAATGTTCAATGAATGCGTTTTTTGCATATGCCGAAAATATTCTATTAGGGATGCTTGCAGACATTCGTCAAAAGTCAGCTGACTGTACGACAACATAATGCAAGCCATAAGAGGAGCCGGTGCAAACTTAGATCTTGACTCGATCTCTGGAAGTCCCCAACGCCTGGCAAACGCGGGGAAGTTAACATGAATGAGCACTGCGTGAGACGATTCAAAGTTCTAAAAGCAATTTACACCAGCGCTAAACCTTTCTACAAGATGGTCAACTTTCAGTAGAATACTCCAATATCCAGCAAACACCCGCGATCAAAGAACTGTTTTCTAAAATTTCGTGGATAATAGCCCAGTAGAACTTGATCATTCAAGCCTCAACCTGGCCGTGGAAAAACTTGTTAAGGCTGTGACTGAAGCCTCTGGTAATTGGTAGTATATGGGAAAAGAGATGCGCTATTTTGTCAAAAACTGAAATCGCGCTCGATCATGAAGAAGTTCAATGCTTAGCAACAATTTGTGACCGGTCCTACTAAACACCGCAAGGAACTACAAGGTACTGAAAACAGAGCAAAGAACTACAAGGTACTACAAGGAACTACAAGATACTTTCAAACGAAGCACAAAGTAGCTGAAAACCGGTCCTACTAAACACCGCAAGGAATTACAAGGTACTGAAAACAGAGCAAAGAACTACAAGGTACTACAAGATACTTTCAAACGAAGCACAAAGTAGCTGAAAACGCTACAAGGAACTACAAGGTACTTTTAAACCAACGACAAGGTACTTGAAAACACTACAAGGTACTTTTAAATCTACGAAACGCTTGAGAACACCACAAGGAACTACAAGGTACTTTTAAACCAACTACAAGGTAGTTGAAAACACCACAAAAAACTTATGGACTAACGACAAGGGCGTTAGGAACATCCCAAGGGTTGGAGTTGGGGGGCTGGAGTCGGGGTGGGGGGTTGTAGTCGGGGGGGGGGTGTGGAGTCTGGGGGGTTGGGGGGTAGAGTTGGAGTCACGGGGGTGGAGTTGGAGGGGTTGGGGTCGTTGGAGTAGGGGGGTGGAGTCGGGGGGTTGGGGTCGGGGGGGGGTTGGAGTCGGGAGGGATAGGGTCGGGGGGGTTGGAGTTGGGGGGGTTAGTTGAAAACACCACAAGGAACTTATGGACTAACGACAAGGGCGTTAGGAACATCCAAGGGTTGGAGTTGGGGGGCTGGAGTCGGGGTGGGGGGTTGTAGTCGGGGGGGGTGTGGAGTCTGGGGGGTTGGGGTCGGGGGGTAGGGTTGGAGTCGGGGGGGTGGAGTTGGAGGGGTCGGGGTCGTTGGAGTTGGGGGGTGGAGTTGGGGTCAGGGGGGTTGGAGTCGGGAGGTTGGGGTCGGGGGGTTGGAGTCGGGGAGGTTGGGGTCGGGAGGTGAATTGGGGGTGGAGTCGGGGGAGATGGGGTCGGGGGGGTTGGAGATGGGAGATGGGGGGGTGGAGTCGGGGTTGGAGTCGGGGGGTGGAGTTGGGGGGGTCGGGGGGCTTGGGATTGGGGGGGTTGGAGTTGGGGGGTCGGAGTTGGGGTCGGGGGGGTCGGAGTCGGGGGGGTCGGAGTCGGGGGGTGGAGTCGGGGGGTTGGAGTCGGGGGGTTGGAGTCGGGAGGGTTGGAGTCGGGGGGGTTGGGGTTGGGGGGGTGGAGTTGGGGGGTTGGAGTTGGGGGTGGAGTAGGGTCGGGGTTGGGGGGATGGGGTCGGGGGGTTGGAGTTGGGGGGGTGAAGTCGGGGGGTTGGAGTCGGGGGGTTGAGATCGGGGGGTTGGGGTCGGAGAGGTTGGGGTCGGGAGGTTGTACTTGGTTTCAAATTACCTTAAAGTCTTGGTACCTTGTAGTTTCTTGTGCTGTTTTCAACTACCTTGTAGTTGGTTTAAAAGCACCTGGTAGTTCCTTGTGCTGTTTTCAACTCCCTTGTAGTTGGCTTAACAGCTCAGATGGCCGAGTGGTATAGAGCGTCTGTCTCTTGAGCTGTAGACTCGGGTTTGATTCCGAGTCGGGTCAAACCAATGACTTTAAAATTGTATTCACAGCTTCCCTGCTTGACGCTCAGCATCAAAGGACAGTGTGGAGAACAAGCCGGCAAGTTTACTTGTTGTGCCGTTGGGAAAGGCACTTAGCGGGATTCCCCCATCTTGGTGTGGTAGACAGATGGCTGGCAACTCCTAAGCGAGCTCGTATAGCGCATTGATCGCTTTCTCGTGATAGGAGGATAAATATGCAACCTAACTAACTAACTAAAAGTACCTTGTAGTTCCTTGTAGTGTATTCAGCTACTTTGTACTTGGTTTAAAAGTACCTGGTAGTTCCTTGTGGTGTTTTCAACTACCTTGTAGTTGGTTTAAAAGTACCTTGTAGTTTCTTGTGGTGTTTTCAACTACCTTGTAATAGCTATAAAAGTTACCATGTAGTTCCTTATGGTGTTTTCAACCACCTTGTAGTTGGTTTAAACGTACCTTGTAGTTCCTTGTAGTGTTTTCAGCTACTTTGTACTGGTTTAAAGTACCTTGTGCTGTTTTCAACTACCTTGTAGCAGCTATAAAAGTACCTTGTAGTTCCTTGTAGTGTTTTCAAGCATTTTGAAGGTTTAAAAGTACCTTGTAGTTCTTTGTAGTGTTTTCAGCTACTTTATACTTGGTTTAAAAGTACCTTGTAGTTCCTTGTAGTGTTTTCAAGCATTTTGAAGTTTAAAAGTACCTTGAAGTTTCCTTGCAGTGTTTTCAAGCATTTTGAAGGTTTAAAAGTACCTTGTAGTTCCTTGTAGTGTTTTCAGCTACTTTGTACTTGGTTTAAAAGCACCTTGTAGTTCCTTCTGGTGTTTCAACCACCTTGTAGTTGGTTTAAAAGCACCTTGTAGTTCCTTGTGCTGTTTTCAACTACCTTGTAGCAGCTATAAAAGTACCATGTAGTTCCTTGTAGTGTTTTCAAGCATTTTGAAGGTTTAAAAGTACCTTGTAGTTTCTTGTAGTGTTTTCAGCTACTTTGTACTTGGTTTAAAAGCACTTGTAGTTCCTTGTGCTGTTTTCAACTACCTTGTAGCAGCTATAAAAGTACCTTGTAGTTCCTTGTAGTGTTTTCAAGCATTTTGAAGGTTTAAAAGTACCTTGTAGTTCCTTGTAGTACCTTGTAGTTCCTTGCGGTGTTTAGTAGGACCCATTTGTGACTGTACCACTAAACACTGTCCAAGCGTAACTACAATAATAGTCATATTGTTTGATTTGGCTGCTTTTACTTTTCTGCATGCTTGTGTACCAGTTTCATTTCAGCCAAAATTAATGTCCATTGCCATACAATTTCTCGGTGATATTTGCAATAGCATGGTTTTTGGAAAACTGCAGTTGAAACTTTGGCCCAAACCTGCATCCCTTAAAAATTAAACTTTTTTGGTGTTACGAATAGGTCGTCAATAGCTTCAGATTTAAATTAAAGTGTATAACTTCACAAATTTCAAGCCCTGACTCAACTTTCCAGCATAAGCGGTTAGGAAGTTATGGTAATTTTTAATTGGCGGGGGGGGTATTTGACCCAGTTGCGAGGGCAATACCCAAAAACAATTTTCAGTGTCGTTTTGGTTCATTTGCCACAAACGAGGAAACCACTTTTTTGGAAACTCCAAAAAAAGCTTTTTTCACTACTCCCAATATCATCACGTAAATTAACCTGCGCACGCTAAAATACGTTTGCGAAGGCTTCTGAGTAGTAGTTTTCTTGCTCGAGTATGTGTTTGAACGGTACGCTTTCTGGTGTTGATACGCAAGCAAGAATGTAAAATACTCCTTGAAGTATAGGTTAATATCAATTAACACAAACAGCGGATTTTAGATACTTCATGAACAACTTTAGCATATAAGTGTTAGAGATTTTTAAGGGTAGATTTCTCACCATGCTGTAAACCATGGGGAAGGTAAACCTTTCCGTCTTCCCGCAAGTCGGTGCCGATGCAGGGACATTTGAAACGAAATGTTATGTGCACTAAGCAAACAGGTATTTAGAGGTAAATTAGAGCGAGAAAATGAAGCAAGTAGCATTCACTAAATTTACAAGCACAATTCAATGGGATAATTTATCAGAAATCCGCAAACTTTTGGCGGTACCCTTGAAACTGATTTGCGGACCCCAAAGGGACCGCGGTCCCCAGTTTGAGAATCACTGGTTTAAAACATCTTCCTTAAATTTGAGGCCATCTTTTGTCATTATACAACGTATGGTCAAATATTAACTCTTTGCGGGCGGGATGAACAGCGTCGCATCGTCCTAATCCGGCCACTAGCCATATTTAACCCCTGCTCTAGCCCAAAGGGATGAAAATGATTTTAATGCGTGTTACGATGTAACAATAATTTGTTTGTGTGCATGTGTGTAGAAAGGTGCTGACGGAGGGGGAGTTGAAAAGAATGTTGGTCTCCAATTGCGCCGCTCTTGTTTGAAATGTAAGCTACTGTAGTAAAAATCGCTTGTAAGTAAACGATTTTTTTGATCTGGTTGAATGAACAAAAGCATAATTTTCTTCTGCGAAATACACATTTTACGAAATATAAGTTATAGCAACAATATTAACTTCTTATTTCATGCGCCTTGCTTCGAATGAGATCGTACATGGTAGGTGCTTAGAAGCTTGCAGGTTTTACAGGTTTACTAATGGTTTTTGCACAAAAGCATTAGGGGTGTGCGACTACGCAAGCAAAGTGGATCAACATTGGTTCGTCAAACGGATCGCTAAAAGTTCGAATTTACGACATATTTAGCCTGTCTACATGTCCAATTTAGGTGGGTTTTTGGGCCACATTTATGTGAGCTTGCTGCTGTGGGCTTTCAGCAGTTGGCTTGTTTCTGTGCTGCTGAATCAGCACCACACTCAAATTTTTGATATCATAATTTAAAAAACTGATTATGACATCAAACCCACAGCAACAAGCCCATATCGATGCGGGTCAAAGCCCACATAAATTAGACATGTAGGCTACACAGGCTAATTGTGCTTTTTTTGTTGTGGTAGAGGGCCAAGGCCTACTGTAACGTTGAGTTGTTCTTTTAAGTACCGGTTGACTTTCTTGGATACTTTTCTCCTGCGTTTTCCCATGTCATGTCTCATGAATGTGCAAGGCGGTTTGTCATTAATTTTTTTTTCTTATTGTGACGCTTAATAGCGCACTTAAGACGATTTCAGTTAAAACATTCGCCGGTAGTCCGGTTAACGCTTGCTCCGTGGAACCAGACAGTGGCGTAACCACGGGGGGAAGGGGTATTAGGGGTTACAAGTTACAACCCCTCATTGAGCCTCAAGTGACGTCATACTTAGGTCTCTTCCTGACTTTTTTTGTTTGACGCGTTAGATACTTTTACTACTCTTTCTTAAGCAAGTACCCGCAACTGTAGGCCTAAGCGGGTTATTGTATGTTAATTGGACGCGTAGCCAGAGGCGGATCCCAAGAACTCGATTTAGGGGTTAATAACGGCGCACAAAAACAGGTACCAAATTTACCAAGAATATGAGCAAAAAACAAGGTATATCGTTATAGTTCAAAATTAATCAAATTTTTCAGGAAAATTAAAAATGTTAACGTCTTAAGGCGAGAGGGACAAGGGTGATCGTTCTCCCCTCCCAACCCTGAATCCGTCACTGCACGTAGCAGTGCCAGTGTAGCGCTGTTTTCTGAGTGATGTAATAGATCAATTGGTGCGTTAGACCTTCCGTAAAAAAATGGTAAACGATTTCAAGCGAAAATGGTTTACGTAGCTCAAAAAAGAAGTGAATCGCTAACATTCGAATATCGTTTTACCGGTTTCGCCAGAAAGCATTTTTTTGACTTCCTTACAATAATTGTGCCTTATTAACTATCTTCGGTATTTTTGGTTTAAAACATTTCTCACAAATTTGAGGCATTTCTCATGAATTTGTTATTATACAACGTATCGTCAAATGTGACGTCATTCTCAATCTCAACCCCTCCCATTGTAAAGTCCTGGCTACTGGAAGCAGAGATCGTGTTCTTAAGAATTAGAATTTAATAAAAATGAGCATTCTTCACTAACCAGGTACACGCGGGGATTCTATACCGTTCTTATTTCAAAGATTTGTCCTTATTTTAAGAGTGTACACTCTACATCTTGGAAAATATTATTGTACTCAATTTCGGCTTGCGTCCTTATTTTGCCTTATTCGGACTTCATATTAAACCAAGCTTTATGCTGTTTGTGTTGCCTTATTTTTTGTCTTACTGTCAAAGCTTTATTGTGACATCATAAAAACAATACAATTTAATTTGGAACACAAAAAAGCAAGGCATCTAGGCATGCATGAAGCATTGTTAGCACTTCAGGCTGACCGGGGAACGTAGATGCAAAATCGAACGCAAATGCATTTTGCGTAAAACCATGTCCGTCAGTTGAGAAATTTGCGAGGAAATTAATGTTTTCTATGTCCGTCAGTTGTTAAATTAAATTTAAATTCTAATTCCTAAAAAAACATGTCCGTCAGTTGAAAAATTTGCTGGGAAACTTGGGAATTATAATTGACCGTAAACTTAAATTTCAATCTCGTATTTTGTTACTTGAAAAAAATTGGCTCGTTCTGTGGGAATTCCAACTAAACTAAGTCATTTCCTTCCACAAGAAGCATTACTGAACTTATATTATTCCCTCATACATTCACAATTGCTATACGCACTGCCAGTTTGGTGTGCAACATACAAAACATATTTAATCAAAGTAAAAAGGTTACAGAATAAAGCAATTCGAGCTGTCACTAAAACAAAGTACACTGACAGTGTCACACCTCAATACAAGAAATTGCAAATATTAAAGCTAGATGATTTATTTATCTTTGAAATTGCCAAATTAATGTACCTTTTTATTCATAACAAAATGCCTGATAGATTTAAGCACTACTTTACGTATTCTACTGATGTATTTTCCTACTCTACACGTAACTACAAGACAAACCAGCCGTTATACTTGACTCATTATTCAACTAATAGAACACAACGTTCGTTTAAATACTTGGGTGTTAAGATATGGAATTCTATTCCTCAAAACATCAAGCAAGATTCTACGTATCGAAATTTCAAAAATTTGTACAAATATTACCTTATTAGTAATTACGAAAAACGTGTGTGGTATGTTATTGCTATTACTTCAATTGACACTACAGTATTGTGATTATACAGCTAACTTTTAATCGAAAAAATATTCCATTTCTGGCCTAACTAAGGCTTTTGATATTTATGTGGGCTATTCAATAATTGCAATAATAGGGCTGCTGCTTGACTTGAAGACCTATGGTCCCTTCGCAGTAGCCTGTTGCTCCTTTTTTTCAAAATTGCGTCAGTTATTTGAATGGTTATTGATGTTATGTATGAGCAACGAATAAAATTCTGCTCTGTTCTGTTCTGTTTCGACTATAATAAAAGTCTCGGCAGCCTTACAAGGCTGACAAGACTCGTATCCGTCCGGTTCGTTCATCAAAAATCGCACGAATGTATGAAATGCAAAATCCGATGAAAATGGTATTCTGTGCAAAATCGCCTATTCCTTCCATTTTGCTTGCGGATAAAGGGGGCCCCACGTGAAGCTTTCGGGGGGCCTCAGTTGGCCTAGCGCCGGCACTGTGTACACCAACAATAATGGTATAAGCGCGTACAAGGTGGACGCAGAAAAATATGACAGGGGTTGCACCATGTGCATGGTCAAAGAGTGAAACATAACGTCAAGACCCTGAGTGGAACAGCTGGTATAACGAGCGCTGCCATCGAAAAGTGACTGCCGATTTAATCGTTTTTGGTTAATGCAAGAAAATGTACGATTAAGAGAAGGAAGCTGCTAAAAGCTGGGCTGAACAATCTCATTTCATAAATTGCTTGGTTTTACTAGTTAGTATGCGATTAGGGAAAGTTTGAATGCAATGTTTGACGAGGTTCAATTTGGAATTTTGGATCGCTATGCGATAAAGCAATTTCTGGTTGAAGCAGTATAAAATAAACCAATTTTGTCTCACACAAAAAATGTAAATCCTGACATGTAATAATAATAAACACAAAACTGTGGCACCAAACACACATAGGAGGCGTCCTCTTAAACATAACATTGGGCAAGAATTTTAGAATGAGTAGAAAATTCTAAATTTATACAATAAAAAATGTGAAAACCTGTAAATCTGCGACGAAACAACCGAAATGTGAAAATTATGTTATCATATATAAAATTATGCTATAAGTCTTCAATTGAAAAAAAAATGTGCTTGGTTGCGTTGCGTGTGGTTGCCATCGTCGCTATGACGTCAAACACAAAACTCTAGCAGTGGTTTATACCACAACAATGCACACATTTGTAAACTTTTCAGAGTGATCCTCTAAACATTGAAGCAACGTCCATACGATCTCGCAACGTTTCTATTTCATGGAACGAAGTCCCTTGGACAGAATATTTTCAGATATCAGTGTCAGACCATGACCGTCCATTATCAAGCTCCAACTGCAGTGGAAAGAGAACATTGAATACATCAGCGCAGGTTTGAATGCGATAACGACTAAATGGTGGATGAGTTTAGGAATTTTATTGATGTGCAAGGTTTTTTGTGTCCGTACACGTAAGAAGTATAAAGAAAGCATGAAGGGTGAAATAATTTGTTTATTTTTGAAAAAATATCAAATCTTCCCATTATACGGGCGGCATTACGCCGAAGCGTGTAGCAAATGGCGGGGTCTATCTCGTAAACTTAGCGCCAGGGCAATACAGCTCCGAAGAAATGTCGCGCTGTTCCGTTAGCGACACTGTGTTCGATTTGACCACCCGCACAGATAGCGATGTGTTTAACAACTACACTGACCGGCAAGTTGATTTTCTCAAATAGTTTTAGAAAAACTAGATAGGCGTCGAATTCTTAAATAAATTTTTAAGCCACGAAAATGAATTGTGACGAACCAGTCGTGAAAATAATTGTCAAAAAAATTAAACAAATTTTTGTTGAGACGAAAATTTCAGGATTACAGATTGTAATACTGTAGTTATGTTTGAAACTCGCTTGAATTACAGGGTGACCCAAAAAGATGCGTACCCATAAAAATTTCAATTGTGACTTTGATTAAAAAGCTATTAATTTCAAATTACAACCACACATTATTCAGTTTATGGAAGACCATTCACCAGAGTTTCAGCTATTTCTGTCAATTTTTAGTAAACTTATGGCTTTTCCAAGATGTGTTCCAAATGTCCACCATTTACTTGCAAGCAAACCTGTACTCGTGTGGCAAAGTTGTCAATCACTTTTACACACTCCTCTTTTGGGATGGCTCTTATTTTTGCTGTGATGGCAGTTTTCAGTTCCTCAATTGTTTGTGGATTTCCCTGGTATACATTGTCTTTGAGGAAACCCCACAGATAAAAATCAGGGAGGGTTAAGATCTGGTGAGTGCGGGGCCCATTCCTCATCGCACCTTCTGCTTATGAGTCTCTCTTCGAACCTCTGCCTCAACCAAGCAAGGATTTCGTTGGCAGTATGAGGTGTGGCCCCGTCTTGTTGAAACCATTGTGAAACTCTCAGAACCCCTCTCCGGTGTCCCAGCGACGCCCAGCACTTGTTCAGAACAGCCATGTAGCGCCCCTTGTTGACTGTCTGGGATCGGTCGTCATCATCTTCGAACCAATAAGGCCCGATGATCCCGAGCTTGTTCATGGCCACCCAGGCAGATACATTTAACGAAATGAAGCGTCGTCTGAAGCACTTCGTCTGGAACCTTCGAACCCCAAAAAAACATTGTTTTTGCTATTGACGTGCCCGGAAAGCAAAAAACGAAACGAAATGCTTGCAACGAAACTGTGAATATTTGGAACATATCTTGGAAAAGCCATAAGTTTACTAAAAATTGACAGAAATAGCTGAAACTCTGGTGAATGGTCTTCCATAAACTGAATAATGTGTGGTTGTAATTTGAAATTAATAGCTTTTTAATCAAAGTCACAATTGAAATTTTTATGGGTACGCATCTTTTTGGGTCACCCTGCTATTTTGTACAAACGTTTAAATGAATTAGTTATTGTTAATGGGGTATATTATATTGCGCTGCAAAAAGAATGCCATTACGAGGTAATCAAAAAATATTTCTATTCATCTAACTGGATGATAAATAATTTTTCAATATCAAGCAGAGCAACCTTGTTTCAAGTTTGGGTTGAAAATCAATTTTGATTCATGTTATAGATACCAAGAGTTGATATTCACCATCTTGCTCCTGTCACAATGTATCAAGTTCGAGTTTGTGCTTTCAACTCACGGGACAATTTGATAACACAAGAAACAGCGTTTTTCAAAACAGGTAAGTCATCAACCGAGAATCAACTTGCCTCTCCCATAGTGCAAGTTGATTCTCCCCAAAGAAATCAATTAATCCCTGTTAAAATTAGAAACATGAAGTATTTTGATAAAGAGGTTTTTCAAACTGATCTAGCTCATGCTTATGCAACATTAGAATCTTTAACTAACACCTCTAACAATGGATCAACACAAGCAGCCTTTAAAGATTTTATTCAAATATTTCACAATGTCATAAATAAAAATGCACCAATGAAAAATTTAAGTCGCAAAGAGAAGCACTTTAGGCAAAAACCGTGGATAACCTGTGCAATAAAAAAATCTATAAAAACAAAAAATAAGCTCTATCGGCTTAAATTAAAAAATCCAAACAATGCCACATTTGCTCGAGATTATAAAATATACTGAAACAAGTTAACTCATGTTAAGGAGCATGCTAAAAGGCTACATTACAATCAGTTAATACAAGAAAACATGCATAATTCCCAAAAAGTCTGGAAAACAATTAATGAAATCCTGAACAAAGTACCTAAAAGGAATAACTTACGTATACACCAAATTCTTGACAACAAGGGTGTGATACATACAGATCCACCTGCAATTAGCAACACATTTAATAATTATTTTGCAGAAGTAGGACCATCCATGGCTAAAGACATCCCTCCTGCAAAAAGTAATTACATTAATAATATCACAAGTACACCATACTCTTTTTACTTAAGCCCAATTACAGAAGAAGAAATACATTATCATATAAGAAATTTAAACAGTAGAAAATGTACCGGTATAAATAACATTCCAATAAAGTTTATTAAAATTGCCTCTGTTGTTATCACACCTATATTAACTAATTTATACAACGATTGCATATCTAAAGGGATTTTCTCAGATATCTTAAAAATTTTTCAAATAACTCCAATCTACAAAAAGGGGCCGAAAAATATGTGTTGCAATTATCGTCTAATTTCCTTGCTTTCACCTTTTAGCAAAATTTTTGAGAAATGTCTATACAGCCAACTTATCAATTATCTAAATAAAAAAAATCTAATAACAAGTAGTCAGTATGGTTTCAGGTCAAAATACTCGTGCTCTATGGCTGTATCCAAAATTAGTAGTGAAATTATAAAAAGTATAGATGATAGGAAAATAACTTGTTCAGTATTTCTTGACTTTGCCAAGGCATTTGAAACTGTTGATCATGAAATTTTGTTTAAAAAAATGCAGTTGTATCGAATTCGTGGAATAATACTTCAGTTCTTTAATAGTTATTTGAGCAATCGAAAAATGTTTACGCTTGTTAATGGTATATCATCAAGGATGAATGACGTGAAATGTGGAATCCCACAAGGATCTACATTAGATCCTCTCTTGTTCACGTTATATATCAATGATCTACCATCTGTAACAAAATTCAACGTAAAATTATTTGCAGATGACACAAACTTAACTATGTCTCATTATAAAGATAAAGAGTTACAAAATAATGTGAATAATGAGTTAGAAAATATTTGTGATTGGATGAGATGCAACAAATTATCAATAAACTTTTCTAAAACTGAATATCTACTAATCACAAGAACAAAAACTAAAAGTTCATTTGAAATAAAGATAAATAATCACATCATTAAACAAAACAGTTGTTCAAAATATCTAGGTATCTACATAGATGATAAGTTGACGTGGAAAAAACAAGTAAGCAGTGTATGTTCTAAAATAGCACGCGGTTGCTGGGCCTTGGCGAGGTTGAAAAACTATGTCAATCAGAAAACCCTGCTTAATGTATATTATGCAATGATCCAAAGCCACATACAATATTGCATATTAACATGGGGCGCTGCTTCCAAAACTACATTAAATCCCTTAATAAAATTACAAAAACGAGCTGTTCGATTAATCACTAATAGTAGGTACAATGCACATTCAACACCTTTGTTCAAATCCTTGAATTTATTAAAAATAGATGACATCCATAAACTCGAAGTTTGCAAACATATGTATCAAGTAAATTCAAAACAATATGCAGGGGTAAATCCATCTGCATACATTCCATTAAAATCAATGCATTCCTACAACACAAGAAAACGAGTAAATGAAAATTACTTTTCAAAGAGAACTAAATCTAAATTTGGCAGAAAAAATATTGAAATACTTGGACCAAAATACTGGACAAGTGTCCCAAGTAATTTGAAAAATTACTCCTTACGAACATTTGCAAAACTGTACAAAGAACACATAATCACGCAGTACTAAATTCAAATTCCTGTTCTGCGAAAGGCAAAAATTTTAAATTTCCAATTTATTGCAGCTTCCTCAACAGGTGATTCCTATACATACTGAGTATGTGTGTTATTTATTTATTTATTTTAGTTTTTTTTTATTTTAGTTTTTTGTTTAGTTTCTTTCGTGTGTATCTAGTCAAACAATTTGTTTTGAGTTAAACCAAATTTCAAAGATGTTGCGAAGGTGGTGGTTGACTTAGATGACCTTATGGTCTTTTCACTAACACCTCGTCAAGTCAATGACTTCATTAATTTGTTTACGCATAAAATGTGATGGTGCTTGACAAATAAACTTGTTGTTGTTGGTGATCTTTCGTATTTTTTATCGAAAAGGTGGTTACATGCTTTGTGCTTTTTTAAGATTATTTTAATTTAGTGACGTAACTACGAAATTCTCAAGTGCTCCACAAGGGGATTTAACGCAAACAAATTTATTGACATTTCTTATGGGAGAAAGGGGTTGGTTGAATCAAACAACAATGCTCTGGGACTAACGTCACTCAAGTAAATCTCACATAAAACTGGGGAGTGCCACCGACCTAAGCGACGCAAGCCAAAAATGAGATGGATGTGCGAAGGTTAAATACCATTTTCAAAAAACATGTTCAAATTTGACTCAAAAGTAACTGCAAGGAGGCTCTTTTGCAATTTTTCATTTTTTGGCATTTACAAAAATGTTTTTATTAAATAAACGACTGCATATCGGACAATCTACTTTAAGCTCTATGGTAGGTATCGTAATCTTTGTACCTTGATGGAAACCAGATGAAAAATTATTTTGGCTAAAACGGTTGAAGAAAGCACTTTAGAGAGCTATTGGGTAGGTTGAATCATTTGAAATCTCTTTGAACGTACATCAGTAATAATATATGACGGAGATGTTATGAAAATTACGTAAAACTTCTTATATGTAACTAAGAGTACACAATTCTCCGGGATAAATCAGGTTTAATGATCTTATACTGAAACTTTCAGCTCCTCGGCCTCCGAAAAAGGTCAAAGTGATTCGTGGTCGCTCTTCAGAACTGACTTTAACTTGGGTTGATGAGGATGGTCTTGACAATGGTGTTGTTCGATATGAGATCACGTACAGAAAAAAGCATGGACCTTCATCGCTTAGTGAACAAAATGTTTATGTCAACACTCCTGCCACTATAAAAGTAATAACTAATCTTCAGAGCAACAGTGAATATGAAATCTGGATGCAATCGATGACCAACCAACCAAACGTAGTCATCGATGAAAGCAAAAGAGTCACCGCAACTACAAGTGAGAAACTGTTATACAGCTAAGTTATTGGTTATAATTGTTTCCGGTACAAATAAAACTGTTTTGATGCAAAAGTAAGTCACAACCACATAATGTGAGTGTCGCGAAATAGGAAATGGTATTACTATGCTGACAGGACAATTGATAAAAGTTGTATGACAAACCGTAGGAATTAATTCGATTTTAGATCTGATCTCACGAAAAAACCAAGACCTTCTTCACCAAACGAATATAATAAACGACCCAACTTAACTCACTTAGCTGCGGTACTCACCGTACTAATTTTCAATAAACACAAGCACCACTGCTCACTTCAGTAACACCACACAACAAGGGCTATACCCTTCAGCATACAACAATATTGCTTACTCTATGCACACTAAATCTACACTCGAATAATTACGCTCGAAAATTTACGTCTATTTATACTCTAAATTCAGTTTCGACAATCTTCTACAGCATTCTCAAAAAGAAACAAAAAGAGAAATCACATGATATGCAAAACTCACACCAAACCACGGTAAACACGATTGTGACGTCAAGAGAAATCATATGACATGCAAAAATTTGCACCAAACCGCAGTAAACACAATTGTGTCGTCACAAGCACAAATTTTGACTCAGTGAAATTACGTAACGGAAAAATCTGTCCAGAATATTCACGAAACAATTACGTCAGTAGAAGATTATGACTTCATAATGTAACCTTACGAAACGATTCCGCGAATACAACTTCGGAAAACAACGCATCGGTCTAGAACTTTTTTGTAGACAAAGCATTTAAAACACAACCATAAAAAACAGTTACATCGTTACAGTGAGATGCTTCCACAGTACAGTGAACGGTACAGAACGTCAACATGCATGCTAAACATCTAGTACAGTGTTTCTTAACCGGAGTTCGACCAAACCTTTGGTGTTCGACGGAGCTGTATCTGGGGTTCAGTGGAAGTTCTTCAATATCCCAACACTTTCAGGGGCGTACCCCGGGGGCTGCTGGCCACCTGATTTTGGGAGGAAAATTGGACGTGGGAAGACGTGGTGTCCTTTTTTTTGATCTTCACCTGATTTTGGGAGGAAAATTAGACGTCACGCTGTCCGTTTTCAGGATTCGGTTGAGATAGCCATGAAGTTGTTAAGGTTCGGCCGCTTGGCACGGGTTAAGTAACCCTGATTGAGTAAATCGACAATTACTTTCTAATTGTAATGAAAATTTCTGCTTCAAAGTGGAGGGCATCAGGTGTACTTCCACAAAAACTGCCGCAGAATTCTTCAACGCTTTATCAAAAAAAAGTGGATGCTTTCGTCGACAAATTCATAATAATTCAAGCTGCTTCATAATCTTTTTCAGTATATTGCTCTCTAAGAAAATAATTTTTGTTTGAAATGAATACGGCAGAACCTGCCAAGCGCTTTTGAATTAAATAAGAAGCGAAGTTTTTGCCTGGCGTCGCCTGGCGTCGAATTAAAAGTTGAAGATGGAAAAAATGCAGCACACAAAAATATATTCGTTAACCATCACACCTGCATTGTAGTTTTATGTATTACGTTATATTAGCTTTGATATTAATTTACGTAATATTATGTATAGCACCAAAAAGTTGCCATGTCGATTGTTGTCGCAGAAACTGTAGAGCACAGTTTATATATAAAACGTGTGCTCTACAAGTACATCACTGATTGGACGTGAATGGCAGAAAACACGAAGAAATATAGTAAGTGAAAACCAATGGAGAGAAAACCGACCGTTGATTTCACTGTCCCAATTCCGTTTTTACTAAAATTCGAATTAATATATTGTGTAGTTAATTGGTAGCACCTTTAGTGGCTTCTATTGCAGCAATTGAATCAAACTTTAATATATTCTTGCATTTCTATTGATCTCTCAAGAAATTAGGTTTATGAAATTTAAACAAAGCGACTCTGATATTTTTGTTGCTCTTTTTATTGCAGGCCTGCCCCACTTTTTCGTCGCTACACATTACAGTAATTTTTTTGCGCAATGCATTTTCGAGCTTGTTGCCCCAAAACAGAAAGCGATGTTTCATGAGTCGTTTTTTTATAAAAATGACAGAAGTCTTGATTCGTGATATAATTAAAAAATGCTCGGTAGTGTTCACATAATTTTTTTATTAAACTAAAAGTTCAACAGTAATTGAGTGAGACTGAGAGTTGAATTGTCAAGTGAATCGGCTCCACCTGTGAATCGAACCTGTCACCATGAATCTGCATCGCGGGACCGCTAAGCCATGTCGCTGACTTTACCTTTGGGGCTAGGAGAGATATTTGTGATAACGCCATTACGAGCGTATTTGCTTTGACAAAAAGTCTAATATCAAAAACAAAATAATCGTTTTATTTGTGGTTAACTGTCGTTAAAGTTACGCTCTAGTTTAATCGTTTTCAATCTTTACTTCTGCGGGTCGGTCTCGGGCCACGTTTTAAATAGATAAATGCAGAGACTATAACTTTACTTTATTCAAAACGCTTGTTTAGAGTCACGCCCACTACGGTTCAAGAAAGCTTTTTTTACAGAAGCCCTCACAACAAATATATGCCTTTTATTTTTTTCATTTTCATACTTTATTGCTAATGCTGCGGCAGCACTTTTTTCACCAAATTTTCTGATCGTGCTTGCCGGTCAGTAACAGCCATTTTCATCAATTCGTTTAGGCGTGGATGTAGTTCAGCTTTGTTAATGTCATTGCCGAGAAAGCTTGGCAACACCGATACGTCGTTCTAAAGCGAGTTACAAATTTTGCTTTGAATAACCGAAACTCGGTAAAAGCTATGACTGGTAGAGCATTCCAAAGTCCTGCCCTGTGACCAGAGCTGGGCATTCCGCAAACAGTTTCGCAAATTTCACAATTGCGAAATTTGAATTGCGCTTTAAGTAAATTTTTTATCACTTGCGAAATTTGCGTTGCGCTTTAAATTTTTTTTGTTTTGTTTCGTGCGCGATTTGCGTTGCGTTTTAAACTAAATTTTTGATCAATTGCGCTATTTGCGTTGCGTTTTAAGCTAAATTTTTGACCAATTGCGCAATTTGTGTTGCGTTTTAAGCAGAACTGGGCATTCCGCAAATTTCGCAAGCTACAGCATTGCATTGGCAATGCTGTAGCATTGGCAATGCTGTAGCAAAACAGTCCGAAGATCTGCCGGCAGTTGTTGCCAAATCACTTGACGAGTGGGTAGAACAGACCAGAGGGAAAGTGACGCCAAATTGCTTCCTCTCTTTACATCGGGAAGCATAGATCCACGTATTTTAAAGATATAGCACCACGGACTCAAGCTCAGCAGCAGTTGAAAGAGTATTTTCCATTGGCTCCAACGTTCTGCGGTCAAAAAGAGCGTCGCTGACTGCAGAAAATTATGAGCGGTTTGTGATGCTGCGGGAGAACAAAAAATGTTTCCCCAGTCTTTGTTCCTTCGGAAATAAAATCATGTTTAAATTATTATCTTCATGAAAGCTTAGGTCTGGGAGTTAGCTCGTAGACCTTTGTTTGTACCATTATGCTTTGATTTCAAGGAGTTACTACGGTACGGTTCGGTACGAAATTACGGTACGATTACATTTTGGCAAAAAAAAATACAATACGTAATTATGCACGGAATTTTTGGGAAAAGTACGGTATGGTACGAAAATACGGTATTATATTTTTCGTATTGTACTCTTTCCGTACTACAGTAATGCATGCTATGCACTTTTACTTCAAAGTATTGCACTTTTCTTTTTTGCACTTCTTCTTCTTGCCTATAACTTTACCACGTCAGTTGTGCTCGCCGCTACATTCACCTCCAGTCACCCCTCACAATTTCAAATTACAATACTGTGAAGAAGCTAAATTGTTATGCCGTAATTATAATTCGATTGTTCATTCATAATTCTGCGTATGGTAAAGCCTTCATCTAATGGTCTCGCCGACTAATATAAGAAATAGTGCCGATCTAACCATCGTAAAAAAAGGACCCAAAAAATAACGTATCAAATCAAAAATATTTATCAATTAATAACCTACGGAGCTTTTTTTGAGAGAACAAAGCCTTTTTAGTGGCGGGGTGAGATCTCATATTTTTGCAGACCTGTAGCCTGGGCCATTGCTGCAACTACAGTGTAATTGTTTTTTGATTTATTGTTCTGATGTGTGAATACCGACACTATTTTTAATATATTCATTGAGATATTAAAACTCTTGATTTCGTCAGGTATGTAACCAGGAGGGGCACTGGAACACTCCACCCCCTTGGCGGATGAAGAACATTTTTACCGGTTGCTACCTTCGGGCAAACGAAAATGGGTCCCCCCGATCATTGTCAATAAAACCGGCTCTGCCTCTCTCCCAAAGTTTTCGCTTTTTGCTCTACTGGTATATAGGATAGGCACTAATGTTTTTGTAGCCTATAAAAGCAAAGTTTTGTTCAACTTCTAAAATAGAAGGACGATAAATCTGAACTTTGACGAGGCAATGGCAAAATTTTCCGGCTGAATTTTTCTTGACGTAAATTGGTTGAAAAAATGTGGTACGAAAAGGTAAGGTATTTTGGTACGGAAAAAATTCCGTACCGTACTGTTACGAACGGTATTTTAGCGAGGTAAGAAATTACGGTACGGTATGTTTTTAGAGGAATATAGTGCGGAAAATAATTCCGCACCGTACCGTAGTAACCCCATGTTAGATTTTGGTTTTCGATTGCTATATTGCAGTGCCATAAACCCATACGCTGTAGTTGTGGTTTGCTATAGTAGGAAATCTTCGAACGGAGCAAGATTAAAAAAACTGCCAGACTGAGCTAGATGCTGGGGGCACAGTCTTGTCATCAGCCAGCCCACCATGTTATTATCAACAGCCGCTCATTCGCAAGCCTCATTTAAGTGGTGATAGATAAAGCAAGATGACGTGGTGGGATAATGGCTGCTCTTCTGCGCCACTTCTACAAAAAGCTTCTGCTTTCTGGCCTTGCTCCGAACGAAGAACGAGATTGGAAATAAGCCTTAAGTAGCGAATTTGATTGGGTTTGAATTTATGATGAAGTTTCTAGTTACGGTTGCGGTTTATCAATAAAAAATATTGTTTGCACAATTTGCGCTTGCGCTTATTCGCTCCAAAACTTCAATTGCGGAATTTGCGATTGTGCTTTGCCATTTGGAAAGTCTGCTAGCGCAATTTGTGGTTGGGCTTTCACAGTTAAAAAATTTCATTGCGCAATTTGCGGTTGTGCTTTTTAATTTTAAATTTTCGGTTGCGAAATTTGTGATTGTGCTCTTTTACTTCAAAAAATCGTTTGCGGAATTTGCTTGGGGCTTAGCTAATTGTTTTTTAAGAGCCCAGCTCTGCCTGCAACTATAATCCATTACTTCTTGCAACGCTGTGCTTTGATCGCCGCTGATTTTTGAAACAATTTTCAGCAGTTACTGCCCATCAACCAGCGCCATGGCCTAGTGGTTAGAGCGTTCGCCTTGGAAGCTGGTAGACTGGGTTCTATTCTCAGTCGGGTCAAACCAAAGACTTAAAAATGGTATCTGCTGTTACACTTGCTAAACGCTCAGCAATTATGTTTAGCGCGAAGGATGAAGTGAACAGAGAATAAAATACGTCAGTGAATTCTTGACAAAACTTAGTCCTGGCGCTAAAGGTCCTCAGTAGTTATACAGCGCCATAAAATCACACAACATTTCATTTTATTCACATAAATTTTCAACTTCAACAATAACGCGTGCTTTTCTTTTCTGGATCCTAATTAATCTGCAGACAAAACTAGTAAATCAATCGTCGACTGTTGAAAAGTGACGTTATAATATGCCTTCAGCTTTTCGATGGCCTTGACCGTTGAACGTAAAGTTGAGAAGGCCTGTATTTTGGCCCGTGGTACGAATCGATGGGGATAGGAGACGCTCGCGCATCGACAAAAAACGCGTTTTTATAAGCAGCCACAGTCAACGTAGGGGTAGTTTGAAGCACAGTTGTACAGTACAGTAGGTTTGATACAGATATCAGATGCATAGAAATCAGCCTGGCGTTTCAGACATGTACATTGAATAATATATTTTGGATTTAAGGAAGAGCTCGTGGGGTAGCCCGCGGCTATAGCCTCTAAACTCTTGATTTAGCATTTTATCAATAAGCAACAATTGCTACACCATAACTGAATTTTTAAGCTTTAACAAAATAGACCGGGCGCCCGGAGGGTTTATTCAAGTGAACGACGGCAAAACGTTTGATCACATTTAAACTTGCACACTTACGAGTACTTCCAAAATATTTATTGCTGCCGGGGTGGATCCGGGGATTTCACCCCTAAATTACCCATTATAGGGAACCGAAAATAACATTTGTTCAAGTGAACGATGGAAAGGCTAATAGTTTTGCCAAATCACACGTATTAATGCACTGAACATCGAAACACCCATGACAGCAATTTTATCCGGGGATAACCCCCCAGACAGCAAAAAATTTAGGGGGACCAAAATGACATTTGTTCAAGTGAACGATGGCAAGGCTAATAGTTTTGCCAAATCACGCGTATTAATGTACTGAACATCGAAACACCCATGACAGCAATTTTATACGGGGATAACCCACCGGCAGCAACGATTTTGTACCCGTATGATTTCACGACGTACGTCACGTGATATTCTTGAAGTGAATGATGCTAGCGCTAATAGTTTTGCCAAATCACGCGTATTAATGTACTGAACATCGCAATACCCATGACAGCAATTTTATCCAGGGATAACCCCCCGACAGCAACGATTTGGTACCCCCATGACGTCACGACGTCACCAGATATTCTTCACGTGAACGATGGCAAAGCTAATACTTATGCCGAATGGCGTGTATTAGGCTAGTGTAATGAACATCAAAATATTCACGACAGCAATTTTATCCGGGGATAATCCTCCAAGAGCAGCGATTTTGCACCCCATGACGTCACGACGTCACGTGATATTTTTCAAGTGAGCGATGGCAAGGCTAAAAGTTGTGACAAATCACGCATAGTGATGTACTGAACATCAAAATACCAATGACAGCAATTTTATTTGGGGTTATCTCCTTCAAATAAGAAATTTGGAGAAAGCTGGGTAGCAAAAATAGACTGATGCGTTTTTATGAGCAAAGATGGCAAGCTTGCATAAATGGTAAAAATCACGCGTGGAATGGAATGAGAGCATGGAACAAAAATAAACTATATCATACGTGCTTTGATTGATGCTCTTTTCAAGTAAACAATTATTATCGTTAGCAGCGGGAGCAGTGATGAAACTAAATTATTATTCTTTTACCGGAACGTTGCCGGAACCAATTAGATGGCCGAGGAGATAAAGCGGCTATCTCTGGTGTGGTCGACTCGGGCTTATTTACGAGTCAAGTCAAACGAATGATCTTATATAATTCGGTGGTTTTCAACCTGGGGTCCGCGAATGATTTTAAGGGGGCCGCAAGGGCTAAAGTGTCCATAAGGGGTCCATAAGTATGGCTGGCAACTCCTAGCGAGCTCGTATAGCGCATTAATCGCTGTCTCGTGATAGGAGGATAAATATGCAACAATATACAAATACAAGGACTATTTTGCTACGCATGATAGTCACGCGACTCCCTTTGTAAATTTCATTATTCTAAAAACGAAATTTTAAAGTTAGCAGTACTCGTATTAAAAAATAAATTTTACAAGAATATTTTTTGTAGGCAAAAAAAATCAAATTTTCATTATTATACTCGCGGTATTATGCCGAGGCGAGTAACGAGTGGCGGGGCCCATCTTCGGGGCTTAGCGCCTGGGCTACACAGCCTCGAAGTCCGAGGAAATATCGCAGCGGTGGCGAGTCGCTGGCAACACTGTGTCCGATTTGACCGGCCCAGGGCACGAACCCCAGATCTCCCGTACCGATAGTGATGCCCTTGCCGCTGAGCCAACCCGCCGTTTTTTTTTTGTAAGCCTTCATCGAAAGCTCTTGAGACTCCAGAAAAAAAGGCAAAGGACCCCTTAAAGTTAAAAGCCTGTTGTTCTACCAGATAGACCAATTCTTTTTGTCTTAAGCAAACAATGTTATCCGTGAATACAAGCATCGCGTTTTTCGTTCTCCGTCTTGTGGTACAACAGCAGTTTTTTCTGCGTTTCTATGAGACAGCTGTTATGGCTTGTCACATTCTGCTGGATGAAGAAATTCGTCGGAATGTCATCTATTTACGGTGAAAATATTCACGACCTTTTTAGAACCCCTGATTTCAAAGTCTGGTTTCGGTCTCGGCTCGTTCAAGTCTTGGTCTCGTATCGACATTTTGCTCCAAGTCTCGGTCTCGTGGTGTCAAAGTCTTGTCTCGGTCTCAAAGATTTTGGCCGAGACTTCAGCTCTGCTGATAAGTGCATGGCGCTGCGTAACGAACTTGTGTAGGAGTTACCGTTAGGTGCCTTTTCCGACGCTATAAACAGCGAAATTGGCGACTTGTTCTTCATACAGCTCCTTGAATCCTGAACGTCAAGCCGGTGAGCTTTGAATACCAATTATAGGATCATTGGTTTAACGCGACTACGAAACAAGGCCGAGTCGACCTCACCAGAGACAGCCGCTTTATCTACTCGGCCATCTAATTGGTTCCGACAACGTTCCGGTAACAGAATAATAATTTAGTTTCATCACTGCTCCCGCTGCTAACGATAATAATTGTTTACTTAGAGAGGAGTATCAATCAAAGCACGTAAAAACAGTTTAAAGATATAGTTTATTATAACTGGCATCCCAGCAGAGCATCTATCGTTTGTTGCAGAGAATCGAGATGCTTGGAGGCTCCAGCTTGAGCTGCTGCCCTCGCAATCCCCCAAGGATAAGCGGGTCCAGAAAAGTAAGTAAATAACTGTTCCATGCTCTCATTCCAATTCGTCCTGCTTTTATTGGGACTTACCAATTTTTTGGCTCGAGAAAACCTCTTAATTTAGGAAGATTTAAAATATTGCTAGGAAAGACGACTAGCATTTTCTTTTTTTTTTGGCTGCCGAGAGAATAACGACAGATGCAAAATTGCTATTTAAATATTCAGTGCCGTATAGGCTATTTCAATGCGTGATTTTTACCATTTATGCAAGCTTGCCATCTTTGCTCATAAAAACGCATCAGCCTATTTTTGCTCCTCTGCTTTCTCCAAATTCCTTAGTTGAAGGAGATAACCCCGAATAAAATTGCTGTCATCGGTAATTTGATGTTCAGTTCATCGCTACGCATGATTTGGCACAACTTTTAGCCTTGCCATCACTCACTTGAAAAATATCACGTGACGTCGTGACGTCATGGGGATACAAAATCGCTGCTGTCGGGGAGTTATCCCCAGATATAATTGCTGTCAAGAATATTTTGATGTTCACTACACTAATACACGCCATTCGACGTAAACAGGGGTGGGCAAGCTTTTCACACGAAGGGCCAGATTTGGAAAAACCGCTGCAACCGCGGGCCGCACGCTAATTGGAAAACAAGGTAAAGACCTTTTTTATTTTGGAGATTACGGTCCACGTACAAATGTGATCTCCAAGATAAAATGTTTTCACCTCGTTTTTCTCGTTTTTTATTCCGATTTTGAACCGTTCAGACTTATTTTTTTTGAAAACCACTGCCATCCATGATCTTTAAATGAAAAAAAGGTCTTCCGCTCAATTCACAGTGAGAGTTTAAGTTTGTGTAAGTGCCGGCGGGCCAGGACCGGCGGGCCGGTTTTGACTTTGCACATGTCTGGGTATAAGTATTAGCTTTGCCATCGTTCACGTGAAGAATATGTAGTGACGTCGTGACGTCATGGGGGTACCAAATCGTTGCTGCCAGGGGGTTATCCCCGTATAAAATTGCTGTCATGGGTGTTTCGATGTTTAGTACATTAGTACGCATGATTTAAGGCAACTTTTAGCCTAGCCATCGTTCACTTGAACAAATGTTATTTTCGGTCTTCCTAAAATGGGTAATTTAGGGGTGAAATCCCCGGATCCACCCCGGCAGCAATAAATATTTTGGAAGTACCCGTAAGTGTGCAAGTTTAAATGTGATCAAACGTTTTGCCGTCGTTCACTTGAATAAACCCTCTGGGCGCCCGATCTAAAACTTGATGCACCAAGGAAAAGGTTTGTTTCAAAAGCAGCAACAATCTCTTTGCGATGGAATCCGGTGCCTGGAGATTCAATATGCGTGACTTACATTGTCAGTTGGAATCCAGCCTCACCGAATGGAACTGACGAAAAAACGGACATTACCTCAGCTGAGACAACAATCAGTGGCTCGTATTCGAACACAACTTACAGCTTCGCAGTAGCTTCTGTCAATGACGCTGGTTCCTGTGAAGAATCGAATGAAAGAACGATAACAACAAGTTTGACACCGAGTTAATTCAAGCTGTTGTTATTCAAGATGTTAATTATAAAACTACTTTTGAATAACTGCGTTTTTGAATCCAGTTTGCAACAAAAAGCAATGACTTTGAAATCTACTGCCCAATTGCCCATCTTCTTGTCCACAACCCACCATTTTTTGCTCAGTATCTCAGCGAGGCTCAGTAGCTATAAGATCGAAAGCAACGTTTCAATAATCGACCTTTTTTAGAAAAACACTTGAATTGATTGCCGGTATCGTTGAAAAATTCTCCGAACGGTTTATGGGGTAACACCATTGCTGTGTAGGCTATTTGCTTTGAAAAAGAGTAACTGCAGTACATCGCAACCAAACTAGGTACGCTAGCGCTGTAAACTAGCCAGTAGTAGAAATGACCCAACTGTGTTATGAAATAAACAGTGCGCACGATGCTGCGCAGTTTCTGATTGAGCAGCCTACAATAAAACTACATTTTTTACGGAATACAGTTCATGCAGTAACTGCACAAAGTGTGTAGTGTAGTTCACACGCTTTTGACAAAAGCTACACTATTTTCAGTTCATTGCAACGATATTGTACAGATCGTTAATAGTGAAGTGGTGTGCTTCACCAGAACTCAAAATAGGAGAGAGCATAATTTAAGGCAAAAATGAAAATACAGTAGACTGCCGACTATTTGTGAGTGAGAAAGAGTTGGAAATATTGTCACTTTATTATATATATTTTATCTGCCCGCGCTTTGGAGTTTTGTTAACTTCCTTGCTTCCTTGCGATATTATAATAAGCCGATCAAGTATTTAGTCATTGATCATATATTCTTTGCTTTAAGTTTGAGTCATCTTTTTACCTTTTTCCGCTGCTTTTATTTGGACTATTTTTTATTTCCGTGTTGATCTGATGATGCCCATGCAAGGACGAAATACACTTTCAAATAACCATTGTAACGGTAAAAGTGTTTCTGCGATTTTAAATAATAATGAAAGGTGAGCAATTGAAATTTGTCAACAAATGCAGGGACCCTCGTTGCACTACACCGTGTCTGCCGTTGGAGCAGATTGCCCTGCTATAACTAACACGTTGAAACAATAGGTAGCCTACTAGTATTCAACATGCTGCTTGTTATACTACACCAAGCAAAAAAAAATTATCGTGCGGCATTTTATCCAAGGACGCAACAACGAGGCTTGGATACTGGATAGCATGGGTGAAAATCTAGGGGGGAGATTGGGGATGTATGCCTCTAATAATTCGGCTGCATCCCCCCAATATTTTCATGCCCCACATCAGCGAACTAGATAACCTTTTTTTTTGGTCTTCACTACATTTTGGGCAAGAAATTGGTCATCTGGGAAGTGATGACCTTTTTTTGGTCTTCACTTCATTGCACTTCATTGTGGAGGGCAAAAATTTGGGCAACCGCGCGGGGGTGTCAAATTTGCTAAATCATCCCCCCCAATCTCGAAAAATGGCAAAAAATGGTCAATTTTGCAGAATCATCCCCCCAATGCTCAACATAGATTTGCACCTTTGCTGGATAGGGGTTGAATCATCAACCTTTTGTTCGTGCCGTCGTAGAAACGACGCTCGAAACCACTTCGCCACGCTCCTGCACTAACTTCCGGAGAGCGAAGTCAGTGTAGCTGCCACCATCCAGTTGAGCTTAGATTTTTTGGCATTAAATCACGATTCAAATCGTTGAAGTCTTTCAGTCAGATCAACAAAACGTTTAGGGGCCTGTTTTAGCACCCTCTCTTGCTTCAACGCTGTTACTTGGAGGTTTGAGTTTTTTTCACCCGTTTAAAAGTATTTACGTAAAAAAGGCTACAGCTTACATAGTTTTAAGGGTGGCTGTGGCCCCCATTATCCCTCCTGGATAAACCCCTGCCCCATTCAACATTGCTAGTTTTATCTTACGCAGAAAATACATAATAAATTACTTTGGCTTGAACCTATTGCCCCATTTCACTCACTTTACCATGATGGCGGCACAGTCCCTTCTGGTTTCAAAACAATAATAATTAATTCATGCACTACATTCCTAAATTAACTTTTGATCTCTGACATATCCACGGACCCTCTAAATGTTCACGAGCTCCGGTGTGACGCGCCGGCTGCTCTTCCCCCCTCTTTCGGAGTCTTGCGTACAGTAGTATAAAGGAAAGCACGTCGGTACGATGATCGTTTTTGGTTAATTAATTGTCTTTGCAATTACATCTCGTAGGTTGGTCACTGCGAAACCATCGTTTTCTGTTTGTGGGTGATGCCATCATACGGACTCGGTTTTGCTGACTTTTATGTTAGAAAAAGTGGAAAACTACTTGTTTTGACCAAATTTAATCGTCAGCTCATCAACCAAAGTAAAACTTTAGTTGGAAACTACAGACTGCACAAACTTTCTAGGGCCAGTGATTCATTTTGTTGCATCGATTTCTGCAAAATCTTTCGCCCAAATCATTAAAGCAGCATGTAACTTCCGAGCATTTGATCTTGGTGTATATAAATAGCGACATCCAGGGTTGCAAAATCTTCGATGAGCATTGGGGGGGAGTGACTTAGCAAAACTGACCATTTTTCGACATTGGGGGGGATGATTTACAAGCTGTCAAGACAGCTATCGACAAAAACATGAAAAAAAATTATAGCGATTTGCTGGTAAAAATGAAAAAAAAACGACATATGTACTAAAAACAAAGAATAATTGATTCACGGTTCAGAACTTGAGAATAGCTTTGTAAAAAGCTGTTTTCGCATTAGGCTTCAAGAAACCCTCTGTCAGAACTCTTTTGGAGTAGCTTTGAAAAACGCTGTTTGTCCCAGAAGCTTTTCGTAAATGGCTACGACAGCACACAGCCTCCCAGCGAGTGCAACCTAACCGAGCGTGCAAGCGAAAACAATCCGCTCCAGAATGTGACTCGGCAATCGGACAACACTTACTAGAAAACGACCAATGTGCTGCCAATTACAACGATGATCAATTCTCTATTCTGGACACTGCGCGCAGTCTTTTTCATTTTAGTCTTGTAACTACCGCTTCGCTGCCGTCCAAAACTGATATTTATGAATCGCCAGACCTTGCTTCTCATTTCCACTTTGACGCGATTACCCACTGACGAGTGCGTCACCAAAAGCTTCTGGGACAAACAGCTTTTTTCAAAGCTACTCCAAAAGAGTTATGGCTGAGAGTTTCTTGAAGCCTAATACGAAAACAGCTTCTTTCAAAGCTATTTTAAAAACAATGAAAAAAAATGACATATTAAGTCCAATTTTCCGCAAAATCAACTGAACACCAAACAAACAAAAAAAAGGTCATTACGTCCGCGGAGGTCTAATTTTTCAATGTAAATCAAGCAAAATCAATCAAAAAAAAAAAAAAAAAAAACGAAAACTGACCAAAAAAATGACGGAGCACGAAAACTTGAAAAAAAGATGAGAGTGGACAGACTGGATTTGACAAATTTGATCATTTTTCGATAGAAATGTAAATTGGCTCGTGTAAGAAATTTTGCACTTCCATGAAAAATATTGGAAAGGATGCTGCCGAATTATTGGGGGGATGCATCCCCTCTGGATTTTCACCCATGGCAACATCTTACTGTACTTTTCATACGCGAAAGGCATTTGCGAATTAAAGCAATAGAACTAAGTTATTTCAGTGAAGGCTCTGTAAAACTGCACTTATTCTGCTGTAAAGCGTCGTACAAACTCATAGGCTTATTACTTTGTTAACAAATAAAATGTTTGAATAAATTTACCATTCATTCCCGCAGGTTGAGCAACTCTTGCATCTCAGCAATGTTACTCACCGTAAATAATCCTAAGCGTCAGAGACTTTTCACGCTTTTCGAGTTATTTTATGTAGTATAATAACAATAAGCAACAATTGTTACGAAATAAACATGAATTGTTTAGTTCCGACGAAACCTGAAGCACCAAAGAAATGGTCTGATTCACGAGCTACACAAATCTATTTGCGATGGAATCCAGTCACTGGAGATTCAGTTGACGTGACTTACACTGTAAGGTGGAACTCAACCCCACCTGATGGAAGTGTTGATAAAACAGAAATCATTAACACTGAGACAATAATCAGCGGCTTGCATTCGAACACAGCTTATACATTCACAGTAGCTGCTGTCAATGATGCTGGTTCCAGTGAAGAATCGGATGGAACAACGATAGCAACAGGTTTGTTACTGAGTTAGTCGAAGTTGTTGTTTTTTTCAAATGTTGGTTATGAAAAGATTTTAGAATAGCTTTGCTTTTAAATTCAATTTGCTACAAAAAATAGTGAATTTTTGGTCTCTTAGTTTTTTACTGCAGACTTATCTTAGAAATAATAAATGCTATAGCTTTCAGATTTTTTGGTTTGCTGTATATTGCCAAAAAAGAACTCACCTGAAATTTAACATTGCTTGCTACAGTGGCAACAGTATAAAACGTGGTAAAACAAACGACTTACTGAAAATTAAATGCAATTATTTAAGATTTGTGTCACATCAAAGTTGCTTTAATTAAGACGTCATTACTTTCTTACGTCATTGATATGCACTTGTGTACATTGAAAAACAACAGGGTTTAAATCAAACATCAAAATCAAATCTTCATTATATCCGCGGTACTCCGCCGAAGTTTGTGTTAAGTGGCGTGGCTCATCTGCACGACTTAGCGCCATTTTCAACACCACTCCGAAGATACGTCGAAGCTGTAGCGAGACGTTGGCGACACTGTGCCTGTTAGATCGACCCGGGAATCAAGCCCCAGACCTCTTGCACTGATAGCATGTGCTTAACAACTGAGCTAACCAGCCGAAATTTTCTAATGTGCTTAAATTATAATGATGAATTATCATCAATTTTTATTTTTAATTTTTAAAATCAATTTTTAATAACATTACTTTTGTGCTTATTTCATACAATTTAATTAAAAATTTAAAAAGAAGCTAGCCTACAGGCTAAAATGCAGACCTTTCTGTCTTTTTAAAGAGCTTTAGGTCAAGAAAGCTGAGTTTATTTTTTTGAGTTTCTTTATTCAAAAATGTATCACAGGAAATGCGTGTTGCAAAAGACATTTGGCGCAACTTTGCACACAATGCCAAATGGAGCTTAAAAATAATTAATTAATTATAATGCATTAAACAAAATCTCTCATGATAAATAAAAGTAACGGGATCTCGAAACCCAGGTGTGATAGCCTATTTGAAACTACTGGATTGACTTGGTGATTATACTTCACTTAGCTTTCGAAGCAAAGCAATCTTGTCTTCTTAAAAATGCGCTTTTGAATTTAGCATTGGTGCACACAGCAATGCAGTTTTAGTACGTTAGAGAGATAAGCTTCCTGAGAAACCAAAAGAAAATAAAGCTGCGAAAAGTTTTGAACATTTAGTAAAACTTGCAATGGGAGTAAATAGTTTATAGAGAAAAAGAATGGAAGATTTACATACAGTAATACAGTACACCGCTTTCAGCTGCCGCACCAAATCGAAAATTAATCCTTGCAAGCAATAAAAAAATTCCCGAAATGAAGAAACTTAACTTTCAAATGCAAACGAAGTAACATCTGTCAGGCTCATTGGATTTCATAAAGATACGCATCAAGAACGTTGTACAGAGGTTGTTTTTAAAATTAGAACGATGTCAGTCGAAAAAAAGTGTAAAAATTCAAATCAAGAATGAAGATACGTTGTGACATTATACCAAATGTAACGGACAATTCAGTTTAATATTTGATGACACTGTGAGTGAACATCTTGGGAAAGAATTGGTTTAATTACAAAACCTATCTGTGGTACTGAAACAGGAGCTTTGCACCAAGGCAAAGCTATCCATTTTCATATCAGTATGTTCCTATTCTGATTTGTTCCAAGAGTGTTGGATCATAAATGAGAAAGTGAGATCTCGAGTTCAAGCATCCGAAATGGGATTCTTGCGAAGAATTAGCGGTTTGACCTTATTGAACAAGGTAAAAAGTGTAGATATTCGTGAATCTCTAAACATCGAATCGCTGCTTCTACGGCTAGAAAGATCGTAACTGCGTTGGTATAGACATGTGACACAAATGTCTCAGGAAAGAACAGCCATAAATCTGCTCAGTTCAACATCAATTGATCGAAGGCCTAGAGGCCGTTCCAGAACTCAATGGCGAGATTGCGTTAAAAATCTTAGTTGGTCTTGCCTTGGCATCCCAGCAGAGCATCTATCCTTTGTTGCAGAAGATCGAGATGCTTGGAGGCTATGGCCCGTATTTTAAAAGCAAACTTGAGCACGACCTCTGACTTGGGTCTGACACTAGTGAAAAAATGGTATTTTAAGAGAAAACTCAAGTTCGAGCTTGAAGTTCGACTCGAGTTCGACTCAGCTGCCTTCGAGTTCGACTTGAGCACGCTCGGTATTACACGAAAAGAAAATGCGGAATTCTTGAGCACGCGTATTCGAAAATCCATGATATTTTCGAATCGGGTCAAGGATTGACTTGAGCATGGTTTAGATGAGCGTGAGCTCGTAAATATGCACCGGAGCAAATGGGCACTTGGGAAAAATGGGCACCGAGGAATATTGGCAGTTGGGGAAGATGGACACTTGGGTGAAATGGACACTTTTGTGGAAATGGACACTTGGGAGAAATGAGCACTTGGAGAAAATGGGAGCAGGAGCAAATAACCACTTGGAAGAAATGATCACCTGGGGGAAATGAACATTTTGAGGAAATGGGCACTTGGTAGAAACTGGCGCTTGGGAAAAATGGGCATTAGGGGGAAATGGGCACTTGAGGGGAATGGATACTTGGTGGAAATGAACACTTGGAAGAAATGGGCAGTTGGGGAAAATGGGCGTCAGAGCAAATGAGTACTAGGAAAAAATGGGCTGTTGGGGAAAAATGGGCAGTTGAAGGAAATGGGTGCTCGGGAAAAATGGACTTTTGGGAAATGGGCATTTGGGGGAAATGAACACTGGGAAAAAATTCAAAGTGCCCATTTCTCCCGAATGTTCATTTCCCCCGAGTGCCCATTTCTCCAATTTTCCGATTCCCATTTTTCCAAGGAGCCCATTTTCTCCAAGTGCCTATTTCCTGCAAGTGTTGATTTTCCCAAAGTGCCCATTTCCTCCAAGTGGCCATTTTCCCCAAGAGTCCGTTTCTCCCAAGTTCCCATTTCCCTCGAATGCCCATTTTCCCCGAGTGCTTATTTCCTTTGGTCCACATTTTCCCCAAGTTTCCATTTTCTCCAAGTGCCCATTTCGCCCAAGCAGGCCTAACCATTTGCTTCAGTTCCCATTCTGTTCAAGTGCCCATTTCCCCCGGAGCTCATGTGCGCCAAGTGCACCACTGCACCACTAGCAGTCGCAATAGAGCACGTTACGACACAATCGCTTGCAATATTTGCGTTGAGTTTCCAAAAGATCTCGAAAAATCAACCAATCACAGGACTGCATTTGTCATGTGATTAAAGAGATTTTCGAATCGAACTCAAGTACGACCGCTTCTTAAGTTCGGGCCGAGTTGTGTCTTATAATAATGCGGGCCTATAACTCGAGCAGCTGCCCCGCGACCCCCAAGGATAAGCGGGTCTAGAAAAGTAAGTACAAAAATAGCAGCGAAAAGTTTTCAAACATTTGAACTCAACTCATTATCAATTTAAAAACGTCAAATCGTGAAGTAACTTCAGCAGTTGTTTTTATTTGATGTTTTGTATTCACAATGAATTGATTGGAAAGTGAAACGTCTCAAATGTTGAATTAATTGGAAATTATGAATTGATTGGAAAGTAAAAGATTCAAATGTTTGAAATTTTTTGTTCCTATTTTTGTATTTAAACGGAGAAAGAAGACACGGTGTGCACACTTTTTATTACAATTATGTAGGCCTAATGGTGAAAAGCGTTACAAAAAAATTGATGCGGAAAATTCTGTCTTGAATATTAGCAAAGCTTTCTTTATTATTGGAAACGAATTCAAAATGGCGGCTATAAGAGCGGTCGTCACGAACCCACATATTAGCGTTCCGAGCTATTTATCAGTGGCTACTACACATTCAAATGCAATTAAATAATCAAATCGCCATTCATTATACTTCAACTAACCATAAAAAGCAAACTACAGTAATATGAAAATCAACAATGGGTTCGAATCCCTGTTAGGCTGCAAGTTAAAACTAAAAGGTAATGCAATGGAACAATATTTTAGACGGAAATTAAATTACACGACTTGTTTCTTTTTTTAAAATATTCTCTGCAGATGCAATTGTTATGGTTATATACAGGGTGATGCAAAAGTGACTCTTTATTTTAAAATACATACAATTTATTCAATTGCTGCATCGGTAATGTTTCTCAATTTTTTTGCGAAGGTTATTTAAAGTGTGGCAATTAAATTTAAGCTCTTGTTTTCTTTATTTCAATGACTTTTACTATTGATAAATTTGATGATGTTTCATAAATTAATAGATTACTTGTAACTGATAATAGTCTAAAATAAATTTAGATTAATAAACAAAAAAGTACTAAATTTCAAGTAACAACCCATACAATATCTTTCTTTTTATAATTATTATTTGGCGAATTACGTTATAAAAAGTATACCGGTGCTGCAGTTTATTTAAAGCAGACAGTTACTTTTAAATCATTCTATAGGCCTATACGGTAATTTTATCTGTATTGAATTTTGGGTTGACAACAAAAGTAACGCAGCATCAGGAGCCCTACACCAAGCTCCGAAGAAAAATCTTCGCCAATTTTTAGTAAATGACACTTGCAAAGATTTTGGTATACTATGGTTAAGTTTGGCGAATAAAATTTTAAAAATCTTCTCCAATTTTATTTTGCTCGTGCGAACATTTTTCGTAAGATTCGAACAAAATAATTTTTGTGCGATCATTTTTTTCTTTTCGCGAACATTTTTTACCTTAAAATCTTCGCCAAAAGCAGCAATTTTTTCGTGGTTTCGGCGAACACTTTTGACCACTCGCGAAATTGGCGAAGATTTTTTTTTTACATAAAATCCATACCGGCAGTGCCTTTGGAAGTACTTTTTAATAGGGTGTGGGGGGGGGGGGGGCTGAAATATTAAATAGGGACCACTCGCGAATGTGGCGAAGATATTTTTTTTATAATTTCGGTAGAGAGGTAGATTTTTTATACCATAATATGGTGAAGAGCAACACTTTAAATGCATTTTGCATTTTTATTAAACAACATTAAAAAACAATAAAAAGTCGAACGTTTTCGGCTAAATCAACTAGCGTTCGTCAGGACATCTAAAAAACCATACAGTTATTACAAATAAATCAGAATATTACGAAATAAAACAAAAAACATTGAACAATTTATAGATAAACAATAATATCAGTCAAGCATAGGAATCAGAGAAGAGAGCAGATGCAAAATTAAGTTCAGTCTAAGAAATTAAGAAAATTATAAGCAAAAACGTAAGGACTTCAGCGAAGAGATAATAAGCTATAGAATGAAATAGAAAAAAGGGGGTGTCCGGTGAGAAAGAAGGTCGTCGTCGTCGTTTGGCGGGGCATCTCTTCCAAGACAGATGGGAGGACCAAGGCCGAGGGTTTATCCTTTTACCACCCTGGCCACCAAACTGCTTGGGTCAGATGCTGACTGTAAGGGACTTCAGCCAGCATCTTGTTTCGTCATCCAAAACCATTAGACCAAACATACCTCGGGGTGCTCGATGTATGGGACACTGTGAGATGATGTGATCTGCGGTTTGTTCACTGGCACCACACTCACAATTCGCTAGAGGAGCGAGATCCCATTTGTGCATGGACGAACAGAAACGTTCAACACCAGAACGCAGACGGTTGAGCTTGACCCAGACTGCCCTGGGCAGACCCATACCCAAGGGTCTGGAGCTAGCCTTGGGAATGAAAGCGTGGAGTGACAATGCGTTGGCAGAGTACTCCATGTCCCATTTCGTGTTCGTCCTTTCGGTTGCACGGACGTCCATCTCAGAAAGACTGTCTAGTAATTTCCGAGCAGCAGGTACAAATGAGCGTCTAGATTTCAATCTCTCCCTACATACGTCCTGTGACTCATGAAACTGGCCATGTAAGATGTGGTCAGGGTCCAGGGAGCTGCGGTTGGCTAGGGCGAGTGTCGCTCCTTGGCGGCGAAGCTCAGCTGGCTGGATGCCTGAAAGAACCGGAAGGTAGACCGATGGAGTGGGACGCAGGCACCCAGTGACCATGCGCAAGGCGTCATTTATTACACTGTCGATAAGCCGTATGTGCACGCTGCGGCACCAGACTGGTGCGCAGTACTCGGCAGTCGAGTAGACCAGAGACAGGGCAGCTGTGTGTAATGTCTTAGCGCTAGCACCCCAACCTGTTCCAACAAGTCGCCTCAACAGCGAGACGCGAGCACATAACTTCTTGCGCAATGCTTCCAGGTGAGGACGATATGTGAGCGATCTGTCCAGTTTGACCCCAAGATAAGTGGGAACTGAACAGAAAGGTAAGGTCTTACCGATGTTACAGACCTTTAGCTCACGCTTAGCCTCTCGATTGTGGAGGTGAAAGGCCGCCGTCACCGTTTTAGTGAGGCTAAGCTTCAATCGCCAGGTCTGGAGATATTCCGAAAGTGTATTCATGTCCTGGCTTAGAGTCCTTTCCAACTCCTTCCATTCTCCAGATGTGTGAAGTATCACCAGGTCGTCGGCATAAGCGAACTTCTTGGAGGTTATGGAGGGGATATCATATGTATAGATGTTGAAAAGGAGGGGGGCCAGGACCGATCCCTGGGGGACGCCATTTCTCAGGCGTCGTAACCTGCTAGGCTTGCTGTCGCCAGTTGTAAGGGTGAAGTTTCTGTTGCGGATCAGTTCCATAATCATACGAACCATGTGCTTGTCCGACAGAAGCCGCAACAGCTTGCAGGTGAGGCCACGGTGCCAGACAGTGTCATAGGCAGCTGTCAGGTCGATAAAGACGGCACCGGCCTTCTTTTTCGCTTCGAATGCATTCTCAATGCTTTGCGTGAGCAAAGTGACTTGATCCACGGTGGATCTTCCGCGTCGAAAACCCGCCTGTTCCCGTGGGAGCAGAGGGTCAATAAGAGGTTCGACGCGGGCGTAGATAAGTCGCTCGAGAATCTTGTAGGAACGCAGAGCAAGGAGATCGGACGATAGCTCCTTGGGTCCTCTACCGGTTTCGAAGGCTTTGGGACCGCTACTACTAGCGCTCTTCTCCAGATCTTAGGAATTTTGAGGTGGTGCAGGCAGGAAGATAGGAAGCCACGTAGCCAAGATTTTAAGCCGGCTCCAGCACGGATTATTAGCTCCGGACAAATGGAATCAGGTCCAGGAGCTTTGCCTGGTTTTAAATGTTGGAGGGCAGCAGCGAACTCCCGATGGGAAAAACTGCCGGAGACATTCGCAGGATGTAATGGATCAGCCCTCCAAAGGTCAGACACTTCCTGTAAAACGAGCCGAGATGAGCGTCGATTCACACCTTCGTATTTCCCGTTTTTAACCAGCTGAGAAGCAATAGCATCAGCTAAAACGGGACATTGACGAGGGGATTATCGTGACCTACCAGTCAGGTTGTTTATAGTATTCCATGCCAGCCGGCTGGAGTGCGAAAAGTCAATGTTGCGGACCGTCTCTGACCAGCGATTTCTCCGCTTCCCGTCGAGCCTTGTGAGTAGGGCTGTAGCAGCCCTATCCGATTCAGGGCCCCCAGGTGACTGCAGGAAATGCTGATAGAGGTCTTCACACTCCGCATCCCAGCAAGGTATGTGGTTTGATCGTCGACCACGAAGGATGCATTTCTTCGCCGCAGTGCTTATTACCTTGCAAAAGCACAAGTAAACCTGATCGATGTTCTGAGATTCAGGTGGCGGTATACTCTTGGCCAGTTTGTTGGTTAGGTTAGAATAGTGGTCCCAGTTGGCCTTGCGGAAGTTCCATCGCTTTACAGGCTTGCTCGGTTTTGGATGAGCAAGTTGGGGTGGACTTATAAGCGAGGGTCGGTGTTGTGACCTTGGGAACTTTCCTAAGATACGTCTGTCAGGTAAGCGACTGTCCAAATCGACACTGGCAAATGCAAGATCTGGGTTGGTGTCTGTTTTCCAGCGGCCAGAGTGGAAACTGGCGGCCTCCTTGGGGCTATATAGCAGGGTGAAGTTGTTGACACTGGCCCAGCCAGCCAGGCATTCACCATCTGGATTGTTATTATCATAACCCCAGTCAACATGGTGGCAGTTGAAGTCGCCAGCATAGAGGCAGGGATGGGGGAATGCTGGAAGATCAGATGCTTGCATCCGTGTTGGAGGGGGTTTGTAGACGTTGACTACTTTATAGTTATCAACATCCACGCACACCCACTCGATCTCCGATGTTGGTGGGGACTGGTCGATTAGGATCCACTTCAGACGCTCATGGACAAACGTAGCAAGACCATGCTTCCTGCTCAAGGAAAACCCAGCTAGATGGTAGCTCGGAAGATCTAACTTTTCTACCGAGGTGCAATGGGTTTCCTGTAAGAGGATGACGAGTGCCTCACACTGTAACGCAAGATGATGCAACACGCTCATCTTGCTTGCAGTGAGGCCTTCGATGTTCAGTTGGAGAATGCTGGGCCTTTGGAACTTGTTGACGGTGCGCCGAAGATGCGCATCGCCCCGTCCTGAAAAGGACGTTTGCCACTGCCCAGCTTGAACATCGTTAGGTGTCCCGCCGTTAAGGCAGATTCGGTTTCTGTCAGCCAGATTAAATAGCGTAGACAGAGTAGCGCTCCGGGCTACGGCAAAGCATCTGCCATCCGGAGCAAAGAGCAAAAAGCAAAAGAGCAAAGAAAGAAGGGTAGGGGAGCGAGAAGATATCAGTAATATCAGGTTAGAAAATGTTCAATAAGAAAGAAGCACTATGAGCATATAACTGCTTGTTAAGCTTAGGGTGTTTTTTTTTATGTAGAGAGCTTCTTGAATCTTGGTGTCAAAATCTGACCGGCATTTCTTCACAATCTTGAAGTTATCAGCAGAAAGTTGGGCTTTGCAGGCTTCACAGCAAACATCACAAAACATCAAGTGATCCTTTATGGCGCTATTTTTGTGCTGATCAGCTAAGTTAAGATGTTTCCTTGCTCTTACTCCAAGATGTCGGGTAGACATACCTACGTATGAGAGGTTCGCATCACACGAACACGTAAACTTACAAACGACGTTGGAGCAAAGGGCATGAGAAGTACGACACTTTAACTGAAAGTAGTCACCAACCTTAGATGTAGCGAAAATGGTGTAAAGTTTAATATCATATCTAGATGCAATTAACCTGGAGAGAGAGGTTACAAAACGCCTTGATTTTTTATCGATATAAGGCACTCGAAAAAAACATATTGTGCGCTTATCCTCATCCAATTTTTCTTCAACATCAGTATCTGCATTCAGAAAGTGTTTAAACACATTGTCAAAAAATGTAGCAGGATAGTTGTTCCATAAAAAGAAAGATTTTAATTTGTTCACTTCGTTAAAAAATAAATTTTTACTAGAACAAATTGATTTAGCGCGATGTAGCACGCATAAAATCAAACCAGATTTCCATTTCACAGGACAAGCAGCATTAAAATTTAGAAACAAGCCAGTGTGAGTTGGTTTTCGCCAAACACAGGTTTCAAAAGTACCATCAATATTGACTTTCA